>JARHVA010001453.1:2192500-2255000 GCA_037957365.1 Torreya grandis | reverse complement strand
AAAGATATGTATTTCATCATGCAAGCCCTAATGACATCATGAGGGTCCCATTCTCATTGATGTACTCTACCTAAGATGTAAGGCTATTTTCTTACTACCATCTTCTATAATGGATGCAAATTCTTGTATAAATATTAGCAGATGGTGATGGGGAAGGCTTGACAAGCCTTCTCCTAGGAATTGAGGGAGTGGAAAAAATGTCATCCACCAACTGACTAGATATTTATTTCTTAGCCAGTCAATCGAAGACCTAATAGGGTAGGCAAAAAGGTGCCCTATGAAAGCCTAATACTTAGATGATGGTGTCATCCCTATAATACCAATAATAACTAATGGGGTTGAGAAACTATATAATCTTGTTTAAGAGATAAGGCATGGATAACTCATTTATGACCATGTCAACCACTAGGTAGAATGATTCACATATATCATGCATGTGATTTATGTAGTGGTGGCCATATAGTTTGTATAAAAATACATACACCAAAATGCCCTTGGGAGTCCATGGTAGAATTATGGAAGGTTTGAAAATAATGATGGCATAGACAACATCCACTAGGTAACCCATAATGTAAAATATTTCTTCATTTCGAGCTTCTGATATGGCTTTGATGAGGTTAAAATTGGTCACACTTCTTTGGTTTAAGACCTCATCTCTATTGATAATTATACATAGTAAGAAAACCTATAAGAGGTGTTGATGCACCTAAATGTATCAACATGTTCATATAGTGTTTAATAAACACTTCTCATTATTGGATTCATAGAATCCATTGCATGAGTTTCTAGTTGATATAATCTTGCTATCCTTGGTGGAATAGAGGAAGAACAAGTGACTGTTTCACAAATTTGTTTTAGCTGGTGGTTGGGAGCCACCATGGCTCAATATTTAATCTTTAGTTTTGAAAATTATCAATGGTATTTAAAGTGAATTATTCTCAAAACCTAAGTCTAAAGCTAAACTAAGATGAGTATTCACAATGAATCTAATCTAAGCTAAATTGATAAAAAGGAACAAAAGGAAGGGTGGGATAGAAAAGAGAAGAGTTGTTTATCTTTGTTTCAAAAAATATTATGAATTTACAATTTCATTTAAATATGCATTTAACTAATGTGAAACGTGAAGTAGCATAAACTTAAATCCTATCACACATGAGGCAAACATCTAAAGAAGGTATAAAAAGATGCAAATATGAACCAGGTTCATGTTAAGAATTTCACGCTTAAAAATAAATAACATTAGTTTAGATGAAATAAGAGTAAATAAAGTGTAAAATAACCTTAGAACTTTCAACTAATATAGCATTAACACAAATTATAAACTCTACATTTAAATATGCACATCCACAATTCATAAGAACTATTCAAATCTAAAGGTAAGATCAAACAAATGAGTGAGAAACCATAATAGAAACTCAAGAAAATGTGGACAAAATTTATATAACTCCTTGCTTTGCATTAATTTTCTCAAAAGTTACAAATAGTTTTGGATCCAAAAAAATCTCCCTCTTTGACAATTGGCAATACCTCTTTATATAGACAATTCATGAGGTATGTTGGTCAGTTATGTCAAATTACATTTGTACATGTGTCTAGGATAGCTATCATTTTTATTAAATTCTAAAAAAATGATGTTTTATAATATACTAACCTATAGGAAATGTATTTTACAAGCTATACATGCCTTTTTAAAAAGAATATTCCTTTTCCAAAATATACAATGCTAGTTATAAAAGAATTTTCCTAATCCAATTAACTTTTGGACCCTAGTGCTACTATAGATTTATGCCTTCCTTGTAGGATCTTCATTATATATCAATTCTCATTGATCAGCTAGAGGTCAAAAATGGATCTCATTAACAACTCTTTCTATTAATCTTTCAAGTTAACAAGATCTTTCTTGACTCCCTCCAAATCTTGTTTGATGATTCTAGCATCTCCTATCTTCTCCTCAGATAATAACGATAGGCACATGATATTCTTATTATCAACCCTTATCTTCCTTTGACCTAAGTTCTTCACTTCCTACATGAATTGAGAAGTTATATTCTTGAGCTCCTCATTAGTGATAAGGCCCAAAAAACTAAGTGAGGTGGCCTTTTTGATTGAGCTATATAATATGTGTAGCATCTTATCTTCCTATTATTTGAGCTGCTTGGAAATGTCCTTCATCTTCTTAGACTAGCTACCCAAGGCTTTGATCTTATTCAATAATATAGCCATATCCATATTTAGATGGGCTAGGCTAACTATTTTGAATTCAAGGATTTGGTTCTAGGTTAAGCTTTTGATCAAATCCTTCACTCGATAGCTCGAAGCTTATCATTGGCTAACTTGGCCTATAGTCATAGAATTTTGCTTACTTATTGTCTCTTGTTTGGTTATGACTAACTCTAAGGAATTGAATAAGTCAATCATGGTGTCCTCAAATAACTTAAATCTATCTTCTTTGGATTAACAAGATGGTAGTATCTTATAAATTTTTCTATTGTTACATCATTCCTTTGATGATAGCCTGTAAATGATCACATTATGCTTGAACTGGCTTCAATGGGTCTTCTTTAAAGATAGGAACCTCACTAGGCCTCTATCCCTCAAATGGAGTCAAACCAGTGAATGGTTACACTTCTTAAAAGGTGAATTCCTCTCTAGTAATCATGGCCTTATTTTCTATCACTCTTTCCAAGCTAGTGGTCTCTAGATTAAATTGAACCCTCACTAATGATTGGATCACTTTTGGAGTTAGGGTTTCTATTTATTCTCCACCTAATGATCCTAGGGCAGCCATTCCTTTCTCCTCTTCATTTTATAGAGCCACAATCCATGGCTTAATCTCTTCATGCATAGTAATGTTGACAGACTTTGTTATTACCTAAAGATGGTGTAGAGTAAGGTTTTTTGGTAATTTGACATAATGGATATGAATTTGTTCAAATTGCTCACTAGTGGTTTACACTTTGGTTCTAGATTGAATTCTTATTTTATAGATGATAATTCAACTCTCTTAGGCTTGATTATGATCAATACATGGTTGAATTAGGGTTTTAATGCATGCTAGGGCCCATTTAAAGGTCCTCGTAGTGTTTTAATAGTGGAAGCTAGTTTAACGAGGAGCTTTGAGGCATCCCTATGGAATTTTCATGGAACTTTACTCATTAATATTTAAAAAGTGACCATTATCTTTTGAAAATTCCACCTTGATCTCACACCGTTGGATTATTTTTTGCATAGATCAACATGGACCATTGATCTTGATCTAAAATATTTAATTCCATTAACCACTTACTACATTTCCCCTTAGTTATGACACTTATCACTTTTGCATTTAATCTAAGCTTTATTGATATGTCAACGTTGATCTCATATCATTGATCTCATTTACATGGATCAATCATGCTCCATCGATCTTGATCTACTTAATTATGCCTCTTTCTGCATGGTCTATTGATTTGAATGTGTACCCTCATCCATATACCATCAATATTTTGAAGATTCTCGAACTTTAATTCATGACACATGATTGTGCCACTTGTTGCCTTCAAAGTTGTCCTTAGGATTCTTGACTTTTCAATGTTTTCTATGTACCTTCTAAT
The DNA here is from genome assembly GCA_037957365.1 of Torreya grandis. Classification (NCBI taxonomy): domain Eukaryota; kingdom Viridiplantae; phylum Streptophyta; class Pinopsida; order Cupressales; family Taxaceae; genus Torreya; species Torreya grandis. Next base: position 2,251,407 of record JARHVA010001453.1, on the reverse strand, counting down.
CATCTTTGCCTAAGAAAATGTGCTCCATCAGATCTTGATTTGAAGGGTGAAACAACATTAGCTACTCAATTTTATTTCTTTGAGACTATGACACTTGTCACTTTCTTACTTGTCTTGGGGCTCTATTGAAGTCTTGACTCAATATACACCATTAGATCAATCCTACCCAAGTAAATGCATACTATTAATCTTTGGAATATGTTTGAATTTTAGCTTAAGGATGGGGCTTTGACTATTTAACTTTAATGTCACACCAATGTATCTTGATCACTCGAGCAAATGCAGACCATTGAACTTGTAGATAAAAATTATATTTAAGTCAAGCTCAAGAAAATAAAGAACTTAGCATAAAGTTTTTTGACTATGGTTTTATTTCATGTTAATAAACATGGGTAAGACCTTAAGATAAGTTTTTTAATATAAGTTTTAAACATGATAAAGGGGACCCCACACATAATAAAAGACATGGCATAAAGTCTTAGGATAAGGATTTTAGATAAACTCTAAAGCATAACAAAAGGACTCAGTGGTTAGTTAGACCATGTGGAAATAAAAGGGACCAAGGGGGGACCAGGACAAAAAGGGACCAAACATAAAATTTTTAGACTAAAGTTTGGTTGTGTAAATAAGCATGACTAAATCTTAGGATAAAATTTGAACTAATTCCATGGCATGATTAATTATTCCTACATATTTTGTTCCTACCAAATTTGAATTTGATTCAAAAGAACCTGAGCTAGGGTAATTTTAACAAGTGTTTTAAGATATTTTCAGTTTTATTTTTTTAACAGACCAAAGGATAGTAAAAGGCCAAATTGATATAAAAATCATGAAACCCTAGCATTAACCATTACAAATGGACTTCATTGGAGCTACAACCCAAAACATAAAGATCCAATGTTAACAACTTTAGGAAAAACTAAATTACAATTATGAACAAATGTGCCAACCAAATCAAGTGTGAAAATAACATGCAAACATGATAATAGTACTATGATCAAGTGATTTTTTAATTTTAAAGTACAAATTTTCATAATTTGAAACAAAGGTCCCCATTTTTTAAAAATGAGGGTATGTTAACCTTAATAAATGGTGACTTTTGGGGGGAACATAACAATATATTAGAATTCAGAGACTCTGGTTTAGACTAATAGCTAGGCTACATATTCCACTTGATCAAGCACCACTATTAAGATCAATTCATGGTTAGACCAAATATTTCACATGCATAATTAATATCTAACATCAAGACATAGCCATGCCGTGTGTGTGCTGTAATTCAACTTACTAATTTCCATAGGATTTAGAGAACAACTTCAAGATTCATGACTTTAAACATTAACATTAACTTACAACATATTTAGATGTTCAATAAGAATCATACTTTATCTTAGGGAAGGCTTGGGCATTGCTCTGTTTCCATCCATACATCCATAGCCCCAATAGAGATGCTTTTGGTTCCACTCAAAGCCTTGTTTCACTGCTAGCCAAGAATTTATAGCCATGGTGGAGATTACCAAAATCACCTTTGCTCATAAAGCTTTTTAAATTTTGTAATAAGCTCTTATTTTTTATATTTTTAGATATTTTTACTTTCTAGCAAATGTTGGGAACTAGATTAACCAGGTTTTAGGATTTGGTCACATGTTTGATCTTCAGACAATCATCCTTGGATGTAAACTTTATGTTAAGAAATTAATGTTTTTTAAGTGCAAGCATGACTATATCCTAATAGTCTAATCCTTCACCCTATATGTGTAATCCTTATTAGAACCAAAATTAGATTAGAATAAGGTTTAGAATCTCAAGGAATAATTAACCTATTTATTAGTCATTAAAAGTTTATTTAAACTATAAAATTAAGATCATATTTTAATAATCAATGATCAACTAATATTGAGAAAACATACCTAAACTATGAGGTTTCTTTGAGTAATCATATGAATCTTGAGCTCAGCGTTGTCTAGAATAGACTTATTAAAAGTAAGGAACAAAGCAAGGAAAGCAAACACACTAAGAAGAAATAACACTAATAGAAAGCAAAGGAAACAAGCAAATATATATATATATATATATATATATATATATATATATATATATATATATATATATATATATATATATATATATATATATATATATACAAACACTATTTACAAGTAAGGGACAAGATGGAAAGCACAAGAAGGAAACTAATCTAGCCTACCTACACTAGCTCTATTTAGTCTTATAGTTCATTCCATGAAGACTCTAGGTAGGCTAGTAGATAAATAGTGCTTGAGATATTTCCCATTGGTTGGAAATGTAAACTCTACTCCTTGTAAATCTTTTAGTTTGAAGGTGTTATCCCCCAGGGTCTCAGTAATCTGATATGGGCCATTACACAAGGGTGCAAACTTCTCATGTTTTCCTTTTGGTTCTGAGGCCTTATCCTAAAGAAGAAATAAATCCTTATCTAAACACCTTTATCATAAAATTTTTATCAAACCACCTCTTGACTATGGTTTGATGTCTACTAAAATTGGCAAAAGCTTCTTCTCTTGCATCTTCCATCTGTATGATGTCCAACAACCTTAAACTTAAAAATTATTAATCTTATTCCATGTACTATTATATCAACTTGTATATTGGTATCTTTAGTGTGATGGGAAATATATGTTATTGACCATATATAAACAAGAATGGTGATGCCTTGATATCTTGCTCAACTCTTGTTCTATCTACCCAAATGGCATACTTAAGTAACTTATGTCATGTTATTGGTTTATCAACAGTAGACTTTTATGGCTTTCATCAAGTTCTTATTCATTGATTTTGACACTCCATTACCTTGAGGGTAATGATTTGATGAGAAATTGAGATTAATGTTGTCATATGCCCATTCAGTCATCTCAATAGATATAAAGGTAGATCCATTATCATAGACTAGAGACACTATCATCCCAAACCTTGTGCATATGTTTTCTTCTAAGAATTTGATCACCTCTTCAGTGCTTCACTACTTGGTTTCCACTTCTTCAGTCCATCTTGTGCAGTAGTTAGTATCAATTATAACATATTTGTGACCATCTGATGAATTGGGGTTAATGACCCCCATAAAATCTAGTCCCTATAAGGCAAAAGGTTTATAAATCTTTATTGGATTTAATGGCATGGATACCTTAGGCTCTTTAGTGTTGAATATTTGACATGATTGGCATTCTCTCACATGATTGTGAGAATCTTTGAAGATAGTGGGCAAATAATAACTAGCTCTAAGGATATTATAGGTTGTTATCCTTCTAGATGGATGTTCACTTCCCAAATGTTCATGAAAAGTGCTCAAGATCTTAGCTACCTCTTCCTTGGAAACACAACTTAGGTAAATGCCTTTAAAGTTCTTAATTTACAATACTCCATCCTTGATTAAAAAAATGAGCTGTTTTGAGCCTTAAATCTCTCTTTTTCTCTCTACTTAACCCTACAAGATAATATTCATTGATTAGTAAATGAACATTAAAATCATACCAATCATTGGGCTGAAAATTTTGTTACTCTACTAGCATGAAAATTAGTTTGGGATTAGTATTGGCAATCAACTAAATTAAACCTTGGCATCTTACCAACTTTTCAGTCTTAATCTCTAAGTCATATTATTGGATAATATACATCCAATTACCTCTTTTTTCTCTAAGTTCACATTGACTAAGCATGAACTTAGTAGCAAGGTCTGGTAGTATTATATGTACCTTATTTCTAAGGATATAATGCCTAAATTTCTTCACTACCTTAACTAGATCACATGCTTGTTTGTTAATAAGAGAATACTTCAATTCAACATTTTAAAAATTAGTACTCATGAAAGTAATAGGATGATCACATCCATCTAAGTTAGGATAGTTTCAATTGTATAGTTAGAAGCAAAAGAGTAAAGATAGAAGTCTTTATTAAAGTTTGGACTTAGCAACACATGGGCTTATCCAATTACTTCTTTGATTTCCTTGAAGGCCTTCTTGGTATCTTCATTTCAAGTGATATTAGCATATTTATTCAACATGTCATTCAAAAGTCTCACTAATTCAACAAAACTAGAAAGAAAATTCCTCATAAAGTTGATTTTACAAATAAAGACTTTAGTTCCATTCTATTATTAGGGGGTTTTATCTTTGATATTACATTTAATCTATCTAGGTCTATAGATATCCCCTCAGTTATAACATGTCCCAGCAATTTCAGCTTAGTTACACAAAAAATGCTCTTCTTTAGGTTGAGAGAAATTCCATACCTTCTACACATTTCAAATACTTATTGCAAGTGCATGATATGATCTTCTTCATTCTTTGAAAATATAGTCAGGTCATCCATGTAAATAATAATTCACTTACTTGTGAGGCCTTAGAATGAATGATCCATTGTTTTTTAAATGGTTATACCTAGATTTATCAATCAAAAGGGCATTCTCTTTTTAGAAAAAGTGCCTTAATTAGTAGTAAATGTAATCTTCATTTTGTCTTATTTGTTTAGTAGCACTTGATTTTACCCTAAAAATCCATCAAGAAAATACATCATAGCATAATCAAAAACAATTTGGATTACTTGGTCAAGAGAAGGTAGGGGGTAATTATCCTTTTATATGCTCTATTCAGATTTCTAAAATCAATGCATAGTTTGATTTCACCATTTTTCTTCCTGATTGGTACTAGGTTAGCTACCCAAGTAGAGTGTCTAATGGGAAACACTATCTTAGGATCCAATATCTTATTAACCTATTTGTATATCATTAGTTGTAGGATAGAGTTGACTAGCCTTTGTTTTTGCTTAAATGGTTGTAGGCTTCCTTTAGAGGTATGTTGTGGGTTATGACCTTAGGATCAAAGATCTTTAAGTCATCATAGGACCATTTTATTACATCATTATACTTGGTCAATAAATCTTTGGATCTCTTAGTTTTTATGATTGTGCAAGCTATACCAATGTTCACTAGCTAAGGTTGACCTTGGGAACCTAGGTTAATTGCATTGTAATTCTTCCCATTCACTTTGGGAATCTTGACAATCTGAGCTAGTTTTTATAAATCAAACAATATCTCTAAATATATAATCCCTTTGGGGATCTTATTGTCCTTAACTAAATGACCTCGTCATCAATCTTGATTTCAAATTTGTCATCATCAAAGGGTATTTTCACTAGATTCATCAATGATGTGAGCCTCAAATACTCCTGATCTAGTCATTAAGTCTATGATCTACTAATCATCACTAAATACTTGCAAATGGTTGACATTATTTGGCACTAAGGGACATGGGACTAGTTTAATGGCAAGGCTTTGTAACTTGGAGCCTTGATTAGGCATAAGGTTGGCTGTAGATGAAGTAAGTTCATCAACAACGTTATTTTCTTCTTTAGGGATTAACACAATGTTGAAATCATCAAAATGTTCAATTAAGTCCCACACTCTAAGTTTATATTTCTTCAAATAGGACAACTTATATTGATATTTACTCTTGACCTGATTAACTACTAGTTTAGAATCACCAAAAACTAATAGTTTGTTGACCTTGCATTTAATTGTAAATTTTAATCCAAGAATAAGTGCTTCATACTCTATGAGATTTTTAGTGTATAAGAATTAGAGTTTTTAAGAGGCATTGTATTATTTCCCAATGGGATTGATTAATACCATTCCTACTCCATAACCTAATTTGCATATAACACCATCAAAATAGAGCTTTGATAATCCAAGCATAGCATGAGAAGTTTTGGTGTTACATACCTTTATGGTGTCAAGAGTGTAAAAACCAGATATAAGTTAACCATGTTGACCCTCTCATTAGTTGTATTATAGTTAGTGATCATATGCTTCATTTTATGTCCCCTTTCTATCCTAATATAATTTGGAAATCCCTTCCATGGAAGCCACATGTTGGAATAGTCAATAGACATGTAGCCATTAAGAGATGTAGTCCATTCTCTAGTTAGCAGCATCCCATATGCATTAGGAATATCCACCACTTAAATGTTAATGAACTATTGTATCATTGGTTTAGAAGTAATCTACATGTGAACATTCAATAATTCACCAATCACTCTGACACTTTATTTATCTAATTGAGTCACAACCCTATCAGATTTAATTAGAGTCAAACCTAATTATTAACAAATATCCTTAGGTATGATGTTTGTAGATACACCTAAATCTACCATTAAATTATATAAATTCCTACTAAAGTTCTTGACTATGATTAGAAAAGATGGAACATCTACCTTTTTTTTATGTATTACAACATTATCATGTGTAACCTTTTGAGACTTACCAAGATTTTTAGACAAATATTCCAACAATATATTCCTTTGTTCTATAATCCGAGTTAACTAATGTAATGTAATGTTAGATTTGATATTTTTCATGTTGTTTACTATATTATATCCAATCCTATTTAAATAATTAGATGTTTCAACATTAGGTTTAGAGGTGATTCCCTTAGGAGGCTCTAGAGTTTTATCTGATATAGTATCAGGAACATTGTCAAAATTATTTGGTGGAGTTGAGGTAGTCAAAGGTTATTTATTCTCCCTATTCCTTAGTGGATAGGTCTTCTTTAGATATTTCTGAAAAGCATGAATCTCTTTAGGGATATCCTCAAGGTCATTCTCTTCTTGGATTGGGAGTTCAAATGTCTCCACCATGAGAATTGAATCAACAAATTTAAATAACCTTGAAGAACTTGAGGTACTTACACCATTGTCTTTATTAGGTACAACTTCAAAAGTATTTAATTCTTCTTGAAAAGATTCAAAATCATTAAAAAATTCTAGACAATCTAATTCACCATGTTTTAAAGTGTAATGCACTCTATAATAATCTGGCAAAGCTACATCACCAAGATTTATATCAGGTATATTATTATAAGAGGATGAATCATTTTTTTGGCTATTGTTTTTATTATTTTAAAACATATTTGAAGTTCTATTAAATCTTTGGAAATATAAGTTCTTGTTGGAATTTTCTGTATTATTTCTAACTTGCCTTTGTATCTGAATGATATTAGTGCTTAGATTTTGAATCATATTCATGATAGAATCATTCTCATTCTTGGTTGCCTCAGAATTATGACCTTGAATATTGATACTAGATGCAAGCATCAAAGTTCTCTAGTCTTGTGGATGAGACCCATTGGCAAAGTTATTTTAGAATCCTATGTTTTGGCTAGGAGGTGTATAGTTCAAAAGCAATTGAATCAAAACTAGAAACTGATTTAAGGATGGAATATTTTGATTGAAATTGGGAATGACATTAAAAATAGGAAAATTTGGATTAATATTTAGAATAATATATGCCATTTAGACTTATGGTTGTATCTGATTATTAATGATCACAACGTCAACATAAGCTAGGGCTAGTCTATTAATGATCTAAATAGATCTTTTGAGAAACAAAAAAGTCATGGGATCCAAGGCATCCTTGTAGATCTCTAAGTCTAAAGCCTCATCAAGTATATAAGGAGCTATAGTTCTACTAAACATTTTCTAAAATCTAGCATTGATGGCTCTTATGGGCTCATTTGAGTCTCTTTTGACTATGGTAAATTGTTGGTACAAGACACATGGACTAATGATTTTGCCAAAATGATCAATGAAGTAATTATTAAAATCATTCTAGCTAGATATTTAGTTTTTAGGAAGGTTAAGAAACCATTCATATGCAACATCTTTGAAAGTAAATGGGAACAATCTGCATACAACATATTTATGAACAACATTCAAAAGTCTTAAATCAACCTTGAAGGATTTAATGTGTTCTTTAGTAGTTATAACACTATTAGGAATAAAAGTAGGTAAATACTTTCTAGGATTATGAGGAAGGTTGTGTAATACATTAGGCACATTTATTGAAGAATCTTCTAGCCAAGCTATACCTTGATAGGGATTAAACATAGGAGCACCCTGAAATGTTGAAGTTGGGTGACACTTTGAATGTATATGCCTAAATTTTTATCGCATAGCTCTCATATGGAATTCTAATGAAAGGAGGGGAAATTTTGTCTCTGAACATGACCTAGTCCTTATCCTTGGCAATTCTATCTTGAGAGCTTTGAACCCTATTTGAAATACAATGTGTAATTCTTATCTTTACAAAGAATGATGATAAAACTTGCACATTAAGCAAATTTTGTGCACGCACGCATGCACACACACACACACACACACCCACACACACACACACACACACACACGCACGCACACACACACACACACACACACACACACACACACACACACACACACACACACACACACACACACACACACACACACACACACACACACACAAAGTATGGTTAGGAACATCAATATTTAAATAAATTATCTTAAAGATGTATCTAAACATATAAATATGAATGATCTTTACATGTTTCAAGCTTAAATAAACTCAAATTTGTAGAGATCCAATCAATCTTTGAACAAAACAACTTTTACAAAACTCAAGTGCCTTGGATTCACAGATCTTAATCTATCTTTACCATAATTAAACATCAAAATTAAAATAACATCTATCTTTGTATAAATAAGCACAAAGATTGGTCTAAAACCATTATTGTCAATGCTCTTTACACAAATATGCTAAAATAAACTCAAATATTCAAGGAATACATCAATATTTGAATAGATTTCACCAAAATTAACAAATATGTTACAAAATTTCAAAGATTTAACTCGGCCCTCCTTTTAGCACCAATTTTTCCTTTGTTGATGCACCTAAATATATCAACAAGTTCATATAGTGTTTAAGAAACACTTATTTTTGGATTCACATAATCCATTATATGAGTTACTAGTTGTGATAGTCTTTCTATCCTTAGTGGAATAAAGGTTGAACAAGTGAATGTTTCACAAATTTATATTAGTTGGTGATTGGAAGCCACTATGGCTCGATAGTTAATCTTTTATTTTAAAGATGATCTATGCTATTTAAAGTGAATTATTCTCAAAACCTAAGTCTAAATTTAAACTAAGATGAGTATTCACAATGAAGCTAATCTAAGGTGAATTGGTAAAAAAGAGCAAAAGGAAGGGTCAGGTAGAAAAGAGAAGTGATGTTGATCTTTGTTTCAAACATTATGAAAAATTTCCAATTTCATTTGAACATGCATTTAACCAATGTGTAACATGAATTAGAATAAGCTCAAATCTTATCACACATCAGACAAATATCTAAGGAAGGTATGAAAAGATGCAAATAAGAACTAGGTTTAATTTGAGAATTTCACCCCTATAAACAAATAACATTAGCTCAAATGCAAGAGGAGTAAAGAAAGTGAAATACACCTAAGAACTTTCAACTAATCTAGCATTAACTCAGATTAGCAACTTTGGATTTAAAGATGCACATCCATAATTCACAATAACTATTCAAATATGAAGCTAAGATCAAACAAATGAGATAGAAATCATAATACAAATTCACACAAGCAAATGTGGACAAAATTTGTAGAACTCCTTGATATGTATTGATTTGCTCAAAAGTTATAAATAGTTTTGGCTCCAAAAAACTCTCCCCCTTTTACAATTGGCAATACCTCTTTATATAGACCATTCATGAGGTCTGCTAGCCAGTAATGGTAAATTACATTTATACATGTGTCTAGGACAACTATCCTTTCTTTTACATTCTAGAACAAATGACCTTTTCTAATATACTAACTTATAGGCAATGTATTTTACAAGATGTACATGCCTTTAAAAAAATAATATTCCTTTTCCAAAATATATAATGCTAGTTACAAAATAATATTCCTAATACAAATAACTTTGGGACCCTATTATAGCTACAACATTTTATCTTCCTTAAAGGATCTTCATTCTATATTGTTTCTCATTGATCAACTAGAGCTCAACAATGGGTCTCATGAATAAATATTTTTATTGATCTCCTAGGTTACTGAGATCTTTCTCATCTCTCTCCAATTCTTGTTTAATCCTCCCACCATCTCTTATCTTCTCCTCAAATGACAATAGTAGGACCATGATCTTCTTATTATCATCCCCTATCTTCCATTAACCTATGTTCCTCACCTCTTACATGAATTAGAAATTTATATACTTGAACTCCTCATTAGTGATAAGGCCCAAAGGAATAAGTGAGTTAGGATATTTGATTAAGCTATCTAATATGTGTAGCATATTATCTTTCTACTATTTGAGGTCTTTGGAAATGTCCTCAATCTACTTGGACTAACTACCTAGGGCTTTGATCTTATTTACTAATATAGCCATATTCATGTTCAATTGGGCTAGGCTAACTATTCTAAATTTAGGTATTTGGTTCTTAGTTAAGGATTTGTTCAAATCCTTCACTTGATAGCTTGAAGCTTTCCATTGGCCAACTTAGCTTATAGCCATGGTGTTTTGATTTCTTGTTTCCTCTATTTTGGTTCAGACTAACTTTGAGTAATTTAATAAGTCAATGATGGTGTCCTCAAATAGCTTGAATTAGTCTTCTTTGGATTGATAAGATGGTAGTCTTTATTAAATTTTTTTGTTGTTGCATCATGCCTTTTATGATAGTGTATAATTGATCAATTGTGCTTGAGCCAACTTTAATGAGTCTTCTTTAAAGATAGGAACATCACTAGACCTCTATCCTTCCACTAGAGTCAAACCAGTGAATGGTTCTATTTTTTGAAAGGTGAATTTGTCTCTAATAATCACGGACTTATTTTATATCACTCTTTCCAAGCTATTGGTATCTAGATTAGATTACACCGTCACTAATGATTAAGTCGCTTTTGGAGTTGGGGTTTCTATTTTTTCTCTACTTGATGCTCCTAGGGAAACTATTCTTTTTTCCTCTTCTTTTTATAGAGACATGATCCATGGCTTAAGATCTTCATGCATAGTGATTTTGATAAACTTTTTTATTACCCAAAGATGGTGTAGAGTAGGGTCTTTCTACAATTTTCCATAGTGGCTGTGAATTTGTTCAAATCGCTCACTAATAGTCTACACTTCAATTTTGGATTGAAATCTTCTTACATAGATGATAATTAAATTATCTTAGGATTTATTAGGATCAATACATGATTGAATTAGGGCTTTTGTACATATTAAGGCCCATCTATAGATCTTCTTAGTGATTTAATGATGATATCTAGTTTAATAATGAGCTTCATGACATCCTTGTGGCATTTTTATGGCATTTTGTTCATTAATATTTAAAAAGTGACCATTGTATTTTGAAAATTCCACCTTGATCTCAAACCATTGGATTCTTTTTTTCATAGATTGATGTGGACCATTGATTTGGTTCTAAAAGATCAAATGCCACTGGCTATTTGCTACGTTACCTTATATTTATGACTCTTATCACTTTTGCATTCAATCTAAGATTTATTTAAATGTCAACATTGATCTCACACCATTTTTCTCATTTTCATGGATAAATCATGCTCCATCGATATTAATCTGTTTAATTATGCCTCATGCTCTATGAACCATTGATATAAATGTGTACACTCATCCACATATTATCGATCATTAGAAGATGCTAAAACTTTAATTCATGGTATGGAGTTATGACACTTATTGCCTTCATGGTTTTCTTCAATATTCTTAACTTTTTAACATTTTCTATGCACTATCTAATCATATTTGCCTAAAAGACACACTCCATTAGATCTTGATCTGAGGGGTAGAATGGCATTAGATTCTCAGTTTTATTTCACTAAGATTATGATACTTGTCACTTTCTTGCTTATCCTAGGGCTTCATTGAAGTCTTGTCTCAATACATGCCATTATATCAATATTGCCTAAGTAAACATGTACCATTGATATTTGGAAGATGTTTGAACTTTATCTTAGGGTTAGGGCTTTGACTATTCAACTTTAATATTGCACTATTAGATATCAATTTCTTGAGCACATATGGACTGTTGATTCTATGGATAAAAATTATATTTAAGTCAATCTCAAGAAAATAAAGAGATTAGCATAAATATTTTAGATTAAGGTTTTATTTCATGTTAATAAACATGGGTAAGACCTTAGGATAACATTTTAAAACTATGTTTTAAACATGCTAAGGGGGACCCACACATAAATAAAATACATGGCATAAAGTCTTAAGATAAGGATTTTATCTAAAGTATAAATCATAACAAAAGGACCTAGTGATTAGTTAGACCATGTGGAAATAAAAGAGACCAAGGGGGGCTCGAGACATAAAGGGACCAAGCATAAAATTTTTAGACCAAGGTTTGGTCATATGAATAAACACAACTAAACCTTGGGATAAAAATTAAACTAAGTTCATGACATGATTAATTGTTCTTACATAAATTGTTCCTATCAAATTTGAATTTGATTCAAAAGAACCTAAGCTAGGGTAATTTTAATGAAGGATTCATGATGCTTTCACTTTGATTTTTAACATACCAAAGGCTAGTAAAAATCCAAATTGATATAAAAATCATGAAACTCAAGCATTACCCATTCCAAATGGACTCCATTAGAGCTGCAACCTAAAACATAAATATCCAATGTTAGAAAATTTAGGCAAGATTAAGTCAAAATTATGAACAAATATGCCAATCAAATCGGGTGTGAAAATAACATACAAATATGCTAATGGTGCTCTAATTAAGAAAATTTTCAATTTTAAGGTATAAATTTGCACAATTTGAAATAAGGGTCCCCATTTTTAAGAATTGGGGGTATGTTGACCTCAATAAGAGGTTCACATTCATGGTTTCACTAGCCCTAAATAGTTAATTTAATAGGATAATCTTAATGTGAACCCCCTTCCTAAAGAAGAGGATAGTTGATGGACCAATCCTTAAGGACTTCATATATATTATGAGTATTGTTTCACGAATCAATTACATTAGCATCATATCTACTAGTGTACATTGTGAGGTTGTAGTACTACTTAAAAGTATCCCTTGATATGTCTACAACTAGGTCTAATGAATTGATCAAGAAAATAAAATTCTTCCCATCTTAGTGAACACACTTAAAAATCTATAACAAGGTGCTTAAGAGGTCCATGTAATGGAATCCTTCATGATTGGCCATGGCCTATGTAATCTTGACTTATCTAGCATAATTATATCATCAAAGTACAAGGTTTCATCATCATCATCATCATCATCATCATCATCACCACCACCACCACCACCACAACCACCACCACCACCTCCACCTCCACCACCACCACCACCATCAGCAGCAGCACCACCACCACCACCACCACCATCAGCATCATCATCATCATCATCATCATCATCATCATCATCATCATCATCATCATCATCATCATCATCATCATCATCATCATCATCATCATCATCATCATCATCATCATCATCATCATCATCATCATCATCATCATCATCATCATAAAAGGTGGGTTTTTTCCCATCTTTAATTGATTTGAAGACCTTGTTATAATGGTTGAATGACACCAAGTTAGGTGACAAGGTGGTGTCCCAATACTTAGGATCACAAATGAAAGAACCATAGTGATAAGGTTAATTTTGACAATAATAAAATCAAAGTTAAGAGAGAACAAAGGGCATAAGAATGAGTTAAGAATGAGGAGATGAACTCTATGGAATTATGAGTAATAATGATAAATCAAGTTAAGCTGAGAGCTTATAGGGCCCCATTGAGATATTTTATTTAATGGCCTTTGGTATCTCACCTAGCACAAGTTCAAATTTAATTTGGTAAAACCAACCACCATTCATTTCCCAATCTGACATTAACTCAAAAATTTCAAATATACGCTCCCTTATGAATTTGATAACTATGATGAGACATTTTAAATTATCCAATTGAGGCTTAGTTTCCCATTTAATTAATGTGATAAGTGTGGTAGGAACATGAATACCTTGAACCTATGATAAACCCAAGGATCTTTAGGTTATTTCATGTGTCTATATCTAGTTGGTCGTATTTATAATGGATGCCACCTAAACATAGTTGGGTGATACACTTTTAATTTATTACAAGCTAAAATTAGTCACCTAGAGTACTAAGGTGATGCATGACATCCTCTAATTATATTTTTAATTTGAATATACCTAATTATAATTATCTTGGGGGAATCTTAGGCTTTTTATATCAATTTGTATGCGTGGGTCAACCTCTTTTAGGATCTAAAAACTTTGACAAGTTTGAGAGACTGACACATATGATAGGTTCCATGTGGTGCTTACCCATTCATCATGATCTCATAGATATAACATCTTTGATAGGTTTGGGAGACTGATACATGTAATAGGTTCCACATGACACTTACCCATTCATCAGGATCTCTTAATATTTGACATCTTTAATAGGTTTGGGAGATTGACACATATGATAGGTTCTGCATGGTGTTTCTATATTGGTCAGGATCTCCCCAAATCTAACATCTATGATAGGTCTAGGATATTGACACATTTGATAGGTTACATGTGGAACTTATCCATTGGTCATTACTTCTTTGGATCTAACACATCTGATAGTTTCCACATGGTCTTTCCCCATTAATTAGGCTCTCACAAGATTTAACATCTTTGATAGGTATGGGAGACTAACACGTTTGATAGGTTTCATATGGTACTTATCCATTATTTTATATCTCTAAATATTTGACATCTTTGATAGGTTCCATGTGGCACTTCCCCATTCATTAGGATCTCCTAGGATCTGACATCTTTGATAGGTCTAAGAGACTAACACATCTGACAAGTTCCACATGGTGCTTTCCCATTGGTGAGACTATCCTAAATTTTTTTTTAATAAAAGTGACTAATTTAAAATAAGGCCAAATGATCAATTAAAATATTACCTAACCATCATTAAATCTTAATGAGATGCCAAGTAGGACTTTGGGAGACCATTGCTCTAGGAAGATTGACATGAGTTTAATTCAAAAATTAGTTAGCATAAAAAATATTCTAAGTATGAAAACCCTTTGATATTTTAGAACACAACTAAGAATAAACCATATTTATAATTTTAATACTTTAGGGATATTAAAAAAATACCAAATCATCATCCCAGACATCATTAAATATTTGACAAGTCAATGCAAAATAGAGGTTCAAGGTTTCTTGAGGTTTGAGGTTGGTTGGAAACGGATTGAAGCTCTATGAATGATTTGAGTTGAGAAATTTTAGAGGGGTCCCCTAACTCTTTCAAATAAGATGGGTAATTTTGGTCACAACATTCTTAATAATAGAATATCTATTTCATGTGCTTAGCCTAAATGGGTTTACATGAAAGGCTTTACTAATAGAAATGTTTGAGTTTGCAAGAACCTATTAAATTTAGGCCTACCTTAAGTTATATTATAAAAAATACTAAAATTTATAATTTTTGGGCCATTCGACATTATATTTGTGTAGATTATCCAACTATATTTGAATAGTTTCTAAATCCATTCTTGGATCAACTTACTCTACTCTTTGCTCACTTTAGCATTCATGAGCTATGTTCTTAAGTGTTATTTTTGGGGCTTAGTTGTATTTGTGGATAGTTACACTAAATTAGTTATATTATGAACATATGGGACTAATTTATCTCCCCTTGATCCATTTATAATTATTTTGGGATTAAAATGACTTAGTGTTTATATGGTTTTATTCCAAGACTTTGTCATTTTATTTATTTTGCACTAAAGTCTAGATTTTAGATTGGTAAGGTATTTTTTTTATACTTGTTTATCTATTATGTATTTTTTCCTTTATTTATACCTAAACTTAGTAATTTTTAGAGTAGGTTTGAATTTTAATTGAAACAACTACCTATCTTAATTTATGGCCTAACAACTCTTTTGGTTTCTTATAAGTCCCCATGGTAAGTGAGATCATGTCATGTGGTACAATCCCATGTCCCCACTTCCTTAGCCTCATTTTAAATTAGTAACTTTTACATAACCTTTTTAGGTAATAAATATAATGCCATGTGGCATAATACCACTTCCCCACTCCCCTCAGGCCTTCTCATTTTATTCAATATATCCTAGACCTCTTGAATGCACAAGATCATGCCATGTGACATGATCTCATGTCTCTGCCCCCAGCTAATATTTGTACTTCCCATTGTTTATTAATAATTTAGATGCTTGGGATATACCATATGACATGAACCCATTTGTTTGGTCCTTGGTATGGTCCTTTATCTTAGATGTCTTAGTCAAGGTCTTAGATGAGAGAGATCTTACAAGTGTCAAGATCTTACCTTAAAAAAATAAAACAAGTCATTAGAACAAATAAATGCATATTTAATACCATACGAGTGTGTGAATGTAAAGTGGCTTGACCTTGCCACCTAGATAATACATGGGCATCTATGTTTGTAATGAAGAGCCTAAATTTGATAGTTGTCTGACCTATCAAAATTGTTAAATTTATAATCATGCCTAAGACTTGGTAGATGTTGTATTTGTTTCTAAGTTTCATATTGATCTTTTCATTAGAGTACTTTTACCTCTTTCTTTCACCATTGATATTTTCATTAGAGTAGTTTTACCTCTTTCTTGATCCCTTTAGGTGGATCAATTATGGTTTTTTGTTGTTTCCTTTCTTGAACATTTTCATTATGTCATTTGATGAATTGGGGTCATTAAAGGTGTTACTTGATTAGGCAAAATTTCCCTCTAATTTTAAACTACTTTTTCCATGTTTTGACCTAAAATGGTTGTTGATATTTATTATTTTATCTTTAAATCTTTATCATTATATTAGAAATGGACTACTTAAACAATTGGTTTTGGTAATATATGGGGGTTTTATTTGTCATGTTTTAGGATATATCTCCTTTTCTCTTATATGAAATGTATAAAATGTTATATTATTTCATTTATTTAGACTTACTTGTTCGTATTTAATAAACTAATTATATTTTGGTTCATGATTTCTACCTTAGTTAATTTTTATTTACAATATTTAAATTCTACCAACTAGTTTTTGTTTTACAGGCCTAAATTCATAGAAAGCCTACCACTTATCAAGATTTAGGAACTTCACTTCTCCATAATACTTTAGACCAATCACTAGGACCCTCGACCCTATAAATGCCTAGGATCATGCCATGTGGCATAATATTGGGGTCCTAGGTCCTTCAGATGATCAAGTTATATTAAGAAAGTGGTAGTCCTTCTAGGTGAATAAGATGATACCACATGGATCATCTTACTTTTATGCACCTCTAGGTCAAATATAAGTAATATGATATGGATGAGATAAGGTGAGTCCCCTATATCAAGCCACAAGGCATGATATCTAAGATTTTAGTGGTCAAAACATAGAATAGAAGATGAGGACCCCCAAATATCCAGTTAAATAGTTTCTCCACCTACAAAGATCCCATTGCATAATAAATAAATAAATGTCAAGGCCCCTCAACAAGATACATATCAATGAAAATTTTCCACATAGTAGTACCTTAGTCTCTCTTTCAAGCAATGAAAAGTGGACATGTAGGGAAGACTTATCAAGGTTGATACATGGATCTCTGTAAACATATTCAGGACCTAAAATTAACACTCGTATTACTTATTTTATCTATCTAATCTATCAAAACACAAAAATAGAAATTTAGGCCTAAATAGACTGACATAATCATGACTTATTTCATATTCTAGTGACTAAATTAAACATGGGGCATAAGCTCCTAGGGAAATATGACATTGACATTAAATAAAAGATCCTAGCATGGATATTGGGATTAAGTTAAGATATAAATAACTTTGCATCTTAATTTGGTATGGCCATGACAAAGTAGAGTGTGGCCAGCTTACTAGTATATGTAGACCTACAATGAATCCAATAACCCAAAATTCAATTGGAAGTCAATTCTTTGGGCATAATCATGATTTCATTGGTATTGTGTGTGGCTCATATCAAAATTGTATAGAGGTGGACACAACCCATTAAGTATTTATAACTAATTTTAGAGAGAGAATTTTATTTGGTCCTTAGATTGTAGTGTACTTAAAGACTACTCAAGTACTTTGAAAGGGTTGGTCTATTTATAACTAAGGGACAAAGTAGAGGATTTGGCCCCTTTCTTTTACTTGCAATTTATTTATTTCATAACTTATTTTTTTAAATTTAAGCATGAATTGAGGATGTTTGATGACATTTATGTAGTTTGTCTAAACATTGATGAATATTAATTTTGTGTTTCATGAATTACATATTGTCTTGAAGGTCTGTGATTCATAGTCATTACTTGATTGATGTTTAAGGTGGATCTATTTCACCATTTTAAAAAACTTGTTGATCCTGATACATTTTCACCATCCTTATTTTTTGGTTATACTATGCTATCTAAATATGAGCTAATTTATTAAGAGGTTTGTTTATTTAAAAAAACTAGAAGTGCGCTTATTAGAAAGTGAGTTCATATTTATTTTCTCTCTCTCTCTCTCTCTCTCTCTCTCTCTCTCTCTCTTACACATTATTTTATATATTTTCTATTTTAGATTTAGAACATTATATAAATTCTAGTTATTTTTCCAAGTTTTATCTAGACTACATGTTCATCCCATCACTTTTCCTTTGTGCATTGTTGAAATCAGTAGATTAGAGATATACTTCAATAAATAATGAGTTCATTGGTAACTCTAAACTTGGTTATTTTGAGCACAAGATTAGATCATAGTTTCTTACATAAGTCTTAAATAATACTCCAAATAGTCCTCTTAAATAGAAAAATATACATCAACAAATTGAGGTATTTGAATTCCATGACATGGTAGATGGGGACCTTGGAGAATTTTTTACCATACCTTGATTCCTTTAAGGAGAGGTGGAAGGGACGAAAAAATGGGAAATCCTCACCAGTTGATATTTTTCTTCTCCCCCTTTTCTCCTACCTAGAGTTAGTGTGGTTGTGCCAAATATACCACCAACAACATAATTATCAACCATAAACTATGTATAGGTCAATGACCAAGATATGTTTGAATGAATAATTAATGAATATCTAAGTCATCATCCATAATCTCACTACCATCAAAATTAATATAAGGTCTATGAACCATAATAGGTGTATGTAACATACAAGTACTAATGATCCCATATAATGGGTTTTCATAATGCGATGGAGGAGTATGTGCATTATATTCCATCTGCACTTATGGATCCTTCTTATGTCTTATAACATATTGTTAAATATATTTTGATTCTGGTGATCACTAGGTTATGAACTTGATTCCTTTGGAAGATCATCAAATATATATTTTGGTCATTGATAATGTTTTGTCTATTATGCTTCAAGGCAAAACATTGGTTCATAAAATGCTTAGGGCCTTGGTGATAGTCATAATAATAATTTGAATTATATCCTTTTGGTATAGGCCAATTCATAGAAACCTCTATATGATGAGGAAGAGATATGAGGTGAGACTCCATAAGCTTCAAAAGTAATGAATTGGGAGACTCAGCTAAGCATGTAAATTATATCCTTGGTGCATTAGGTAAGACAAGTTGATTATCATTTGGTGTGACACTACATTAACCATAGTATTTTCTTTCTATTTAGGTTTTATGGGTTTCAATTTATAACTTATTTTGATAGTAAGCTTGATATTTTATGTAGTCGATGTGTTTGTTATCTACTTAACTTTGTTTAATGAGATAAGTTTCATTTCACAATCATGAAAAATATGGCATAAGTTATCAAAATATTTTAAATTTTTGAAAATAATGACGTCATGTAATGGGGCAAGCAAAATTTGATTGAAGATGTCTTGAATCTCTTTATTTGTCATTAGATTGGTTAATCTAGACAACATTGTATTGTATCTTAAGACATATTCATTGATAGATTCATTGGTTCCTTATTTGATCTTAATAATTTGGACACAGAGAAAGTTTTTGATAATATTGATAGAGAAGTGAGCTAAAAAATGATCTTTAAGAGGTTTGAATGCTTTTACTGATTGGATTGGTAAGTCATACAACCACCTTAGAACATAGTCCTTGATCATCCTTGGAAATAATTTAGTCAAATTTTATCATTGGAGGAATAATCAAGGCATGCCACATATAAATATAAAATATTCTTTACAAGATCACCTTTGACATCATAAAATATGAAATTATGCACAAAAAATATAGTTATCAAGGGTTGTAAAGATATTTTAGGTGCAAGAGGGTTATGAAACATCTCTTATAAATCAATATCATAAGGTGATTATGTATAATTATGTTCAATATTTATAACCTTAGCTTGTAAATTTTTTATAGTAAGGATAACTTATTTCACATCTTGATCATTAAGGTTTGAATATTTAAAATTTACCAAAGAAGGTTCACCCATAGTTTGAGTGGATATAGACACTGAAATTGGTAATTAGGTTTAAGTATTAATGTTTCATATGTAAGATGTAGAAATAGTATTTTCATGGAACAAAGGTTTTAACACATATCTATGCCCCCATTAGAAGTATAAAGTAGTGGTGTTCTCATAAGGAGGGTTATTGATACATGGGGATAACCTATAGATATAATAGAATGATCAATAAATGGACTTGGTTGTCCATCTATGCTTTTTGATTTTTTAGTTTCTATTATGGTTCTTAGGATCTCATCAAGATACTCCAAGTTTTTATAGATATGTTTAAAAACATATAAATACCTTGTACTTTCTATTATTCTATTTTCTCATTTTAATTATATTCATTATTTTCATGATTAGAATCATATTATATGATAACCTCTTTAGTATGTGGTTTAGTTTCCTTATTGGCATCTTAACTAGGTATAAGATTATTTTTTTCATTGGTTTGAGCCATCTTAGGTGGAAAATGAGGAATCTATAAGTGTTCAATAGTAGATCCATATAACATAGGGATATTTTGAGGTTAACATACCCTCATTTTTGAAAAATGAGGACCCTTGTTAAAATTCTACAAATTTGTGCTTTAAATTGAACATCCCACTTAACTAGAGTGCATTATTTAAATATCATGGTTCTCATAATGTTTACATTAGCATGTTAACATATAATATTCACATGAAGATCATCCACACAATTGGCTTAATTGACATGTTTGCATATGGTCCTTGTTTTACTTCATCTAATGTTGCTAATGTTTGATACTTGTGTTTACAGGTTGCATGTCTAATGGATTTCTATTTGAATGAATAGTTTTTAGGGTTTTGTGCTTTAATGACAAATTAAAAATTAGTTGGTTAAATAATATGATCTCATTTTGTCCTTTTATACTAACCTTTGGTCAATTAATTGAATCCATGTTTGAATATCCATAAAACCTTGGTCTAATATGTTTTAGCCGAGGTCCTTTGAAACAAATTAAACTTGCACGAGATCAAATTTACATGGGAACATTTTATTATTTCTTAGGATTAGTTTAAATTTTATCCTAAAGTTCTAATCATGTTTATTAATATGACTAAATCCTTAGTCTAAAATTTTATGCTATGTCCTTTATATCCTAAAATCTCACCTAGTTTATTTTATTATTCGTAGTGATTAATTAAATGTGGGGACATTTTTATTATGTTTTAAATTTAGTTTAAATTTTATCATAATCTTATAATCATATTTATTAACATGACCAAAACCTTATTATAAAAAATTATCCTAAGTTTTCTTTATGTTCTTGATCCCTTAGTTTATTTTCATTGCCCGCAAGAATGAATTAATGTGAGGATACCAAGAGTCAAGATCTCAAGAGATCGAGTCAAAGATAAATGATACATGGGCCTCCACCCAAGTCAAACTATCATAAACCTTGAGTTGAAATGCAAAAGTGAGAAGTGTCATGATCTCAAAGGTAGATAATATATCCAATTATGAGTGAAGAGTCAAATTATAAAAGAGCCTACAAAGGGATGTGATAAGGACAAGTGTCAAAATCTCAGTAAGTGACCAAGTAAATCAAATAGGGAGTGGAAGGAATAAGTGATCCAAGTTCATTCATACATCTCACAAATTGATGGTGTGAATGAAGGTGGAATTTTTAAAGGGCTTGGGCCAAACACGATGGTGACACATGTCACAACTGTGATGAATTAGATAGAGATCAACAAATGACATTCAAGCTTCTATATCAAGATCAATGGTGTAGAGTAGGTCAAAAATTCAATGGGCCTAGATATAATGAGAGACTACCACATGGTGGGAAGGCATTAATCAATGGATTGTGTTTGTAATGTACTTAGAGAGCCCATGGAATAACCAAGTGGCACACTCTCAAGAGATCAAATGAAAGATTAATGGCTCGTAATGAAGTCAAAGCTAGAGGACTTTTTAACAAATCAATGGTGTGAATTGATCAAGATTTAATATTGCATGAGGTATTGACACATGTCTAAAAATGACAAATTGTCATATTTTAAATAAATGAGTATAATGACATGGCCATGCCACATAAGTGAGAAAAATCAAACTTGAGATCTTGTGAGACCTGACACATAGAAGGTATAAATATGAAATCCAAATGCAATCTAAGTCATATAAGCTCATATTAAAAATTTTCTTGCCACCATTAAAGCCTTGAATAAACCCTTAGAAATCCCTAAAACATACATATTGCCTTAATTTGCTCTTATATTCATTAGTTCGAGCTAAGAAGAATTGAATTATTATCTCCAATTGGATAATTTGATCAATATTATAACAATGGCATCTCATAAACATTTTTCAAAAAAATATCTTGAACTATATTTAACATCAGATGCTAAAGGGTGACTGTTCAAAGAAACTAAGTTTGTTTCTTATACTTTAAACATGGGGATAATAATTTGTCTATATTATTCTAGACAATTGAAAACTAGCTAGTGATCACTAAATAAGAAGAAAAGATTCTCTAAAAAAGGATCTATGATGACATTATAGAAATACAAATGACTAGACTTCACTATACATCTACAAATCCTGAGGTACTTCACTACATTGATATTATTGGCCCCATTTTTAAGGAATCTAAGATAGATAAGGGTATGGTAATCAATAAACATAATCAGATGAATGTTTTTACATTTCCCCAATTGCATTTGAGTCCTATTACAAACTTCCCAAGCCCCAAATTAACCTAAACTCTATGAATTCCTAGGATAGTGAGCATAATTTGATGAATACCCTAGCTATATGGTTATATTTTGGTAACTAGGTCTTTGTTTGACCTTAATAATAACATCAAAAGAAGTCAATTCAGATCAATGGTTAGGATGGTAATGAAAATTTTAAAAAAATTGCATGGATGTGTAACAATAACTTATGTTGATCCTATGTGGGTACCAATGGTGTATTTCATTATTGAAAGGGTAATAGTTCCTCCATTGGGTGAGATAATTAGTATTTCCTTGAGTAGATAGATATATTCAATTAGGCATAAGAATAAGAATGAATTTTTCTTGACGTCTTATCTCCTAGATGCCTTATGTCCAACTACAAAGAATCCAAATCAGAGAGAATGGTCTCCAAATGGAACCCAGACCATTTATCAATACTATTCTAAGTTGCACATTTATAAATATAGGGATCACATCTAGTTAATTTGTGATTGTCTACCTAGCATTGAGTGAATCTATAACTAGTATCCTTATGTCAAGAATTAGTCCTTTGATCAATAAATTTGTTGAAATAATGGGGGATATATGGCTGTACCCTAACTACACTATCATAAGGATTGAGGAAACTCAGTAGTCTCCTCTAAATCTACCAATTCATGTACCTAACAAAACTAGCAAAACAAGATGTAGCATACCAATTATTCCATGGCATAGATGGCATATTCAAAACTAAGAGGAAGGGTCTCCTACATAGTTTTCCTATGCAAATTAGTAAGACCATGTTTAGATAATGGGATCATATTGAGGATGCATCAAAGCATAGGTTTTCCTTCAACCTATAAATGGATGATTTTAGACAATGGAACCCATATGGGATGGCACATGAACATTTGAAACTCAAAGGTATTTTGAATGTATCATATGAGCATGAACATAGTTAATTTGATTTCATATACATTAAAGCATCCTTCTTCTATAAAGTAAATATAACGTTAAATGAGCATAACATAAGACCTAACTTTAGATTATAGAGAGATCAAAAGGTAGATTATAGGTGGAAATTGGGCCCCAAGAAGTACCACTTGAATGATCTTGATCCTCCCAAGCTTCCCTCAATAGAGATACAAGCTAGGAAAAGGCTAGATGAGATTGCTTCAAGTTCATCAATTCCTAAATATTCCAAGGTAGCATAACATGAGTTACCAAAACAAGAGGTACATATTATAGCACTTGACCCTAATAAGTGTATTGAAGATGCATTAAAAATTCTATCCATGGCTTATGATTTAGACTTAGATGTGGAAGAAGTAAAGCCTTAAGAAGAAGATAAGTAGGATAAAACAAGGTCATTGGAATTGATGGTAATTGAGCCTCCTAAAATAAAATTAGAGATGGAAATTGTACCAAAAGTGAAGAAGCCCAAAGCGACTATCACTACCCCTTTAAGTGAAGTCAATATATTCAATGAAGAGAACATATTTTATGGGTCACCTATCCCTAAGTGGTTCATTTATGAAATAAGAATGGAAAATTTTCCCACTTATCATCCATGAGCTATGGTGAAAGACACTAATATCTTTATGGATAAATAAATGAAACCATGGATATTTAATTTAGAGGAAGACGAGGCAAGAAAATTGTTTACTCCAAACCATTCAATAGACCAATAAAAAATGGAAGTTCTAATCCCACATGTGACCCAATATTTAATTAGAGACAAATTTGATCTAGAGACTAGTGGCTTACAAAGAGTGATAGAGAAAAGGGTCATGATAGGAGGTGAATGTATTTTGTATCAAAAAGTGGAGCCATTGACTAGTTTGACTTAGAAGCAAGGACATAATCCTAGTGAAGATCTTATTTTTGAGGAAGATGTTTTTGAATTAAATCAGGCACAAACATAATCATTTCAAGCTACTATAAAAGGGCTAAAGAAATAAAAGAACTTACAAGAGCAATATAGTTTGTCTATTCTAGGAGATGTGATAAATAATTTTGAGGAAACCATGTATGATCTATTTAATTCCTTGAAGGTAATAAAGTCCAAGTAGGATATAGTTAACAAAAAAGGTACTTTGTCTTCAAGCCAAGTTAGCCAATGACAAGATTCAAACAAAAAAGTAAAGGATTTTATCAATGTTTTGATAGAGAACCAAATTCTTGGACTCAAAATAGTTAGCTTGGCACACTTGAATAGGCCTATGAGTATATTTTTAGGGAAGATCAAAGATTTGAATAAATGGTCCAAAGAAATGGGAGATATTTCTAATGATCTCAAGCAATTGAAAAACATGATGATGCACATATTGTGGAGCCTAATCAAGGATCTAACTAGACTCAATCCTATGGGATTGATCATAAATGAGTATTTAAAGTAAAGGGAAACTCAGTTCATACAATAAGTAAAAAATCAAAGCCAAGGCAAAATAGGGGTAGATAACAAAATGATCTTGGATATGATCCTATCTATAGAAGATAAGATTGGAGATGAAAAGAGAATCAAGGACACTTTGGATAGGGATAATAAGGACATCAAATTATTGGAAGATATAGAAAATGAAAATTTCATAGAACCCATCATCAACCTTAGGCTGATTGATGAGCAACATAATGAAGCAATGAAGATCCTGTAGTAGAGATAAAGGACTACAACAACAAGTGCTTCTCAAAGTCAAATTTGTTAACTTTAGCATATTATTTTGTAACTGAACATGTATACCATTTTGAAAAAGGAATATTATTTTTGTAAAATCATGTGCATCTTCTAAAGTCTATTGCTTATAAGTCAGTCCATTTAGAAAGTGTCGATTTCTAAAAAGTTGTAAAAAGATAGCTATTAATGAAAATTGTACAATTATCATTTGACATGATTGAATGGCTTACCTCCTTATTATTATATTAAAGGGGTATTGAAATTTGTAAAGGTGAGGGAGTTTTTGAGCAAAAATTATTCTATAAACTTGGAGAAATTAATACAAGTAAGGAATTTTACAAAGATTATCTAGTATTTATTTGTGTGTTTGCTATTATGGCCACTCTCTCAATTATCTATTTGGATGAACAAATTTAAATTATTTTTATGGATTCTTGATGTGTTCATATGAATAAAGAGTTATCAATCTATGCTTAAGCCAGGTTGATTTAATTATTTGAATTTTATTTCATTTTTCATGCTTTGTTTATAGATGTGATAATGTAATTTATTTGTGGAAGTAAATCTCTAAAGAGAACTTGATTTCTTATCTGCATTAGTTCACTTTTCCTTAAATATTTTCCTGATATGTGGTAGGATATGTGACTTTGAAATTTCATGTCATATATTGGTTTACTACATGTCTTTATGAAATTTAATCTCTGTCATAAGGTCTGGATTGAAAATAATAACACCTTTCTGTGCTACCCTTCCTTTTGCTCATTTTTTGATCAACTCACTTTAGTTTAGCTTCCATTGTAAATATACATACTAGATTAGAATTCAGATCTTAGATTTTGGTTATAATTAACTATAATTAGTTTAGATTATATTCATACTTCACAAGATAGATTTCAAACTAAGGTTGCTCCCAACAACTAGTTTTATTATCATTTTATGAAATAGTTATATTGCTTTGTGGATATTCTACCAAAGATATCAAGAATATCACAACCAACTACTCATGCAATGGATTATTTGAATCGAAAAATGAGAATAGTGTTTCTTAACACTTTTTAAGCCCTATGAAATACTTATTGGCATGAACATGCAAGTTTCACTAGTGCTAGAAGGAGGGTTTTTAGCCAAAGCTTTGTGAATTTGAAGTATCTTTGCTAATTTTAGTGAATTTTATTCAAAGATCAGTTGATAATTTACATATTTATGTTGTTCTTAGCTCAATTGTGTTTCCATGGTTTTAGACCAATCTTTAGGATTATTTAGCTAAAGATAGCTATTCTTTGAAGATTCATGATAAATTGTTGCAAAGGTAATTTAAGATTTGAGAATTCAACATGTTCAAGGTTAGTGATAGCAATTTTGTTCATATATTTATTGATTATTTACAAATTTAGGTTTATTTTAACTTACAAGTGTAAATATCACTGATATTTATTAGTTTAGATATATCTTTGAGCTACTTTAGTTCTTTGTAAGAATTTGTAAAAAATTTCCTTAACATGTAAATTTGATCATTGTTATTTACAAAGATAAGGTTGAAACATCATATTTTAAACATGATTCAATGTTTACAAGCTAGAAATACCAAGAATTAGGACTAGGTCATGTTCAGAGACAAAATTACCTCTCCTTTCATTAGAAGTTCATAGGAAAGCAAGAGTAGATAAAGGTAAGTGAAGGGTTTCCAAATATAAACATACTTCACCTATTCATGGTGATCTTGTGTTCAATACTTATCAAGTTATGATTTGGTTAGGTGGATATTCCATCAATTTTATTTGTTAGGTACATGACTTACCTAGAAATCCTAAGAAATATTTGCCTTTTCTCAGTCATAATGGTCTAGCTACTATTAAATAACATATCAAATCTTTTAAGGTTGGTTTAAGATTATTGAATGTCATTCATGAAGATGTTACATGTAGATTCATTCCTTTTACTTTCAAATATGTAGCATATTACTAGTTTATCAATGTTCTTGAGAATTACATTACCATTTGGAATGATTTTAACAATATTTTCATTGATCAATTTGGAAAGATCATTAATCCTTATATCTTTTACCAATAATTTACTACTGTGAAAAGAGATTCAAGTGAAACCATTGAAGAATTTAATGCCAGATTCTATAATATGTTTATTAGAACCATATCTCCTTATAGACATGATGAAGCTTTAGTTTTAGAGGTCTATAATAATGCTTTAGATCCCATGACTTTTATTTTTTTGAAAAGGCCTGTTGGGGTTATAAACACATTAGCCTTGACCTATATTGAGGTTGTGATAATCAATGATCAAACACAACCCCAGGGTCAACAAGAATATGTTATCCCCAATGCCAATCCTAATCTTCCTATGCTGAATGTCATTCCCAATGCTAATAAAAACATGCCTACTTTGAATCAAACACCAGTTTTAAAATAATTACCTTTGAGTCATGCCCATCTTGGTCAAAACCTAGGATTATTGAATAACACTACAAATGAATTTCATTCATATGATCAAAGAGATTTAGAGATAATATCTAATATAAGTACTCAATTTCACAAATCAGAGGCACCTAAAAGTGAGAATGACTCCATACTCAAAATGGTTCAAAAACTAAGCACTAATTTTCTTTAGCTGCAAAAATAAGTAGGTAACACTAGGGAAATATCTAATAGAATTTGTTCTTACCATAGGTTCAATAGACCTAAAAATAGGTTTCATAATTTAAATAACAATAAAAATAAAAATAACAATAATAATAATGAGTTATCTACCAAAAATAACAATCTTGAAATAAATATTTGTGATGTAACTTTAACTAAATATTGTAGAGTTCATAACACTTAAAATCATGGTGAATAATATTGTTTAAATTTTGTAATGCTTTTGAGTTATTTAAAGATGAGTTAGATATATTGAAATGTGGACCTAATAAAGATAACAGTGTAGGTATATTTGGTTCTTCAAAGTCATTTAATTCTGCTAACACAAATCTAATGGTAGAGACATTTAATTTTCCATTCCAATATGAGAATGAGCATGAGGATAATCCTAAAGAGATTCATGATTTTTAAAATTATCTAAATAAGACTTATCCATTGATTGATAGGAAGAAAAATCAACCATTGACTACTTCCACTCCACCAAATAACTTTGATACTCCTCTTGATCATATAGCTAACAACAATCCAAAACCTACAAAGAGAAGTACCTCTAAAAACATTGTTGATACATCTAGTTCTTATACTAGGGGTGGATATAATATAGTTGAGGATATGAAAAATATTAACGATAATATCACTTTACATGAGTTGACTCAAATTACTGAACAAAGAGACTTGTTGCTTAAATCTTTATTCAAAAAGCCTAGTAAATAACTAAAGGTTGCAAATGCCAATGTAGTTATGTATAATAACAAAGTAGAAGCTCCCACTTTCTTGCTAAAAATTAGAGTTTATGGTAAAAAAATTCATAATTATTTGATAGATTCAGGTGATTCCTCCAATATCATGCCAAAAGGTATTTGTGAAAAACATGGTTTAACTCCAATTAGGTATGATAGAGTAGCTATTCAATTAGACACATCAAAATTTAAAGAAATTGGTGAATTGTTGAATATTCATGTGCAAATTGCCTCTGAGCCAAGGATAAAAAAATTCATATACATTAAATTTGTGGACATTCCAAATGCTTATGGAATGATTCTACATAGAGATTGGACTAAGTCTTTAAATAGATATATGCTCACTGATTTTTATCAAATGTGGCTTCCATGGAAGGGAGTTCCCAACCAAATTTGATTTGAGAGGGAACCAAAAATGAAACACATGATCACATAATACAATGATGCCAATGAAAGGGTTCACATGGTTAATTATAATTTATTATTTTACACTCTTGACACTCTTAAGTTATGTGAATATTTATGACTCTAAATATTCTCATGCTATGCCTAGAATGTGGAAATTATACTTTGATGGTGCTAGATGTAAATTTGGTTCTAGAGTAGGAATTCTTATAATCAATCCTATTGGGAGAGAATTTAATGCTTCTTACATACTTTAGTTTCCTTTCACTAATAATTTAGTAGAGTATGAAGATCTAATTTTAGGATTATAATTTGATTTCAAACACAAGGTCACAAAGCTATTGGTGAATGGAGACTCTAAACTAGTAGTAAATCAAGTTAGAAGTAAGTACCAATGCAAATTATCATATCTTAAGAAGTACAAGTTTAAATTTTGGGACCTAATTGAGTAATTTTATGCTTTAAATATTGTCTCAATTCTTAGAGAAGAGAAAAAGCTTAATGATGAGCTATCCTTAGCTGTAACCAATCTTATGCCAAATCAAAACTCTAAACTAGGAAAAATTTGTATTGAGTAGTTGCTTGTCCCTCAATCCCTAATAATGTCAATCAATTGCAATTATTTAATGATGATTAAAAAATCATAGATTTAATAAAAAATTTAGGGGTATTTGAGTCTCACATCATTTATGAGGTCAATGAAAATTCTCTTGATGAAGACAAAGTTGATGAAAAGATAGTGCAATTAAGCAACAACAAAATTTCCAAAGACATGATTGCCTTAGAATTATTTTTTGACACAAAAAAATTAATTAAAATTGTCAAAGTTCCTAAGGTGAATGGGAAAGATTATAATGTAGTTGACCTAAGAATTCAAAGTTAGCCTCAACTAGTTAATATTGGTACAACCTACACAAATGAAGAATTAAGAAAGGCTAAAGAGTTTCTGACCAAGTACAAAGATGTTATAACATGGTCCTATAAAGACTTAAAGATATTTGATCCTAGAGTCATTACCCATACCATTCCATTAAAAGAAGCTTACAAACCTTTTAGACAAAATCAAAGACCAGTCAACCCTATTTTAGAACCATTGATGTACAAAGAGGTCAAGAATCTATTAGATGTAAGAATAGTGTTTCCCATTAGATATTCTACCTAGGTAGCCAATTTGGTACCAGTCAAAAAGAAAAATGGATAAATTAGATTATGAATAGACTTTAGAAATTTGAATAGAGCTCCTAAAAAGGATAATTATCCTTTATCTTCCCTTGACCAAGGCATTCAAGTTGTTAGTGGTTGTGTTATGATGTCTTTTTTTGATGGATTTTTAGGTTATAATAAATTACTTGTCAATAAGGAGGATAGGATGAAAACGACATTCACAACAAAGTGAGGCACTTTTACCTACAAAAGAATGCCTTTTGGGCTAATAAATGTAGGAGCAACTTTTCAAAGAGCTATGGACCATGCTTTCCAAGGTATCATAGGTAAGTGCATTATCACATATATGGATGATCTAACTTTTTTTTTTTCTAAAAAAAGGGAAGATCACATTAAGCACTTACAAAAGGTATTTGAATATTGTAGAAGGTAAGAAATTTCTCTCAATCCTAAGAAAAGCATTTTTTGTGTTATATAAGAGAAGTTACTAGGACATGTTATAACCAAGAATGGTATTTCTATAGATCCTAATAGAGTTTATGCCATATACAAAATAGAACCCCCTACTAATAGAAATGAGTTTGTTATACCTAACACACCCCCTTTTCCTATAAAGAAATGGGGACCCACTTTTTTTAGACTATGGTATTGACTTTGAGCTCCCTCTTCTATATGTTTATGCAAGATTTTGGGAAAAGACTAATTATTGGCCTTCATAATTTAGCAAAATGTCATTGGTATATTATGTTTTTATCGACTAATGCTTAAATTCTTTTAGGACTTATGCAATTTATCTTTTTGGACTTATTGTTTTAGACTTATCCTATTGGTCTTTATCAAGATTTTTTTCATGCTTATAGGTTTTTTGGTTGTGGACTTATCTTTATCAAAGAAATTATTGTAGACATTTTATTTGAAACAATTCCTCTAATGGAATTGGGTTTGTAGGCTTTTTTCCATGGGCATTTTTCTTGATGAAATAGACTTATCCGTCGATCTTTACAAAGTAGATCCTTTAGGACTTTTGTCATGTATGAATGCCATTAAAAGTAGACCCTTTGGATTATTTATAGATATAAATTACACTTCAACATTTTGAAATGACCCTTCATCATTTTGAAATTACCCTTCATAAATTTTGAAAATGACCCTTTGGTTAATTCCTTTGAACATTTTTTCTAAGGAAATGAACTGAATCTTTGGGATTTGTGCAACATGCCCTTCAACCCTTTTTTTCCCTTTGAAAATTTTGAAAATGATCATTCAGTCCTTTTTGAAGTGACCACTTACCCTTTAGACATCTTGAAAATGACCCTTTGGCCCTTTTTGAAGTGACCAGTTATGCTTCAAGATTTTTGTACTAAGCCCTTTGCCCTTTAGATTATTATTTCAAACTATTTTTTCTAATAGATTTCACTCTTTGAACCCTTCCTTTAGACATTTTGTTTGAGAGATCATGCCCTTCGGCTCTTTTGATACCATCCCTTTGAACATTCCTTCAAACATTTTATCTAAGAGAATAGGGTCTTTAGGAGAATTATAGTAGACATTTTGTCTAAAATAATTTCCCTAATGGAATTCCTACAAAATTTATGTCTCAAACATTTTTTCCAATGAAATAATTCCCCCACAACAATTGCTCTGAGACCAATACCATACTTCCAAGTAGCACCCTTGCTTAGAGAACATTTTCATTATGTTTTAAGATCAATTTAAAATTATTTTAGCTTAGGTTCCCAATCACATTTTTATATGCTAGGTCATCGAGATTAAATGCAAGAGGTTTTTTATATATTCTTAGCCTAGGTCCAAATCATATTTTACTAATACTAAGAAATTAGGATAGAATATTCATTTAGGATCCTTTATACATATTTCCCAAAGTATTATGCTAAGACTTCTTTTCATTTATACTTTTAAGAGTAGGGAGTCCTAAAGAAATGGCATGTGTCAAACTTATAAGATTAAATTTGATAGTTATGTAAATGTCATTTGACGGTCATGAGGACATCATTTAATGATCACATAAATGTCAAATTTAACCTCAATAATGGATAATTTACAAAATTAAATTTAACAGTCACATGAAAGTCATTTATGATCATGAGGACATCAATTGATAGTTACAAGAATGCTAAATTTAACCTCTTAAAGTACCCCTTTGGATTCAAATGTTAAGTAGACCTAGCCGATCAATGGTTCACTTTAATCAAAATAGTTGATCCAATAGTGTGAGATTGATAAAAACTTTTTAAAGCTCCCAAATTAAATAGAGATTTTTAAAGTCACATATCCAAATGACCAAAGTACAAGTCAAAATGTCTAAGATAAGATCCTATAATGCCCATCCATTTGATCCCATTTGATTGAATGATGTGAGAGTGAGTTGAAATGTCAAAGCTCCATGAGAGTGATAAGTGTCAACATCATGGGAGCCTCATACATGGATCTAATGACCTATAGGAGGAAGGAAATAGCCTAGTACATAGAGATAAAGATCCTTGAGTAGCTACCAAATGGCACACATATGAAGCAAAGTAAAATAAGGAATGACAAGTGTCAACCACATAGGAGTCAATAACCCAAAAACACTAAAATCTAATGAGCCACATTAAACCAGTACATAAAGATCAATGGTGTCAGTCCTAGGTGGAATTTTTAAATATCCTATACTTAGTTAGGTATTGACATGTGTCACATTTAAAAATATTTTAGGGCATGATGGATAGAATACATATATCTTTGGACACTTGAGCTATATCTATCAATAGACATTGGGTCTCATAGTTAAGCTAGAGTATGAACATAAGTGTTTTAATATTAATGAAAAATATAAAAGTGAAGATCTAGATTATATAAAAGGCATGGGAGAGCATGCAATACATATTTTATATTAGTCACAACTAATGGTAGTGCCACTGGTTCTAAAACATTGGTAAAGCAATTTTGGTCCTTCATAAATATGTCAAAGTTCCATTTGAAGGTGGCTAATCTGAAAGATCAATAGGTTTTTCTCACAACCTATAAAAATAGGCATATATATTTTTGGTAAAATGGCACACATTTTGAAGTTTTGCATATATTTTGAGCTATAATTATAAAAAATTGCCATTATCTTTATAGACATGCACATGCTGCATAACTTTGAGGAAGGCTAATTTAAACTGATAATTATAAGTAGACTCTTATATGGTTTTAGACCATAGTTAAAACTCATGTTCTAACTATCACATGTAACAACCTTGCATGAAATTTGAGGATGAGGTGACCCCTTCCCCAGGAATATAAAAATAATTATAATCCAAGTTAGAATTTTGTCAATTTTTTTTGAATATAGGATCAACATCAGTTTTGATCATCAGTGAATTTGTTTATGTATTTTCTTTCCAATTTTTGTGTAATTAGTTGTTACTTTATTTTGTTGTATGTTTCAATAACATTTAGTGTGCAAAATCTATGAACGGATTCTTGATTATTTTGATTGATGTACTAATCTATAGATGTGCAATAACTATTGATATATTAGTAAATATATTAGTTACGATAGTCAAGTTCAAATTGATTCATAATTGTGATTGTGAATGAGTGCTTTCTTGGATATAATTTGCTATGTGTGTGTAACAACTATTTCAGATATTTCACTAGCCTAAGCTATAATCTCTTGATTAATGGTGTGCAATAGCTACCCTAAAAGGAGAAACCTTTATTTGAGGCTTGTGAATTTCCTATATATTTATCTCTTTAGAATTCATAGCCATGTCTGACTGTGTGTGTGTAATTTCTACTAGTAAGAGGCATAGGTTATGAGATTACTCATCATTTTATAAACTAGATAGGGGAGTAGTTCCTAAAAAGCACATAATCTTTCTTTTCTACCTTACCCTTCCTTTTTTGAGTTTATTTTGAGCTCTACCCATTCTAGATTAGCAACCAACTACTCATCAAAATCACATAGAGATTCAATACTATTATTAGGAACCACACCTCAATCCAAAAACCTTGTCAATAACTTGCATGCCCTACCTATTATTCCATCAATAGGTTGTAACAAATTGCATACATGTAACTCATGTCCTAGAGTATAATTTACCTCTGTTGAGATCCTAAAACATTAGAGGTTACCTTGTTAAGGCTATAGCGTGCATAAAACCTGCATAAGAATAGTAAATTGGCACTAAAAGGAGGGCATGAATGTTCAATCATCATTAATATAAGAAACCCCCTTGTAAAAATCCCAAAAATCCTCTAATAAATCATAAAACTTAGAAAATAAATAAATTTAAGAATGGATTGGCTCAACAAATGACCATAGATATCTTAGGCATTCAACATGATCTCCCTAATGATCTATTCCCAAACCTTCTTAGGTTCTATAATAATCACCCAAGAGCTACTGAAGGACATCTCACTGCTTACACATATGATATGCATTTTATGGATATAAAATTTGAGGATCTAATCTATATGATGTCCCCATTCAAACTGGGAGAAGAAATGTATGATTGGTTAGGAGAGTTGGCACCTAGTTCTATTAGTAGTTGGAGTGATCTTGAAGAACATTTTTTTATTTGATCTAGTCTAAATATTTATGTTCATGATTTAAAAAATAATTTAACATATTCTATGAGGTTATATATATAAGGTATGTTGGATATGAATTGTATAGAAACTATCCAAAGAGAAATCTTGTTATGGTTCCCAAAAAGATAAAAAGTCGAAGGGTTTCCTTTTAATCTAGGCATTGTGCACAAAGAGGAAGAAGAGATCCCAAATGAAGAGTGTATTATAGATATCAATAAATAAATTATAATGTTATAAGAGAAATTAAGATACCAACAACAACAAGAAGAACCCATCAAATTAAGAGAATTGGATCATGCTGATTCCATCCCTATATTTGATGAGATAGTTAAAGAAGGAAATAACAACAGTGAGGGAGGTGTTAATTTAGAAGAACATTGTCAACCTTTATAGAAGCTCTATGAGATAACATTCAAGAAGAGGATTAACTGCTTTACCTTGAAAAATAAGATATTAGATCTAAATATGGTGTTGATGACTTTTATGACTACCAGTTTACATCAAAATCTATATCAAAAGACTCGTTTAATGATTATATTCCTGACTTGTTTTCGACTAATCAGGCAAGATTCAATGTTGATATTTTATATTACATTATGCCTAAGGTAGGTACATATTTTTATCATGAGGTAAATGAAAAAGGTATGTTATTTTCATATAATAATTCTAATTTTATTTTTGAGATCCATTTCAATGGAATTAATTCACATAGATGCTCA
Source organism: Torreya grandis (assembly GCA_037957365.1). Lineage (NCBI taxonomy): Eukaryota > Viridiplantae > Streptophyta > Pinopsida > Cupressales > Taxaceae > Torreya > Torreya grandis. The sequence goes on along the minus strand of JARHVA010001453.1, from coordinate 2,215,477 downwards.
TGCCTTTATTTGATGGATGCTAAATTGAATTTATTGCCTAAATCTAATGAGCAAGACACTGTGGTTGATTATGTGGTTGACTAGGAACCCTAGTGTGTGTCAACATCAACATCATCTAACATTGAAGAAAAAACTTTTGATTCCACATATGATACCCATGAAGTTGCATATCTCCTAGAGCATAACTATTCAAAAGCACATCAACAAAAGAATCAATAATATGTAGTGGATGAGATGATCCTTCTAGATTTAATAGTTAATGAGTCTCCTACTCCTAAAATCAGAAATAGTGATCCTCATAGATAAAATTTTGATTTGTGATTTGGAAAGTCAAGATCTGATTCATTCGAATATTGAAGGTCACACTCAAAGTGAGAGTGTAGATGAAGTTTTTGAGGAATATGTTGTTCATGATTATACTTATGATTCTAAATCTATCTTTGAGGAACTTTCTCATAATGATTTCAAAGAGGATGATAATTTTTAAGACTACATGTTAGATCTAATATCCATCTCAGTAGGTACATTTGAGGATTATTTGTACAAATCAGGTTCTCCTGAATCATGAGTAATAATGGTGAGCTTTCAAAATGTATGTATCTCAGGGAAGAGATATTTTTTTATTGTGTCTAGGATGTCCCAATGAGTAACCCTAATTTTTTGTTTTCTAATATGAGGGAAAGGCTTAAAATTCTACTGAATGAATACAAGGATGTCCCTGCCTATCTCAAAATTTTAATGGGGAAAACCTTGTTATTACCAAAGAGTGAGAAAGATACCAAATAGAGTTTCTAAATCCATCCCCCATATTTTTTATGTTTTCTTTAGAGTAGGAGTAGGTTAGGTTTCTTGTTTTCTATAATTTTTTTCATAATATTAATGTTTCCTTCTTTCAATATTTTGCTTTCTAGATTAGATTTTAATGCTTTCTTAGATTAGTTGTTCTTTTCTTTCTTTGATGATTAGAATTAAGTTTGATATGACTATAACTAAGCTAAAAAATCCAAACCAACTAAGCTTATGACTTGTAGATAAGATGAAATTAAAATCTTGACACTTTGGGAATATTTTACAAATTAGGCATATTTCTATGTTTTTAAATCTTTAAGATGAAGGTAAGTAATCAATGATTATTATAAATGGTGTCACAATTGAATAATTTTACCAGGCATGTGGAAGTTGGTCTCAGAGTACTTCATACAAATTTAGAAAGTTTTATTTTTTTATTGGATCAAATGCACTTGTCAAATTAAATACCTATTAGAAATGATAATTTTGAGTATAGGTGTAGCTGGTAGGGATGCCATAGTAATGATTTTTTTTATAATTATACCAACTCATTGGGGTTCTAGATCTTCTATTTTCCATTCAAGAATAGAAGAAGAGTGAAAAAGAATAAAAGAAGAAAGAACTAATGGGTTAAAAAGAGCAAAATAAAATCAAAAGAAAATTAAAAGGCTCACATGATGAAATAATGCCAATGTACCATACACCATGATTAAGAAAAAATAATTGAGAGAGAAGAGAAGGATCCCATGGTATCTTTGTTGGGGATATGGATGCCTGGTTGGTAATAGAGCGATGTCTGAGCTGCCCTTAATTTTTATCTTAACTAGATACTAGAATGAAACCTATAGCCCCATCAAAAACTTTTAAAAACTCATCACAATAGAGGTTAAATAAACTACTTGTTTTTGACACACATAGATCCAAGAAATTAGAAGTCAAGTATATTGTGTGAATAATTTAGGAGTCTCTTTCATATTTTTGATTTAAGTATTATTTTGTGGCACACTTCATGTTTGATTTAGGATTACAAACTATAGTTCTAAGTTCTTGAATACTCAGTAGTATTCCACCTGGAAGTTTCCATTTGTTGTACCTAACACACCCCCTTTTCTTATAAGGAAATGGGGACCCACTTTTTTCAAACTATGGTCTTCACTTTTAGCTCCCTCTTCTATATGTTTATGCAAGATTCTAGGAAAAGACTAGTTATTAGCCTTCATACTTTAGTAAAATGGCATTGGTATATTATGTTTTTATCAACTAATACTTGAATTCTTTTGGGTCTTATACAATTTGTATTTTAGACTTATCATATTGGTATTTATTGGGATTTTTTTGTGCATAAATTATTGTGGGATTTTTAGATATGGACTTACTTTATCAAAGAAATTATTGTTGACATTTTTTTTGAAACAATTCCTCTGATGGAATTAGGTTTGTAGGATTTTTTCCATGGGAATTTTTCCCATGAAAATAGAATTATCCTTTAGCCTTTATGAAGTACATCCTTTGGGAATTTTTCATGGACAAATGCCCTATGAAGTAGACCCTTCAGATTATTTCTAGATAAAAAGTACCCTTTAATGTTTTGAAATGACCCTTTGGCCAATTCCTTCAGATATTTTATCTGAGACATTTTTCCTAAGGAAATGAACCTACCCTTCAAGCTTTGTGCAACATACCCTTTGGCCCATTTGTTTTAGCCATTTTTCCTAAAAAATTCCTTTGTACCTTTGTGCAATTGCCCTTCAGCCTTTTTACATTAACCTTTTTCCCTACGAACCTATCCTTTGGGGATTTTATCTAAGGGTCTTTTTTCCTAAGCCAATTCCTTCAAACTTTATGTGTTGGACAATTATTCTGATGCAAAAAGCCTAAATAATTCCCCCATGGGCACATGCCCTTCATAATTTCTAAACTGACACTTCAACCATTTTAAAAATGACCCTTCAACCCTTTTTTAAGTGACCACTTACCCTTTATACATTTAAAAAATGACCCTTTAGCCCTTTTTGAAGTTACCACTTACCCTTCAAGACTTTTGTCCTAGACCCTTTTACCCTTTGGCCAATTCCTTCAGATATTTTGTTTAAGAGACTTCACCCTTTGACACCTTCCTTCAGACATTTTGTTTGAGAGATCATACCCTTCAGCCCTTTTGTGACCATCCCTTCAAACATTCCTTTGGAAATTTTGTCCAAGATAATTAGGTCTTTAGGAGAATTATTATAGACATTTTATTTGTAACAATTCCCCTAATGGAATTCCTATGGACTTTATGTCTCAAACATTTTGTCTAACAAAACAATTCTCCCATAATAATTACCCTAAGACCAATACCATACTACCAAGTGGTCCCCTCACTTAGAGAAAATTTTCATTATGTTTTGATATTAAATTAAGATTATTTTAGCCAAGGGTCCCAATCATATTTTTCTATGCTAGGTAATCAAGATTAAATGTAGGAGCTGTTTTATATATTCTTAGCCCAAGACCAAATCATATTTTACTAATACTAAGACCTTAGGTTATAATATTAATGTAGGGTCTTTTATAGGCTTTACACAAAGTAGTATTCTAAGTCTTCTTCTTATTTATACTTTCACGAGTAGGGAGTCCCAAGGAAATGACATGTGTCAAACTTATGAGATTAAACTTGACAGTTGTGAAAACATAATTTGATGATTGCAAGGACATCATTTGATGATCATGCAAACGCCAAATTTAACCTTAGTAATAACTAATTTATAGAATTAAATTTTATAATCACACAAACATCATTGATGGTTTTAAGGATGTTAGTTAACAGTCGCATGAACATCAAATTTGACCTCATAAATTACCTATTTAGATTTAAATGTTAAGTGTACCTAGTAGATTGATGATTTTCATTGATCTGTATAGTTGATCCAATGCTGAAAGATTGACAAATACTTTTCAAAGGTCTTGGATTAAATAGAGTATTTCCAAATGGCATACCTACATGATTTAATTACAAGTCAAAATGTCTAAGATAAACTCCTATGCTGCATGTCCACTTGAGCCTATTTAATCGAACAACATGATAATGAGTTGAAATGTCAAAGCTATACAAGAGTGGCAAGTGTCATCATCATAGGATCCCAATACAGGGATCCAACAATCTATATCAAGAACCAAGGAGCCTAATACATATAACTCAAGAGCCTCAAGTAGCCTCCAAGTGGCACACATATGAATTAGATCAAAATAGGGAATGACAAGTGTCAAGAACATAGGAGTCAACGAGCCAAAAGTACTAAAATCTAATGAATTTCATTAAACCAATACATAAGGATCAATGGTGTCAGTCTTAGGTAAAATTTTTAAAGGTGATAGACTCAATTAGGTATTGACATGTGTCACATTTTGGAAACTAGTAGGGCATTATAAATAGAATACATAGATCTTTGGACACTTGAGCTATATCTATCAATAAACATTATGTCTCATAGTTAAGCTAGAGTATGAACACACATGTCTTAATTTGAATGGAAAATATAAAAGTGAAGATCCAAATAATATAAAAGGCATGGGTGAGCATAAAAATCATAGTTTAGATTAGTCACAACTAATAATAGTGCCATTGGTTCTAAAACATTGGTAAGAGATTTTGTCCTTCATGCATATATGAAAGTTTCATTTTAAGGTGGCTAATCTGAAAGATCAATAGGTTGTTATCAAAACTTATAAAATGAGGCACGTAAAATTTTGGTAAAATGTTGTACATTTTGAAGTTTTACATGTAGTTCAAGTTATAATTGTAAAAAAATTCCTTTGTCTTTATACACTTGAACATGTTGCATAGATTTGGCAAAGGCTAATTTAAACTAATAACTATAAGTAGACTCTTATATGATTTCAGATCATAGTTAGAACTCATGTTCTGAATATCACATGTAATGTCCTTACATGAACTTGGAGGATGAGGAAATGCCTTCCTTAAGCCTATAAAAATAATTGTAATCCAGCTTGGATTTTTGTCAATTTTTTTTGAATACACGAGCAACATCAGTTTTGATCATTAACAAATGTGTTTGTGTAATTTATTTCTAGTTTTTGTGTAATTAATTGTTACTTTCTTTGGCTATATGTTTCAATAATCTTTAGTGTGAAAAATCTATGAATGGATTCTTGATTATTTTGATTGATGTACTAATCTCTAGATGTGTAACAACTATTGAAATATTGGTAAATATATTGGTTAAGATAATCAATTTTAAATTGATTCATAATTATAATTGTGTATGATTTCTTGTTTGATGTAGTTTTTTATGTGTATGAAATAACTATCTCAGATACTTCACTAGCCTAAGCCATAATATCTTGATTAAGGGTGCGAAAAAGTTACCCTAAAAAGAGCAGACTTTGTCTGAGGCTTATGAATTTTCTACATATTTATCTCCTTAGACTTCTTAGCCATGTTTGATTGTGTGTGTATAATTGTTACTAACAATAGGCATATGTTATGAGAGCATTTTTTCTTTTAGAAACCAACCAAGAGAGTACTTCCTAAAAACCATCAAATATTTATTTTTTACCTTACCCTTCACTCCTTTTTTGAGTTTTTTTTTGAGATTTTCCCACTCTAGATTATCAACCATCTACACATCCCACTCACATAGAGATTCACTACCCTTATTATGAACCACACCTCTGTCTAAAAACCTTGTCAACAACCTACATGCCCTACCTAATATTATATCAATAGGTTGTAATAGACCACATACCTTTATCTCATGCCCTAGAGTAGAGTTTCCCTCCATTGAGATCCTAAAATGTTATAGGATACCTCATTAAGTCTATGGTGTGCATAAAACCTACATCTATATAATTAAAGTCTTTCTTTGGGAAAATCATTTTTATGACAAAGTTCATTTATGGTTTTGAATAAATTATGTAGCCACTTAATGTCATGTTGAATAAGGATGCCAAGGTCATATGGAATGAAGAAACAAGGAAATCCTTAAAGGACATTAAAGAATGAATAATACAAGCACTAGTGTTGGTAAATTTTGGTTTGACAAAAGATTTCTATCTCTATTCTTTTACTTCTAATCATACAATAGCTACTATTTTAACTCAAAAAATATATAAGGGTGATTACCCTATTGCATTTATGATCACTAATTTTAATAATACTAAGTTAAACTATTCTCTTATTGACAAATAAGTGTTTGATTTAATTAAGGTAGTAAAGAAATTTAGACACTATATTCTTAGGAATAAAGTGCATGTGATATTACTAGACCCTACCACTAAACTTATGCTTAGTCATTATGAATTAGGAGATAAAAGAGGTAAATGGATATATATTCTCCAAGAGTGTGATCTTGGAAAAAAAAATTCCAAATTGACTGTTAGATGTGGCGCTTGATTGTCTTCTAGAATTAGAGGATGTTATTTTAGCTAGGTTTGGATCCCATTCTTTGATTCTCTCATGATGTGGGGGTTTGCAAGGGGGAAACATGGCTGAGATGTATCTAGAAATAAAATTACATTATAAAATTATAATTTCATAGTCAATATGGGCCATTAATTATAGGTTTTTAGATCTGATGGTATAGTTTATGTTTAGGTGTTATTTACCCTAAAATATAGGGAGATATGGTTGAGATGTGTTTAGAGAAAAAATTAACACAGAGTGGAGGTAGAAAATGTAGAGAGGTGTACCAAGCTTGTTATAGGAATTTATTTCTATATTGTATTGATGAAATAATATATTCGACAAGTATGGTGGATGTATCCCATTTTGGGTGAACCATGTTAAATCTAGTGTCTCTTATTATGTGTATGTTTTCTATTTATTTTTAGAATGTTTGATTAATTCATTTCATAATTTCTCTTATATGTGATTAGGGGATAAATCTGGGCTTTAATTTATCCCAACATTAGTAAGGTGTCAAAGATTGATTCAAATTATTTCTAATACTAATCCTGAAGTGAATGTCATCCAGGTCGATTAACAACATTTTCAACCAAATGATTAGTATGATACAATTATTCATTTACTAATTAATGGTTTTTGTCTTGTAGGATTGAGTAGAGAGAAAATAAGATATTTGAGGATCAAGGAAACACATTTATTGATCAAGGATGGAGTACTCTTTAGGAATAATTATAAGGGCATATACTTGAGATGTTCCTCAAAAGAAGAAGTAGCAAAGATCTTGAGTACTTTCCATGAAAATCTTGGAAGTGGACACCCTTATGGAAAGTAAGCATTCATAAAATATTGAGGGTAGGCTATTATTATCCCACCTATTTAAGGATGCACATAAACATGTTAGAGAGTCTCATCAATATAAGATATTCAACACCAAGGAACCAAAAATAGTTATGCCATTGAATCTATTTATGATTAATAAACCTTTTTCTCAATGAAGATTAGAATTTGTAAGGGTGATCAATCCCAATTCTTTAGATGGCATAAATATGTTCTTACTACTACTGATACTACATAAGATGGATAGAGGTAGTGGCAACTAAGCAATTTAGAATTGAAGATGTAATCAAGTTATTAGAAGAAAACATTTACACAAGATGGGACACTAGTTTTACTAGTTTGTGATAATGGATTAGCCTTCAAATCTATTAAGATGACTAAATGGGCTTATGATAACACCATAATCCTTAAGTTCTCATCAAATCATTACCCTCAAGTTAATGAAGTATTATAATCAATAAATAAAACCTTGATGAAGGTAATTAAAAAGTCTATTATGCAATAACCTAGGACATGTCATAGATTACTTAAATATGCTCTTTGGGAAAATAGAACTAGAGTGATTCAAGCTCTTAAAGCATCACCATTTTTGATGGTATATGTTCAAGAACCTATATTTCCCATTACTCTCAAGTAACCAACCTAAAATTTCATGCTAGAGTATATGGATGAAGATCAAGAATTTACAAATTTAAGGCTACTTGACATCATAAAAATGAAAGATGCAAGGGATGAAGCATTTTCTAACTTTATCAGACATCAAACCACAATCAAAAGATGGTTTGACAAGTTTTCAAAGATTAAGGTGTTTAGGCAAAGAGACCTAGTTATTTCATGGGAAAAAGCATAAAAACCTAAAAGAAACCATGAAAAATTAAATCCTTTATGGATTGGTCAATATCAAATTACATAGATACTAGGAGACAACACATTCAAACTCAAAGACTTGAAAGGAGTAGAGTTCATCTTACCAACTAATGGGCAGTGTGTTAAGCACTAATTCTTTATTATTCCACCATAAGTCTTCATGGAGTGATTTGTAAGACTAGTTAAAGTTAGTATAGGTAGGCTTAGATTAGTTTATTTTCTTTTCCTTATTTGTACATAGTGCTTGTAGATATTTATTTACTTGTTGTTTATTTTGCTTGTTGTGTGTTTCCTTTCTTTTATTTTGTTCCCTGATTTTAATAAGTCTTTTTCAAGATAGTTTTTAGGATCTAATGCATATAATTACTCAAAAGAATTTCCCAAATCAAGAATGAAATTATGGCCTTAGACATTGGTTGATTATGGATTATGGAGATTTGATCATGATGTTATGATTTTGAAAAATTGGTGAGAATTGATATCTAGGTTAATTGTTCCTTAAAATATTAAAACTCATTCTGATCTAAGTCTGATTCTGATAAGTATTGCATATATTGAGTGAAAGTTTAAATAATTACAATAGGTTCATGTTAGCACTTAAATAATAATATTGCCTGGGATGAAGTTTATGATGAAGGATGATTGTCTAAAAATCAAACATTTGACAAAATCCTAAAACCTGGCTAAATCTAGTTCCCAACCTTTGCTAAAAGCTAAATATACTTGAAAAATATAAAAAATAAGAGCTTTATTTAAAATTTAAAAGCTTTATAATTAGAGGTGATTCTGGTAACCTCCATCAGGGCTATGGATGCCTAGCTGGTAGTGGAACAAGGCCTAGAGTTGGGCTAAAGGTATCTCTGTTGGGGCTATAGATGCCTGGTTGGTAGTAGAGAAATGCCCAAGCCTTCCTTATTCTAAAACATGATTCTTATTGAATATCTAAATATGTTATAAGTCAATGTTAATGATTAAATTCATAAAGTATGGAAGTTTTTCTTTTAACCCCATGGCAATCAATTAAGGAATTAAATCACACACACAACATGACTAAGTTTTGGTGTTTGAATCTAATTCTATATGTGTAAATATTGTTTTGATCATGAATTGATCTTAATGATGGTACTTAATCATATGAGATGATTGGTTTGGGTGTTGGTTTAAACCAAGAGTATCTAAGTTCTAACATATTGCTATGTTTCTCCTAGAAGTCACCATTTTTTAAGGTCAACATACCCCCATTTTTAAAAAATGAGGACCCTTGTTCAAATTTGACAGATTTTTGCTTTAAATTGAACATCGAACTTAACCAGAGTGCATTATTTGAATATCATGGTTATCATCATGTTTAAATTAGCATGTTAACATATAATCTTCACTTGAATATCATCCACACCACTAGCATAATTGGCATGCTTACACATGGTCCTTGTTTTACTTCATCCAATGTTGCTAATGTTTGGTCTTTATGTTTCTGGTTACAGGTCCAATGGAGTTCTATTTAAATGAATAGTGTTTAGGGTTTTGTGCTTTAATGAAAAATTAACCCTTAGTTGGTTAAATAATATGATCTCATTTTATCCTTTTATACTAACCTTTTGTAAATCAATTGAATCCATGTTTGAATATCCAAAAAAACTTTATCTAATATGTTTTAGCCTAGGTCCTTTGAAACATATTCAAATATGTGTGGGATCAAATTTGTGCAGGAGCATTTTATTATGCTTTAGGCTTAGTTTGAATTGTATCCTAAAGTTTTAATATGTTTATTAACATGACTAAAGTCTTAGTCTAAAATTTTATGCTAACTCCTTTATATCCCAAAATCTCACCTAGTCTATTTTATTATTCGTAAGGACTAATTAAACATGGGGGCATTTTTATTATGTTATAAATTTAGTTTAAATTTTATATTAAAGTTTTAATCATGTTTATTAACATAAATAAAACCTTAGTATAAAAATTTATCCTAAGTTTTATGTTACCAAGCCCTTAGTTTACTTTCATTACCTACAAGAATGAATTAATGTGAAGATGCCAAGTATCAAGATATTTGGAGCTCAAGTCAAAGAACAATGGTACATGGGCCCTTGCCCAGGTGAAATTGACAAATATCTTGAGATGAAATTCAAAAGTGATAAGTGTCGATCTTGAAGGCAAATCAAAGATCCAATGGTGAGCAAAGATTTAAATTATCAAAGAGCCTATGAAGGGACATGAGAAGGAGAAGTCTCATAATCATTGTAAGTGACAAAGAAAATCAATGGTTTGAATTAGGAATTGTGAATAGGGAATAAAAGGAAGCAATATCTTGCATTTATTTGTACATCTTGTAGATTGATGGTGCAAATGAAGGTATACTTTTCAAAGGGCCTAAATCAAATGCAATAGTGACACATGTCACAACCATGATGAATTAGATGGAGATAAATGAATGGAATGCAAGATTCTAGATCAAGATAAATGGTGTGGAGTGGGTCAATAATTACATGAGCCTAGATCTAATGAAAGGTTACTATGTGGTAAAAAGGCATCAAGTGATGGAGTGTGTTTACAATGTGCTCAAAGAGCTTGCAAAGCTACCAAGTAACACATTCTCAAGAGCTCAAATAAAAGATAAATGGCCCACAATGAAGTCAAATCCAAAGAACTTTTTAATAGATTAATAATACAAATTTATCAAGCTTCAAGATTGCATGAGGCATTGACACATGTCTAAAAATGATAAACGACCATATTTTAAATAAGTGAGTATAATGACATGGCCATGTCACATAAGTGAGACAACTCAAATTAGAGATCTTGTGAGACCTAACATGTGGAAGGTATAAATATGCAATACAAATATAATCTAAGTCACATAAGCTCATAGTTAAAATTCTCTTAACACCATTAAATAACTACATAAACCCTTAAAAAGCCCTAAAGCATATGGATTACCATAATTCAATCTTGTATTCACTAGTTTGAGCTGAGATGAATTGAATTATTACCCCCAATTGTATAATTTGATAAAAATTATATCAATGGCATCTCATAGATATATTTCAAAGCAATATGTTGAACTATATTTAATATTAGATGCTGAAGGGCAAGTGTTCAAGGACATTGAATTTGTTACTATTGATTTGAACACAAGGGATAATAATTGGTATAAATTATTTTGGATAATTTAAAACTAGATAATGATCACCAAATAAGAAGAAAATATTCTCTTTGAAAAAAGGCTCTATGATGACATTATAGCAATATAAATGACTAGACTTCACTAGGCAGCTGTAAAACCTAAGGTTCTTCACTGCATTGATATTATTTGTCCCATTTTTAAAGAATCTAAGATAGACAGGGGAATATTAATCAATGAACATAATCATAGGAAAGTTTCTTACATTTCCCCAATTGTATTTGAGTCCTATTACAAACTTCCCAAACCCTAAATTGACCTAGCCTCTATCAATTTCTAAGCTAAAAAGCATAATTTGATGAACACCCTAGCTATATGGTTAGAGTTTGGTAACCAGGTCCTTATTGACCTTAATAACAACATCCTAATAAGTCAATTTAGACCAAGGATTAGGATGGTAATGATAATGTTTAACAAATTACATAGATGTACAACCATAGCTTATGTTGATCTTTTGTGGTTACCAATAGTGTATTTCATTATTGAAAGGGTAATAGTTCCTCCATTGGGTGAGATAATTAGTATATCCTTGAGTAGACAAATATATGTAATTAGGCATAAGAAGAAGAATGTGTTTTTCATAATGTATTATCTCATAGATGCCCTATGTGCAATAACAAAGATTCCCATTCAGAGAGAATGGTCTCCAAATAGAGCCCAAACTGTTTCTCAATACTATTCTAAGTTGCACATTTATAAATATAGGGATCACATCCAGTTCATTTGTGAGTATGTCTAACCAACATTGAGTGAATCTATAACTAGTATCCCTATGTCAATAATTAGTCCTTTTATCAATAAATATTTTGAAGTAATGGGGGATATATGGTTGTACCCTAATTGCACTGTCATAAGTATTGAGGGAACTCAACAGGTTCCTCTCAAGCTACCAACTCATGTACTTGACAAAATATAAAAATAAGATGTAGCATACTAGTTGTTCCATGGTATATATGGTGTATACAAAACTAAGAGGAAGGGTCTCCTACATGGTTTTCCTATGCAAATTTGTAGGAGCATGTTCAGATAGTGGGATCATATTAAGGTTGCATCAAAGCATAGGTTATCCTTCAACCTAAAAATGGATAATTTTAGACAATGGGAACTATATGGGAAATAAAATGAACATTTTAAACTCAAAGTTATTTTGAATGTGTCATATGAACATGAACCCAATTCATTTGATTTCATATACATTAAAACATCCTCCTACTTTGAAATAACTAGAAGGTTAAAGGAGCATAACATAAGCCCTAAATCTAGATTATAGAGAGATAAAAAGGTAGATGATAGGTGGAAATTAAGCCCCAAACACTGCCACTTTATTTATCTTGATCCTCCTAGGCTTCCCTCAATAAAGACACAAGTTAAGAAAAGGCTAGATGAGATTGTTTCAAGCTCATTAATTCCTAAATCTTCTAATACATTAGAGCATGAGTTACCACAAAAAGAGGTACATATGATAACACTTGACCCTAAATGAGTATGTTGAGGGTGCATTGACAATGATAACCATGGCTTATGATACACACTCAGATGTGGAATAAATAAAGGTTGAAGAAGAGGATAAGCAGGATAAAGGAAAGTCATTCAAATTGATGGTAATTGAGCCTCCTAAAATAAAAGTAGAGATGGCCATTATGCCAAAAGTGAATAAGACCAAAGTGACTATCACTACCCATTTAAGTGAAGTTAATATGTTTATTAAAGAGAACATATTGTATAGGCCACCTATCCTTGAGTGGTTCATTTATAAACCAGGAATGGAAATGTTACCCACTGTCATTTATGGGCTATGGTGAAAACCACTAATATCTCTATGGAACAAGAAATGAAATCATAGATGGTTTATAGGAAAATGAGGAAAGAATATTTGATACTCTAAGCCATTCAAAAGACCAATCATAAATGGAGGTCACAATCCTACATGTGACCCAATCTCCAATCGGAGTCAAATTTGATCCAAAGACTTATGGATTACAAAGATTGATAGAGAAAAGGGTCATAATAGGAGGTGAAGAAATTATGTATCAAAAAATGGATCCATTGACTAGTTTGACTTAAAAGCAAGGATAAAATCATAGTAAAGATCCTATTTTTGTAGAAAATGTTCTTGAATTAGATCAAACATAGATATAATAGTTGCTAGCTACTATCAAAGGTATAAAGAATAAAAAAAACTTATAGGAGTAATCCAATTTGTCTATTCTAGGAGATATGATAAATAAGTTTGAGGCAACCATGTATGTTCTATTCATCTCCTTGAAGAAATTAAAGTCTAAAGAGGATATAGTTAACAAACAAGGTACTTTGGATTCAAGCCGACTTGGTCAATGGCAAACTTGAAGAAAAAAGTGAAGGATTTGATCAATGTTTTGATAGAGGAACAAATTCATGGGTTTAAAATCATTAGCTTAGCAAAGATGAATATGGCTATGGATATATTGATAGATAATATCAAAGCTTTGAATAAATGTTCCAAGGAAATGGGAGATATTTCTAGTGATCTAAAGCAATTGGAAAATAGGATGATACACATATTAGGGAGCTTAATCAAGGATCCAACTATGTTCAATCCTATGGGCTTGATCATGAATGAGGATTTCAATCATAGTTCAACTTAGTTCATGTAAGAAGTAAAGAATCAAAGCCAAGGTAAAATAGGGGAAAATAATAAAAGGATCTTAGATATGATTGTTAGAGTTACAATCACTAAAAAAGAGGGGGTGAATTAGTGATGCTAGATAATCTAACTCTAATTCCAAACTCTTAATCATTTTGCACATATAATCATGAAACATATAAATTAACCATTGTAATGAATAAAGGAGATATAACAAGATCAAGCACATAACACATGACATATTTTGGAAACCCTCTTGGGGGATAAAACCCAGTTAAACCTACAAGATGGACTATAGTCATATAATGACAAGATATAATTTAGACTAGAACCAATTGATCAGGGAATACCCATCCCTTAACTTAGTGAGACACTAATCCCACAAGGAGCTAATGCCTCTGTCTAGCTAAGCACCCATTACAACTAGACATTTTAGTAATTTTTACCTTACAAGGAAGAACCAACCCCCTAGGTAGCCAAGAAACCACCCAAATACCTTGAATATATCATATTGAACACTTATTTATAATCTTCAACTAATGATGACCACCTTTATTTTCACTCTTCACTTTCACTCTTTCAATGAAATAGTCTCAAGGGCTCACTCATTCAATTTATCTCTTCTAAACTCATTAGGTCTAATGACCTATGTATCTAATTGAATTAGCTTGATCAGATAAACATGACTCATCATATTTTATTTATAATGGTTCTCACTGACCTAAACCTTATCTTTTAAAGGTTCTCTACTTCGCTTAACTCCACACTTCCTTAATTACCATAATTCATTCAATAAGACCTTGTACTTATACCATTCTCTTCATTTAACCCATTTTGGTTAGCCAATATTCTTACCATACTTGTTATACCTTTGAAATAGGTACTAACACACATTACATGGGTGAAAAAATCCACTCCATAGGTCGGCCATAGTCCTTAAAACTCAAATCCCCCATTAGGCCTTAATGAAACCCAAAACAATTAGGCCTTCACATCCACATATTACTCTTGAAACCTATTGGACCACATTAAGGTTACACCAATGATTATAAAATATCATACATGTCTCCAATAGACCATTTATAGCTCCCTCATTTTTTCATGCCACCTAGAACACCAACTCAACACTTGAACTTACCAATTAGGTCTCCTTGCTCTTTAGGCCTTCAAACATAGAAAACATAGTCTCAAACTTTTGAAGCAACAACTCAAATATTTCACATAGCCATATGATTATATTACATTGGTGAAACCTTAACTTAATTTTCAACACCTCCATGTTCCTTATACATTCCAACATAGGCTCTAATCACTCAAATTAACTCTCTCAAAATGACCACTTAGACTAGTTATATATAATCAAAATATAGTCAAACTATTTTAACTGTCCACAAATAAATATGGGAAAAAATATATCCAATACCTTCTCATGAAACTATGAATCTTAATTTACATCTTCATATTATTTTTTTCCTCAACTATGCTCTAAACACCTTCAACTTAACTCTGCAAGATGGTCACTTAAACTACTAGTGTATTCAATAAACACAATCAACTTCTAAGCCTTTGTTCATACTTAATATGGATTATTAAAGCCTAATAAATTGATATATATGGTCCTCATGGATTATAAAACATATCAAATATTTATTTCATCTTAAAATATATAAATACCATTAAGAACAACTCAAATATCCCTTTTAGGTCACTTGCAGAACATGGTCAAATAGATAGTCAAGTTTGGATATCAATACATAAAATTGTACAAACATTAAGATATTATAATCAGCTTTTACAGATACTATCCTTTAAAACTTTTCTTTTTAAATCACCTTCAAATTCATCTTAGGTCAAAATATATAAGTACAATACTCAACACTAGATTTTTCTTTGTCAATCTTAAATACCAACGATCACTAGTAAATGCAAATATTACAGACATGTGTCTTCATCTTAAGTCCCATAAAAACTTTATCAAATGTGTATACAATAATATTTTCACATTTTTATTAATTAATGAAACTTCTTATCTTGTAGGAACCTACCAAGTCTCAATCTCTCTATACGCATGCCTTAAGGGGTTCATTGGGAAAGGGGCGGGTAGACCTTTGATGCTTCATAAGATTTTTGTTCCTTTTTCCACTTGCTATTTACACTCTTGTATCCTAAAACATTGAACCCTAAGATTATTTATCTCTTTCTTATCTATTCACACAAATTTTCATGTCTTATCCCTCATTTATTACCTTGTTTCCCTTTTGACTTATTCAATAAGCTAGGTCAACCTGGTTAACATAACTTATTCTAGGGATACTTTTCCTTTCCTTGTTGCCTTGCATCATGACTAACCTAGCATAAACTTTAGGAATTAGCCCAATAATGTGCTATGTTAACCTAGTTGACCTAGAATGGCTGACATGTCTGAGTGTCTTTAGGGTGAGATACTACTATATATACAACGTAATTCCTTACCATTTTATAAGAGAGTTTATTTAAGAAAAGAAGTGTGAATGAACATTTTCTTATTGACCATTCTACTTGAAGAATAAAGCTTTAGGGTTCAATAATTTCTTTTGGAGATTTGATCTTGTCTTGTAGAGAAGTATTTTGGATGATTAGGTAGGTCATGTAGCCTAGATATGATTTTTCTTGGTTATCTTTATAGGCCACAATAATCTCTTGTGAAGTACCATTGGCCAAGGGAGAGGTTGAGACTTGACAAGTTCATCTTTAAAGGTAAGTATTCCTAACTTTATTTCTCCCTTGTAAGAGTAGATAGATAATGTACTATGTATTATTCTCTCCCATTTATTAGGATTTTGTATACATTGATGTGTGTATATGTCTCTTATACATGTTTAGTTTAGTTACTATTTTCTTATGTTGCTCTAACCCCCACTTTGTGCCACAATCTTTGGTGAGCACTAGACTAGTTTACTTTTTTTATTACTAGATTAGTTTACATTATTTTTTATTATCATAAGTGAATATAGAAACCATATGAATCTTTTAGGGTTATTTTCTGATTGTGTTAGACTATAGGATTTGGAACCCTACCTAGCATGATGTGTTATGACAAATGATACAAGTGATCCCCTAATCAGGTCTAGCAGATCCTCATATTGGTTATTCTCCCACTTAAAAAGTGTGTGCTCTAATTAGAAGTGTAGGTGTGATCTATCTTATCTAATCCAAGATTGATTCATGCACATCATGCAATTCTAATTGCATACATTCTAGTGAACCCGATGTGAATCAAACCCTTATAGGGTTTCTTTCACTTTTTTTAATTCATTTTTTCATCTTTTATATCATATGTTTTGACTTGATGGCTTTATTCTATTAACCCAACTATTTTTATTTATGTGTAGGAATAGGAAATTAGATCAACTACCTCAACCCAACATAGGTTTCTATCACTTTGTATACTTTATGTTCAGCCTACTAGGTTAATCAGGTTGACCTAGCACTTTTCTAGCCAATTTGTAGTAGGTTCATATTCAAGATTCACAGTGTAGGTTCTAGATTTTAGACTTTCATATTTGTAGTCTAGTCAACTAGGTTGACCAACATGACTTAACACATTTCTAGACATTTAGTTTAGTCTACTAGATTGACCATGTTGACTTAACACACTTTTTTAGCTTTTGCACTAGGTTCTTGTCTTACTTGGTTGACCAACTCAACCCAGTTATGTAGATTAGGCTAGTTCTCTCCAAGGTTACAAGTTAGTTACCTATTATATTTTCATCTCAAAAACACCAAGGTCAGTTTCTAGTTCTCTATTTCCACTTTGCTTTGTAATTTTATTTCAAAATTACAATCTATTTATTTATACCAATTAGATTGACTAGTATCAACTCAATTGACTATGTATTTCATTTTAGTATCTAATTTTCTAGACTAGCTATAGGCGTATTTCATTTCATCTTTCATATTTTTATCAATCCTTTCTCTTTTCTTTTTTGCTATGCTACATTGGCTAGTTTGACTATGCATTGTCCCAGACCCTACTTTCTGCCTCTATCAACTACACTAGGTCAACCTAGTCAACCTAATAGTTTATATAGTTATTGTGCACTATAATAGGCTGACTAGGTTCACCTAACATAATTTTGAGGCCTTTCTCCCTTTTTTTTAGATTTTGCTCTCTGAACTAGGTTAGTTCTATGGACCCTGTTCAACTTTATTGTCCCTATTTTGCACTAGGTCAAATAGGTTAACCCAGATTTATTTTTATCACTTTTTGAATCTTTTGTTTTCTCATATTGATTTTCTTCATCTTTCATCATGGATTTACTATTGGGTGACAACACTAAATCTTAAACAATATGCATGATGGAATTCACCAATTCTCATAGGGTTTCCCATAGACAAAGTAGAGTTCTTTTTACAAATGCTAGTAATGTCCATATTACAACTCACACAATGGACTATGGGTTCCCTCATGATAATTATTTGAAAAATAATACTTATTTTATCCTAGGAAACCAACCTGAGTTAGAGTATACTCCTAAAATGGTTTCCTTTATTAACCAATTTACCCAACATAAAGGAAAAGAACCATCTACCATTTACAATCTCATGATTAGTGGTCAAGATAATGAACCTAATTCAATATGTTCTACATTCTCAAATGGATTTGGTAGTACTAATTTATTTTATTCACAACCTCTCTATTTAATCATGACCTCTTCTCATGCTTCTTCTTCTTCTTCTTTCCTTTCTTATACCTCTATGCCTAGTATCTCAACTACCATGATTGGTTCTACATCTAGTGGATCTCTTTTAAGATACACTATCCTTAATCCTTATACTATTTCATTATTTTCTACCCAAGGAATTCATGCTTTTAGTGCTTCTTCCTCTCTTCCATTCACTACTCCATCTTTTACTACACAAGTAAGCTTTGCCACTAGTGCCTCTCATTCTGATCATTCATCTCAAGCTCTCAACAACATCAATAGTGGTACTCAAGCCACTAATATCAATACCAAATCTTATAATAATGCTAGTCAAACTCACAAACCTCTATTGTAAACTCTTAATCAAATGAATGCTTTCTAAGTTCATAACACAAATCAAATGATGAGGATGCAAAATCACCTTCTTTATCTTCAAATGCAACCAAAACCAATGGTTTTGGACACATACAACCAAAGTGTTCCTCTCTCTCATCTTCAAGATTATCAAAGAAATCTTATTCCTCAAACTCCTTTAATAAATAAAACTATCAAGCATCTACAAAATGAACCTCTCACTACTCAAATTACTAACATTGATATAGGAGGTATAACACCTAAAATCTCTTATAATGGATTAATTGATCCTTCACTTCATCTTAAAACATTTGGGAACCTTTATAAAGATTGGGTTAAATTAAACACCTTTTCTGCTACCAAGCTCCTTGATAAGACCCTCACAGGTGATGCCTTGGATTGGTACAACCAACTTCGACATCATTACATTACTAGTTTGGAAGATTTATTCAATATTTTAGTTCAATAATTCCAAACTAGTGATCTTCCTAAAAACACTTTGGTCCATTTCATCAATTGCAAGAAAAGTGAAAATGAAACCACCGAAGAATTTGTTAAATTATGGAAGACTTTATCAAACAAATGTGAACACAACATGGCTAATTATAATATTTTTCATCTCTTTACAAATTCTCTTTATCCCAAATTACAATATTGAGTCTATACCCTTTCTCCATGCAATTTGGAAAAAGCTATTGATCAAGATAAATGACAAGATTTACTTATGCATCAATTTGAGCCACCCTAACCTTCCATGAATTCTCATATATTACTCAAAAATAAAAACCACAATGTTACCGATGATGGTGTTTCTGATTCATATGATACCATTCACCATGTTCAAGTTATTGTTCCTACTCCTTCTTTAGAATTAGCTTCCTCTTCTCAATAATTTACTAATCCTCATTTCTCAACAAATAACATTAATATTCATAAACCTCTTTCCTTAGCTGAATTAATTAAACATCTACCTAGGCCTCTTCCTAATGAAATTAACCCTACTCATCGTATGAAAACCTAGTATGATCTTGACAAGTTTTGTTGGTTTCATGCTAGTTGGGGTCATTCTCATGAGACCTGTAGAGATCTTCATAATCTAGCTATGGAATTTATTCTTAGACCTAATTTTGACTATGATCCTATCACACACTAATGTCAACAAGCTTATGATCATGTGTTCAAAGAATACAAAACTCATGATAAAGCTCAAGCCTTGAATCAAGTAAATGCTTATTTAGTTATTTGTAAGGATCCTTTACCTAATCATCAACCTATTAATCAACCAAATCAATAAAACCAAGGAAAACCCATCTCTTCTACCACTAATGTAGAAAGTCTTGAGGAACCAATTTATGAAGAAAATGTGTTTAACATGATTAATATGTGAAGAGTAATGGATTTCATTGATTCTCAACCTATTTGCACCCCATCTCCTTCTCAAGCATACCGTGTTATTCAAGATTATTCTCCAAATCATTAAAATGAGTTAGGGAAAGAAGATATTATAACCTTTGATGAAGATCCAACTTATGATTCTCCTTTGGATAATATATCCCATGTTTTTTCTACAATTCTTCTATCATCTTCTCCTTCCAATATAAATCACCCTTTTGTTAACACCTCTTCTACTCTTCAAATTATAGTTTAACCTATTTGTTCATCATCTCAACATCATTTAAATCCTTTTTTTAAACATTCTCATTATTATCAACACACATTTCAATACTCTTTGGCTCTTTCCTTCAAAGACATCCTTAACCATTACACACATATATCTAGCAATATTCTCATGGGTTATGATGAGTGGGATCCCATTGTAGAGCTCACTAATATCCATTTTGAAATTACATTTCTTAAACTCATGAGGACATCTCCCCATCATCAAAATTGTCTTATTTAACTAGTATTTGAGATGATTGTCCCTCATCTTCCCTTAGTGGGATGAAAGGCGTCCTTATCTAGTTATGAGGATAGTATCTTGAAATAATGTGAAGAGATGTTCATCAATGTTGATGAAACTATCAACACTTATCTTTCATTAAACTTTCCCATCACATCTATGATTCCCAATGAGATTCTAATTTGTGTAGATGATCCTAACCTTTTTATTAGTGTTTAAATTAGTGATATCCAAATTAAGCATGATTTGATTGATGAGGGTTCTAGCACTTGTGTTGCTTCACTTGGTTTTATTAAAACCCTTAGATATTTTAAATGTAATCTTAAGTCCACACATAACACCTACCAAGGATATTATAGAAAGGAAATACCTCTTCTTGGGTGTGTGTGGCATCCCATTACTATCCCACCTATCACCATTCATGTGAAGGTGATGATATCTATCTTTCCTCTTTCTAATAACATCTTAATTGGTAGGCCATGCACTAATCATATGAGAGCTATCACCTATTTTTCCTTCCAATTCATTAAATTACCTCATAATGGAGCCATTTATAGGATTCAAGGAGATACTAATCCTTATAATTTTAAACAATGTCAAGATCATGGTGTCTTTAAGATTCTTACTCTTGAGCCTTTACCTAATATTCTATTTCATGAGTTGCAACATCTAAATTTTCTTGTCAAGTCAGTTAAAAGATACAATGGGCATCTTGATCTTTTTGGTAATATTCCTCCCAACCTTTTATACTTTGATGATGATGAGCTTGATGAAATTAATCTCAAGATCAACACTTTTGATCCACACCTCATCTCATCTCACAACTTCTTGATTCCTTGCAACCTCATTCTCACAAACATCCTTGCGATGGCATTCCTATAGTCTTATCCAAGACTCATCATTCTATTCACCATGATTCTTCAGATGAAAAAGTTATTATGCCTTGTGTTGTCGATCTTAATTCACTTGATTATGATGATAGTTATTCCTTAGATGATCCTTTATTAAGAAGTTTTGTCCAAGCCTGTGATATTGAGATTGTGCATTATCATTCTTCTTTAATTTAGTATTTTTGTTCATTCTCTCATGTTCCAAATTTTGTAGTTCCTAATTCTTGTATTTTTCTTCTTTATCATAGAGTAGAGATGGCACTGACACCTCCAATTTTTGAAAAACCCTATAGGACTATGCTCATGGATCATGCTATGATTGGCCCTTACTATTTTTATAGGTTTCGTGATTCCCATCATTGGTTTAATATTGAGGTTAGTTATTCTATTCTTAGACCTTATATTGATCCTAATCCTCCCATAGTGGAACATATGTTAGAACTAGTTATTATTTCTTCTTCCACTATTGGTGAGCCTACTCTTGTTTCATTCACTAGTTCTCTTCATATTAAGAATAGTTATATTCCTTCTCCATCATCACCTCCTCTTAGTGATGGTTTGATTCCTTTACCTAGGATGTATAATTTAGCCACCAAATGGGGTGATGAGTCATCTCCATCTTCTTCCACACTTGTTACACCTTCTCCTGTGAGTGTTCCTCCTAAACACACTCACAAGTGTATCTATTGCTTTTATGGGATAGATATTCATTATTCTACCCATTATCATAAGTTGTGATAATTATTGATACCTTGAATCTTTATTACCCATCAATAGACACTACCATATCTCCTCCCAAGATTCTTCCTAACTTTATACCTAAGTATGGTGAGAGGTATTGTATATGGCACCAATGCAACACATAGCATACTGATCATTATCATATCCTTTAGTAATATCTTAAGGATCATATTATATATATCATTTAAATATTAATATTACTCCCATAGATAATTATCACAAGAGGTTTCCCCCTTATTCTCCCATTATTACAACTCTTGTGGTTCCTTCTATGCCTCCACCTATGGTTCTTTCCCCACTCATAGACCCTCCTTCCCTTGTGGATCCTTCTCCACTGGTGACTCCTCCTTCTCACATAGATCCCATTCCCACACATTATTCTAATCATACTTTAATTAATTTCCCTCATCAACATGATCCAATGAGTATTCATACCATTTTATTTTAGGATATTATAAAAGAATTATTTGCCTAGTATTCAATAAAGATCGATGACACATTAGCAGTAATTTGTATCTAGCTTCATAGATATTTATTTGATGTCTTGGATAATGTGTGTGGATAGATTTAATAGTACTTATGATCACATGTATGGTAATTTTATATTTATATTGGACATGTGCTCCATATTTATTTCTTTTTCTATATTTTATTATATCATTTGACACTATTGAATTATTGCTGATCTTATATCATTATC
>JARHVA010001453.1:2125000-2182500 GCA_037957365.1 Torreya grandis | reverse complement strand
AATCTAGGAAACATTTTCAAGTGATAATTAAAATATAAGATCAATATGTGATCATAAATCAAATCCAAATCATATGAAACTATACTAACTAATGCGATGAAACACCATGACGTGTTTACAAATATTGATAAACTTCATGATAAACATCATCCATAACATCATATACATCCTTGTGTAAATATACTCTAACATTGATCAAAGTCTCATCAATATTTGTAGAAAGTCATGAAAAGACTTATTGACATACTATCTCTATTGAAAAATTGGGTATGATAGAAGAGTAATGGTGCTTAATGGGTAGTTGCTACAATGGATACTCAATACAAGTTATTAATGACAAAATGTGATTAACATCCTAAAATATGTGAATAAATTTGGGCTATGGATAAGGTTGAGCCTTTGTCCATGAATGTCCTAAGGTATATGGTTAGGTCGATGAAGGCGTAAGCTATGGGAAATCATGAAAGTGCTATTGTAATACTCAAAATTTATTTGCATGATGTGTATTAAATTAATTCCAAGTACAATAAGCTTCCCTATATTTAGGGATGTATTCCAAAAGTATATTAAGAGGAGGTAGGTTCTTATCTATAGATTTTGCCTTATCTAGGTGAAGTTTATCAATGTAATAATGAATCTATCAGAAATGAGTAGAATAATTATTATGTGTACCATTAAAGACACAAGTGCATTTAGGAGAAGACTATGAAGGTCAATTATTTATAGTAGAAGTATAACCTATGGCTTGTTGTTAATGATGTAGATGACAATCCTTGGCTTAATGACCAATAACTCTATTAATATCATAATATGACTCATGTTCCCATCATGATGGTAGAGGTTCAAGTTTAGGAAAAGGTAGTATGCCATCACCAATAGGATGAGAAATTATAATAGGATCAATACTAGGTGAGGTTTCATCAAGATATGAGTTTAAAATAGTTCAATGTAGTGTAGCCAACATTTCTTGAAGAAGTAGGCTATAATGATAATGATATATATAAAACCATTAAAGTCATATCAATACATGATTAATAATCATACTCCTAAGAATATCAGTAGTGAATAAAAGAGTTGTGTGTGTGTGTGTGTGTAAAGGAACTTCATGATTAGAACTAAGATAATGTTGTAAAAAAGACCAATATCTAAGTACATATGCATTTTTATTTTTGGAAAATCTAGTTAAAAAGGAGTCATACAAATAATATCCATCACCATAATTAGGAGTGTGAATACTAATAATACAAGCATTAATGATTTTATCAATAAAATAGGCATGGTGAATGGAGTGTTTAGTTTTTGTTAGAGTGATTGAAATTCATGTAATGGTTTTTTATGAGACCAAGGTTGCAGATGAGGTAATTGCACAATTATATGAAGAGAAAGATCAAAACTTTTGATTTTCAAACTGGTCTCATCTAGTTCATTAGTGTATGAATCTAAGAGATCAAGTGGTATGTTTCTTATTAATTTAGGGTGATTTTTATAACCTATAGTAGAGTTTATGGGATAATTAAAGTGTTATGATTCATGAAATGGTATGATAGGTAAAGGTTCAAGGGTAGGTATTTTAAAAATAGCCCATTCTTAGAATTGTTTAAAATTATAGGTATTGGTGTCTCCTTGAATCTTATATAATAGGGAAACTTAACACATTAACATGATGATGAGGCTAATATTCTCATGCAATGTGTCCAAGTTTGACTGAGTAAAATGTTATACGAAAGTGGGAAGTTAAATATCATGACTTTGACATGTACCTTGATTGGGGAAACTAGGATAGGAAGCCAAACACACCCCAAAGGAGGAATTTATCATCTATCATATCCTTGACATGTAATTTGAGTAGATTTTAGATTACATTTAAAATATACAAGTATTTTAACAAAATAAAGAGAGGCCACATAAGTGTTAGAACCTTCATAAATTAATGTACATTTAACTTGGACATCTCCTATTTGGACACTAATGTTTAATGAAGGATCATCTACATGAAGTAATATCTCATCAAGAATAATTAAAGAGATAGGAATTTGAGTGAAAGAGAAGTATCTATCATTTTGTCAACATGGATAGACATTTATTCACACTATTTAAGAATGTTAACTTTAGACCCCAATATAGTAGCTTCTTACCCCACATGTGGGGAATGAGGGATATTTTTATAGAATAAAAGTTGCATTAGATGATTATGATGATGAGGAAAAGTTATCATGAGTTATAAGAAATGGATTTTAAATGGGAGATGTGAAATTTTAGCTATTGGATCCCATTCATTGTATCCCATTAAAATTTTATCTAATAAAGGTGCATAGTGTTAAAGTAAATCTTTTGATTGTGTAGCAAAATCAAATTCAGATTTATGTTGGTAAATCATATTTGATTGAGTTTTAGTTAGTGTGGGTTGACTGATTATATCTAATTATGTTATATTAGATGATGTGGTTGAATCCTTAATTGCTTCTTGTATTTGAGAGGAAGAAGTACCAATTATGGAAGGTTTTGGGATTTTTGAATGAGGTTTATTAGTTAAATGAGTAGAGTTTATATTAATAGTATGTGATTTATTGTTTAACTGTATTATTGAATTTGACACTTGTGAGTTTGTTGAATTTATTGGAATTTGTTTTGAATTCCACAATTCCATGAGATGGGATGAGAAAGAATATTGAATAGTACAAAAATTTGGTAATTTTTTGTAGTTGGAAATTGGATGATGATTGATGTAAGAAACTAATATCCTCATATTATTCATACTAACAACATTTTCATCATTCATGCTAATATCCATTGAAATTTCAACATTATTAGTAGTGAGAGGTTTATTAGAATTAACTTAATGATTAAGAAGGGGATCATTGTAAATAGCTAAATGACCATTTGATTGGTTAGGGGCTTTAGGTTCAATTTTAGTTTCATGAGCCTTAGATGGTACTTCATAAACTTGTTGACATATATGTATGAGTGATTCATGATCAAAACTTAGTCCAAGAAGATAATCCATAGAAAAGTTTCTTAGTTGGAAATACATTTCATGAGAATGGCCCCAACTTGAATGAAACCAACAAAATTTATGGGCATCAAACCAATGTTTGGTAGGGTGAGTAGGATCAAGTGGCAAAGGTCGATGAAGACACTTTTTAATCTCATCTAAGGAAAGTGGTTTATGGATATCTACATTATATACTTGAGAAAATTTAGAATTAGGATGAGAATTTTTGGACATTTGTGATGAAAGGGGAGGCTCTGTGGGATTAATTAAAGTAAAGGATTAAATGGTGTGTATGGAATCATAGGTATCCATAACATTATCATTGGTTACATGTCTATTTTTGGCTTTCATAAACATTTGGGTCCCTATTGGTGGGTGTGAAGTATTGAATTATTGTATAAAGAAATATTGATGCTTAGCTTGGTTGAGGGATCTTCTAAATATTTTGGAGAAAGAGTCCTCACATGATATTTTAATTTAGAGTGAAGATCACTAGTGAATAAATGAAATATATTATCATGAAACATGTTATGCTTAACTTTTTTAGATAAAGCTTTCCATTATTTGATGAACACTTGTGGTGTTTTGGATTCTAATTTTTGTAGTTGATAATATGAGATATGTTATTTTCACAAAGATCATTAGTTTGAAATTATTTAAACATTACATTGACTAAGTCTTCCAAGCTAGTAATAGAATGAGTTTTAAGTCAATTATACCAATCTAGAGTGTTAGTTGAAAAGGTTTTATCTAGTAGCTTGTGGAAATAAAGGTGTTAAGTTTAACACTATACTTGTATAGGTTTCCAAAAGTCTTCAATTTCAAGGATAGATTCATGGATCCATTATAATTAATAGTGGGAACTATGCCACCTATGTAAATGTTTATAATTTTAGGAACTAGAGGTTTATTTTGTAGGTGTTTAATAGCCATGTTATGAAGTATCAATTATGGTATAAGGTTACCATGTGAATCTCTAAGTGGGGTGAGGGGGAATTAGTGATTTTCATCCCCCATGGAGTAAGTTGAGGGTGATTTTGGAAATGTAATAATCTATTTTGCATTTGAATCATTTGGTTGGCACTATTAGTTTGAAAAGTATGAGTTTGATTTAAAGTTTGAAATAATGGTTGATAAATGTTAATGGTAATTTTAATAGTGAAAGCATCATGGGAAGCATTAGTTTTATGTGAAGCATTTAGATTTTGAAACTCGCTAGTATCTTGAGATTCACTAGTAGCTATATGGATTTGAGTATTAGTTTGGGTATTTTGAGTAAGACAAATAAAGGTCACAATTGCCATGTTTGTAGTAATGGTTGGCATTGATGATGAAGAAGGCATGGAAGATGATGACATGCTAATATATGGAGGCATGAGAGAGGATAAAGATAAGGCATAAGTCATAGAATGACTTAAACTAAATACTATATAAAAGTTATGTGAAGGTGAATCGGATTCTCCAAAATAAGATCCCATCATGAGGCTATAAATGATTATGGGATCATTACCTTGATGTTGAGGTTTTTCATTGATAAATAATATCATTTTAGTTGTGTACTCAATATCAATTTCATAATCTACTATTTTTAGAATTAAAGTATTGAGAGAAGTAGAATAGGGAGGAATCCCATAGTTGGTAATTTTAGTAGTAATATGGATATTGCTAAGATAAGGATTATCTACTACATGATATGGTAGATTCATCTCAGAAGCTTTAAGAGGTTTGGTAAGACTCATTAAGTTAGTTTTATTTTGTTGTGTAAGTTTATCAAAAAGATTTTGAATGATGAAAAGCTTATTTAGACACTTACTAAGGAAATGGAGATCTATAAACTAAAAATGAATGAGATTGAGTTGATCGATCTGGTTAGATCAATAAGATGATAAAAAATATAGAAATAGATTAAGTTGAGCTAGTTGATCCTATTTGAAATGTAGGAAAATAAAATAGTCTATAAACTGACTAGGTCAAGCTGGTTGATCTAGTTAATAAGGTAGGAAAATAGGATAGTCTATGTACTCAATAGGTTGAGCTAGTTGATCTAGTTGGGAAATCAAGAAAATAACATAGTTTGTGTATTGACTATATTAAGCTAGTTGATCTAGTTAGAAAAGTAGGAAAATAGGATAATATGTGTACTGATTAGGTCTATACTATGAGTATTCGAGTAATATCCTCATACCACTATATTTATAAATGATAGATAGGGACCATAAATAAAATATTATGTATCCCTTCATGATAGTAGCTAAGTAGTTTTAAAACCACCAGTACATAGTTTCTAAGGAAAGCCAAAAAAAATGAAAATAAAGGCAAATATAATTTTAAAAAAAATTCATGTTCATAATTTTTTAAAGCAAATAAATAAACAACTAGCTAGAAAACAAAATGATTGTAATTAATATGAAATATAATTTCATTTCATTTGCCTATGTTAGAAAATTGAAACATATAAAACAATATTGGTTAAGTCAATCTAATTAGGCAAATAGGATGGAACAAAGTTTATTTGATCGACTTAGTCTACTGTAAAAATGTTCATAATGAACAAATTTGACCCAATAAACTTAGTTTGATGATATTAAAATAAACACAAAACTAGAAGTGCAAGTTGATCTATTTGACTACAATTGTACAATTTTAAAGCACCAAAAAATTGAGAAAAATAGTATAAAATTTGAATTTTAGGTAAAATGTGGGAAATAAAATTTAATTAAAAATATTGGAAAAATTAAAATAATAGGATATTTATAATAAACCTAAAAGATAGAACATGATTAACCAAGTCGATGTAGTATTTTTTCTAAGAATGTTAAATTTCTATTTGATTAAGTCATCTAGGTGAGGTTTTGATCTTATAAAAGAATAAAATAGTGTTATTGAATAAGATAAATTTAGTTAATTTACTTTAAATAATACTAATATTTAATAGGAAATTAAAATACAAATAAGAATAAAATCAAGTAGGCTGATTTTGTTAACCATAAAGGGTAAAAAATGACTGGATTGATTAGTTTGATTTATTCAGTTGATATTGAAAAACTTGTGCATATAAATAAAAAATAGATCAATACAACTGGTGTAGTTTAAAAACCTATAAATATAAAATAGAACTCAATTGAGAGGCTAGATGTAGTTAAAAACCTATGCATAGAAAATTAAACTAGGTCAATAGGCTTGACCTGGTTGAAAACTGTGTACAAAATATAAAATAGTATCACCATGCTCAATCTAATTGACTATAAGTGAAAATTAAAATTATCAAGGTTTTGATTCATGTTCAATTCACCAGAATGTATGAAAAGAGTTAAGATGGATGCTCAACTTATCTTAGTGGATTCCAAGCTCAAAGAAGGTAATCATACCAAAATAATTCATTGCATAGCTATTTATATCAAGACATGACCAATTTAGATCTGCTAAACCTAACTAAGGGATCTCTTACCACACAATTTAGAAATAAAATTCCTAACACCATTTGTGTTGAAATTTTCAATCTTACTTGAAATAATTTGATCAAAGTTAGGTATCACATAAAATGCATTGCCCCTTTTAAGGATACATTAGTCAAAATTGACACTTGTAAATAACAAGCTCTAACCATTTAGCATGTTTTATGTATTTTGACCTAAAATGTGTGTGCCAAAAATGTAGAGTGTATTAAAAGAAATAATTAGTCAAGCATTAGTCTGAGAAATCAAAGAAAAATGCATAGAGAGCTAATTAAATCAAGCCAATCTATTCATGTTGGGTTTTACTAATAACAATAAGATACAAATAAAAGAAAGTAAACCATTACCTTTAAAAGTGAATTCATTTCTCAAAAGTTTCTTGAAAACATGTTCTCCCCTTGATAAATCATTCTTTTCTTCATCAACAATGGTGGCAAAATTCCTCCAATGTCTCAAGAACACTCCATAAAACCTAGGCTCATGATATTGAAACTATCTAATTACCTATCAAATAAAGCTAATCGAAATATGAATAATACAATAATAAAAACACAAATGAGTTGTGAAGATATTTTAACATTGTAACATTACAATAATTGAGCTTAAAATGATGTTCTATTCCATATTATTTAAAGATTTTTTAGATTGATTAGGATCAACCATGACCCTCCATCTCAAGATTGAGATGTGTGGCCATGAATTAATCTAATATTTGTAATTAAATACATAAATATCCTCATCATTACTTGGAAATAAGGGGCATTAATGAGGCATGGGAAACCCATAGCCTAATATTTTATGCATTTATGGCTTATTGATGCCACCCCATAGATGATGTCACTAGGTGATGCCAATATTAAGAATCAATTTCCAATATTGAAATAATCAACAACTTCCATGTAAAATCCACTTAAGCTCTTGATTTGAATTAATTATCCTTAAACAAGATTAATCAACATTTGTGCAATTATTTGGAAATTGCCCCTCAATTAATCAAAATGGTCATAAAGTCACATTACTAGGTTATAATTTGACTCGAGAGAAATTGGAAGGAGATGTTAGATGTGTTGGAACCATATTCCCATTAAGGATATTACCAATAGAAACTAACAAAGGTACGTGATGTATACTAATAAATTATAAGAAAAGAGTGATCTAGAGCACAAAAAGGCAAAATCATCTTTTTGACTTAAAATGATTAGATCAATGTTAGGCATCACATAAAATGCATTGCCCTTTTTAAGGATACATTAGCCTAAATCAGCACTTGTAAACTATAAGCTTGAACCATTTAGTGCATTTTATGGATTTTGACCTAAAATGTGCATTTGAGTGTAAATCGAGTAATAATGATAATTTCAACATAAATGGTATTAGGAATTGGATGTCTACATTTTCCCCTTATTTTAGAAGGCATAATGAGACATTTAGGTAAAGCAACATATTTTCAAATAAAAGAGTTGTCAAGAATAAATTTTAAATGACCCATGACTCCCCCTCCAGAAGGCATACTAGGATCAAAGAGAAGGATGGACTCTCAAAAAGAGAGGGAAAGTGAGAGATTAACCCATAGAATAGATCACATCCAAACAAGTTAATGCTTGCATGGATGTCTACCATCAATGATAAAAATATAATTATAGGAATAATGGGCCCTAAATATGAGGGGAATGGATAGGATTCAATCCATAAATGTAAGGGACACACTTTGAATGCACCCAATTTGAGAGTGCAAACTACATGCTTACAACATTGATCAATCTCAAGACAAGTTGCACACTAAAAAATTTCCATAATGGGCAAAAGTGTGGAGATATTGGAATTAGAGGAAAAGGAGAATGTGGTATCCAAAATATGATAATAAAAGTGCCCCAATAGATTATATTTGATCATGGTAAGATAATTGTGCCCCAACATGGCAAATTTTAATCATTAATATAGAATAAATAATGGTTTGCCACTGTAGGTCTGATTTGATTATGAAATTGTTCAGATGTTATGCCCCAAAATGGGAAAATGATCAAGAAATTAGCTCAATAATATAACCTAAAAGATAGGTTAAAGAGAGTGGGTAAAAACATAGATGCGATGGTATAATGGCTAAGAAATACATAAGAAATAAAGCATATGAGAATGCACAAAGTAATGAAAGAGATGGATAGATGAATGAAAGATAGTCGAGTTGAGCTCAATAGAAATTGAGAGCTACTTTCATAGTCTAGTAAGACCACAAGCTAATGTAGTTCTCTTAGGAAATGGGATAGAATGGAATGAGGGATGAAGAAAATTGACCAAATATTTAATTAGACTCATGATTTATGTGAAGAGATGCATGTCTAAACATAGAGTCAAAGTGATAAAATACATGGTGCCTAGATGCCTATTTTCATATAACGAGTTGAGATTATGCATAGTGTTCTTCAAAATTATTTATCAAAGTAATGTTGACATTAAGACTTTGAAACCTGAGCACAAAGTGCTTGCTATAGAAAAAGAAATTAGGCATCATAAGTATGAATAAATTAGAATGAACAAATATTCTAATTGTACTAAGATAGTTCAAATGTGAATACCTATAACTAAGTATAATGGTAAAACAATGACCAAAACTAGAGTTATAACTATTTACAATTAAACAAAAAAAAGGCAAAGAAAAATAAAAATATAAACATAAATGAACCTAACTTAAAATCAAGATATGAATAATTAAGATTCAAGTAGGAACATGAACATTTAAAAACAACAATCAAGAAAATCTTAATGACATAGGATCAAGATATAAAGAATCAATATTTATGTGGACCATCAAGACATTCTTGAACTCAAAAGAGAAAATCAAAATCAAACAAGAAAACTAAAAACCAACAATAATTAAATAAACACAAAAGAGACAAGCAAAAACATATAGGGAAACACAAGACCAAGATGAGACAAGAAGTAATAAAAGCAGAAAAGAATAATAAATAAATGAAGAGGTGTGAAAGCACAAAAAAATACCAAGAAAAGACAATGAAACAATAATAAACTCAAATAAACACACATAAAAAAAACTAGGTTAGTGTGGTTTAAAGATAATTGTTCATGTACATGTAATAAAGACATTACTTTCCACTACAATGTAACAAAGAACAATGACACAATGGTAGAATAAATGGGTGAAGAGAATAAAAGGAAGGGGTTGTCCAAGTTGACTCCAGATGTACAAACTAAGTGGACACTACCTACATAGTTCCATGGTTACATGTTCCAACATGAATTTTAGGCCAAACATAGTTCTCCCAGGAAATGAGATAGAAGACATGATAATGATCTAAGACATATGATTAATGTTGTAGAATAAAAGGGAAGACTTAATAAATGAGATTGGTCTTGTGAAATGGTAAGGTGGTAGGATGAGAGAAAATAATATTACAAAATGACAAGTACATGGAATAAGCTAACTTACTCAATGGAAAGTCAGTAGGATAAAACATTTGTAAAATGACAAGAGTGTGAGGACAAGAATGTACAAAAATGTAAGACCATGTTTTTTTTCTATTTGTGGATTAATTATCTAATGTTTTTGGTATTTTGAGGTATTTATAATGTTTTTGGTGTTTTTGGGATAAAATATGCACAAGGTGGGACTATCTAGTCAAGGAGATGCTCATCTAAGAGTACAAGTTACAATAAAATAACTAAGCTAGATGCAACAGCCCGTGCTCACAAATTAGTGAGAGAAAGGATCTTGATCAAGGTAAAAATGCCTATAAAGAGTAGCAAATGTAATATAGAACAATGTGCAACATTAAATCAATCTAAAGAATTATGTGGCAAATATCTTGAGCTGTAAAGGTGTTCATGTTCACTTGTCTATAGAAGAAGCTACAAAATACTATTTTGGATGAAATACTTTGTAGAAATAGCATCAAATGCATTCATACGACATAATCAAGATCATGATTGGTCAAGGAATAAAAGCATTCAAGCTTACAACATACCTAAGATATAATAAAGAATATGGTTCTCTAAGAGAACGGTCTAATGAATAGGGTCCAACACATGGATGGTCTAGGGTGGGATAAAAAAAAGGGTTTTATTTTGAGAAAGGTCGAAACAATATTGTTTCAAAAGATAACATTCTAAGATATGATAAAATGTGTTTAGAGTGCCAATGGTTCAAAATCCTTCACTATCTAAAGTTGTGAAGACTGGTCCAAGGTAGTATAATATGTGTTTAGGGTAGGATAAAATTACTTCAGCATAAGTTGCCCCTCTAAGTTAGGGGTCTTATAGACAATGATTTGAATTTGTTCATGTATCAAACCTCTTAATGTACATTATGTTCATGGGCTTTGGAAGTTTTTCACCATTTGGTTTAGCCAGTCAATATGCCCTTGATCCATAGTTTGTCATTATGACAAATGGTCCCAACCAATTAGGTTGAAACTTACCTTTTTTTTTGCATTCATAATTTGTGTTCTTTTCATTCTCTTTTAAAACTAAATCACCAATCTCAAAATACCAAGGGAGAATTTGCTTGTCGTATTTTATCCACCATATATTTTGATAGGCCTACAAGTTTTCTAGGGTAGCCAAATGTTTACCATCAAGAATTTCTATTTATTGTAGCCTGAGACTCTATATTCTTCATCATCTTCAATGTGCTCTAGAGATACTCACAATGATGTCAGATTGATCTCAGCTAGGATAATAACTTCAACACTAAAATCAAGGGAATATGGAGTGGCTCCTATTTGGGTTTAATGATTAGTTTGATGATTTGTTATTTTTTGTATTCATATTAGGCTAACAAGGAAAATGATAAGGATTATAATAATCTGACTGTTGGAACCCAAAATTCACTTGGATAAGAGCATAAAAAATAGGACACTTCAGAGTATGATACTATAGTCTAAATCCTACCACTTTTATCCAAACTAGTCATAGAGAACTGAGTTTTTTGAGTTTTTTTTGTTGTCCCTATGTGAACCTACCTATAAAATTTTAGATGCTGGATGTTTGTGGATGACTAGGAATAAGAAAAAAGGTGTCTAGAAGGGTCATTAGAGTGAGCAAGATGGAACTATGGGTTGGGTGTCATTAGCCACACTCAAGTTACAAATTTTTCATTTTTATATGACTACATTTACCCCCCCCCCCCTTTGTTATAGTGATGAAATAAAATGAAATACTATGATAAAGGAAAATAAAAAACATACTTGAACTTACTGCAAAGGTGAAGCCCATGAAGCTTGTGATGTTGAGTAATACTGGATAGTGTAAAGAGAACATGTTGTGAAAGTGTGAATCTATAAAAGGAAAGTGAAAATTAGATCACTTCTTATTATATTTGATATAAAACAATAATTTACAAATATGAGTAAGAGAGAGAGGAAGATAAATGAATAAATACACCTCACTGAGTATGTAAACCAATATAAAACATGTTATGATACTGAGTAAGGCTGAGTAATGTTGGATGTGTTGGATGATGATGTACCAAAAGTTATATCATGAGTGGAGCTAAGTGCTTAATTATATAAAAAGTGGCTCAATAATGCAAACATTATCCCTTGTGATCCATCATTGCCTACTAAGTGAAGCTAGGTGATCATGCATGTGCTAATCAATGTCTAGACTGTGTGTCCAATCCCTCTGAAAAAGTGGATCAAGAATGCAAAGGCTAGACCATTGGATCCATCATCATCTAATAGTGAATCTATATGATCATGTGTATACTAATTGATGTTTGGATTGTGTGTCTAATCTTTTTGAATAGGTGGCTCAAGAATACAAAGGTTGGCCCTTTGGCTCTATTGTTACCTCATGAAGTGAAGCTAAGAACTAATACTAGTATGTATGAATGTATATGTCATATGAGATAGCTTTAGAATCCCCTGAATGCTCTAGAAATATGACAATGTGGCATGGATAGTTGAATGTGTGGTAAAAAATAGGCCAATGTTGGCCAACTTGGAAGAGATGGAGATTAGGCTTGTATGAAAGCCACTCTAAAAATGAAAATTTGGCTTATGTGGAAGCCACCCAAGAACTTAGGTACTCAAGATTATGGAGGTTAGGCTTGTATGAAATCTGATTATAAATGATGCCAACCACCTACAGATGGAATAAGGCATGTAACTATTGAGAATGCCTGGGTAATGCTAATAATTGAAAGAAAAAAAGAAAAAGTGTTGTACAATCTACCCCCAATCATTAGTGTCTAAAACATGGATTCTGATCTAGAAGTTATACCAACTATCATATCTAAAATTGGAATTGAGAACAAAGATATGCATGATTCCACCTATGTCTATATTCTATGTGAAAACTACACTAAAAAATATTGATCTGAACTAGTTTGATTGTGCAAAATTATAGCTAAACCATACCTTTCTACCTACTTCTATAAAACCTAGTTTTTTTGTTATTTGGATAAGAGTAATAAAAATGGATACCTTAGTATTTGACACTATAGTCTAGCCTAGCCACTATTGTCTTAGGCTAAAACTAATCACTATTTTAGAATCTTGACTATCTGCCTAGTCTATTTTGAGTGGTTTCATGACTGGTTGTTGTTTTGGTTGTTCTAAAACTAGATTTTTCGACTGATAAGAACTTTGATACCTATATTAAAACACTTTTTTGTTTCCCCCTCTTTTGAGGGTAGGAATAGGTAACCTAAAATGACTTCCCTCACAAGAAGAAGGCTTACAAGTGTGTTAATCCAAAAATATACATGATATAGTAATGATAATCAATAATATATCTCAAGATATAGTATGGTTTGATTTGAGAAATTGTTAGATCAACAAGGGTATGCCTAGGTTGATATAAAAATTTAAGATCATGTATAATGTAATGGAATTGAATTAAAAATAGAAATGTTAGTTGTTAGTTTTTAGTTGTCATGGAGGGATTGAGCATGATGTTCATCATGGCATCCAAGAAGCAAGATAATGCATGATTTGGATCATGACATTGCAAAATATCAAAATCATTCAATCAAACAACACACAAATCAAGAAGCAATAAGCATACAAGGGTGGAAAAGGGGACACATAAATAAGGGACATGGGTGCACGTCACATAAATTGGAAATCAAGCATACAAGGCTTATTCAAATGCCACATATACATACAAGTAGAGCAAGAAAAGTTGGCACAAGGGCCACAGACACATAAAAGAGTACAGGTAAAGGACATTTTCAAATGTCCCAAGGCACACACATGAATAAAAGAAAAGGACATTGGAAAATGTCCTAAGGCATATATAGGAGACAAGTAGGAACTGATAATGTAATCATATCAATCTACATGAAGCAAGAAGAAAAAGCATGTAATAAATGGAAAGATAGAGTGACTTCTAACTAATCAAATCAAAAGTGAAAGTATGTAAGACATGTTTAGTATAAGACTAGGTATATGCTAAGAAATACTCAAGTGTGAGATGTTAATGATATGTCGATAAAGTAATCTATGTAAGCTAATAGATAATGTATAATAACATGATAACTTAGAGTGTGTAGTGTAGGAATGACATAACCTAGATGGTGTAGTCATGTAGAATATTATCCCAATGGGTATGTATATTGATTTGTATCTTGAATGTAGAATTAGGTATGCCCCTCTCAATGGGTAGAGTGAAGCAATCAAGTAACTGGATTTCACTACACACACTCAAAGAAGATCAAGTGAAGCATGGTAATGTAGATAAATTGACATACAATAGCATGGAATAACAAATATAAGTCCTAACACAGTAGTAGCATTCTAAATCATGCATGATGCATAAAATCAAAATGTTTTTATTGTTTTCAACATATTTAAATTTTTTTGGATATTTTTGACATATTTGAAAGCTTTTGGATTTTTTGAAATGTTATATTATTTTTGTATTTTAAAATTATGAGCTATATACAATTAATTATGAAAAATTATCTACAAGCAAGGCTGAGTAGAGATGATACTAATTGTTGAGTCTCATGGGATACTCCCTATCATGGTGTCCTATATCAAAAAAAGGAATCATGCATGATTGTGAAGCATGAAAGAATGGATATGAATATAACTCTGAATATTTGGATTTATTATTGTTATCTTGGAAATCATAATAACCTGTATTGTTCCACTTGTGATTATCATCTTGATTTTGAACCAATGGAATGCTAGTGTTAAATTTTCTTGTATCTATATATTTTCCCTTGATGAACTATGTCGATGAATGATTTACCTTGGGATTTTCAATGAATACCACACCTTGGTGATAAACATTATCAACTACTAAAATAGGAGTAGCAATGCCTTGAGCATGCTTGCCTATACCTTGACCTTGATAATCAAACTATTGTAGATATTTTTGATCGAACCCATATTTATTTGAAAGTTGAGCCTTGTTTTTGAGAGGTATATTTGCATCTTTTTCATTATTTACCTATGATTTTGGTACTATTTGTTGCTCTTATTTTGATTCTTGATCCTTTTTTTGTTCTAAGTTATGCTTTGGTAACCACTTTTATACTATTTTTGAATTTAATCCTTTGTGAATGTGTTCTTGTGTCATTATGGATTTCTTGATTGATTTACCTTGTATGGGGTCCTCATTATAAATTATCAATTGTATATGTGTTTTTAATACCAAACATGAATCTATGTGATGCCCATGCATTCTATTATATTCACAGTAATATTTGGATCTTCTCACTGGATGTAAAGGATGTAGTTTGATCAACTTAGTTTTAATCATTTACCTTAGTACCTCAATTAAAATCTTATTTTATCTTTTAATTCTTTTTGAATCACTAGTTTTAGAGTTACTTTTTTATGATTTCTTTTTTTGATATGTAATATTGCTTGTAACTGATTGACTAGGTAAAAGTGCATATACATGATTGAAACTAGGATGCCTTTAAGGCTTTTATATTATACTCTAATTTTCCAATATTGTGATTTTGTCATGTATTATATAATTCTATGTTTGTAAATCTGAAATTAAATTGCTCATACTAGTGATGTGATCCCTCAGAGTCTCACAAGTGTAAACCCTATTTAATTCTGATTGAACATGTAAGCACCTATGTTAAAGAGGTTTTGAAGAAGATATAGGCTAAATTTATGCATTGGGAATAATAATATATGATACCTCACCTTTTATAGGGGTGATATCATGGACGTAGTTAGAGGTAAATTAGTTATCACCCTCCTAGGGGAGAGGAGAAAAAGGCAATTCTTTCTTTTACACAAGATATGATATTGAAAATTGATAGGTGGTTGTTAGCTTATGCAAATGATCCTCTAGGTATAAACCATGTATGTGGGATAAAATGCATGTAATTTGAGTTATACCTTATATAATAATATGTTTATAAAGAGAATTAAAAATGAGAGATAGAAAGTTTGGGATAGGGAGCATGGAATTGTGAATTAATGCATAAAGAACTTTGACATGTGCTATGACATTTATAATGTATTTAGCATGACAAACTTGAAAGTTTTTCCATATGATAGATACAAAGCAACGGATAGAGATCATGAATTTTTGCATAAAGCAATACAAACTTTTGATATGTAACACAATATTTCAAATGCATTTGGCATGATAAACTTGAAAAAAATTCCACATGAGAAATAGAAAGTAAAGGGTAGAGATCATGAATTTTTGCATAAGGTCATATAAACTTTTGACATGTAACATAACATTTCAAATTAATTTAGCAAAATGGAGTTGGTAATTATTTCATATGAGAAAAAGAGAATAT
Organism: Torreya grandis; assembly: GCA_037957365.1. Lineage (NCBI taxonomy): Eukaryota > Viridiplantae > Streptophyta > Pinopsida > Cupressales > Taxaceae > Torreya > Torreya grandis. The sequence continues at coordinate 2,166,314 of JARHVA010001453.1, read as the reverse complement.
GCAATTTTTTTTTTTTGAAATTTTGTGCATTTTTGGCAATGAATTTTGTAATATCATTCCATATAATGAAACATAAGAATGAAATGCAAATTATGAAGCTTTGTACTAGCATATGATAGACTTCATCATTCATATACATGATATAGCCCATCATGGTTTCCTTGTTATTTTCAAGAAATGTAAGAAAAAATTGTAAATAAGTGAATAATTTTTGCAATTTGATAATGGATATAAGGTGATACCTCAAAAAGCAAATAGGTGCTAGTACATGCACCTAGGGATTTGACAATAATATTTTTTCAAAATACTATGAATTTTTGAGTTAAGTATTCAAGAAAAAATTTAAAAAATTATGGGAAAGTGCTTGATTTAATGGGGCCTAGTAGATGCAACTAGGGTTTTGAGAAAAACATTTTTTTTTGAAATTACTATGAATTTTTTAAATTTCAAGTGATTTTTCAATATTAATATGCAACTAAAAATTCAAAAAATGATTAGAAAATTATTGGGAGCTAGTTGATGTAACTAGTGTTTGAAATAAAATTATCTTTGAAACTATAATTGAATTAAAAAAATTGAATTAAATTTTTTATTTTAGATATGAAAATAAAAAATCAAGTAATTATTGGATTAATATTGGAAAATTAATGGGACCTAGTGTATGAAATAAATTTATTTTAAAATTAACTACAAACTTTTAAAATTTGAGAGGAATTTTTTATTTTACTATTTAATAAATTTTTTATAAATTAAGGGGGGAAATATGTTAGGAATTTACCCTAGGGTTTCTAGGGTTTTTATGTGTAATTTGAAATAAGTTTGGTTCACTAAATGATTTTCTATTTCTGGGAATAATGGAGTTTTATTCCTATTTAATAAATAGGTCTAAGTAGGAGAAATTAGTAAATATTATTCCTAATTAAATCTATTTATTTGTGAAATTAAATCACAATTTGACCTTTTCTAAAAATAGCAGTGAGAGAGAGAAAATCAAACTTAGCTTATTCTGGACTGTTCTAACTGAGATAAGGTCTAGAAATTTGTGTGCAGGATTGGGACACTATTACAAAAAAGATCTTATACTTCATTTTCTAATTAGACAATAGTGTTAGAACTAGATACCCTAGGCTCTAACACTATAGTCCTTCTTTGGCACTGTTATCTTGAGGATTTAAGTTATATGGGTTTTTTTGCCTACTTAGTGTGATCCTGTGTACTAATTTTTAGGTCCTCACTATCGATAGAGATCCCTATAGAGCTAATTCTTCATGTACTTATATATTCTATGTAATTGAAATAAAATTTGTCAAATGGATAAAAAGGGTTAGGGTGTGTAAGATGAACTAGACATGCTTCACACCCTATGTATTAGCACACTACCTACATATCAATACTCTGAGGAGGGATCAATCCATATATAGTTATCCCTTTAAGAGTGTTTTGTGCAATAGTGAATGAAATGTAATAAATTATAAAATTGGGTATGATTTAGATGAATAGGGACTAGTGTAAGGACTTGAATTATCTTGAAAGTGTATAAGTTGGTTGTATGTAAAGAATAGGGAAGATTGAATAAGTGGTCTTGCTTGTATTCTTGCTTACTTCAATGGTATTTTCTAACCCTTTCTAAATGATATTTGAATGGGATTTTATAGGGATCTACTAGTCATGGGTTGAATGTATTTACACTAGGTTGACAAAGAAAAGGATAAGGATCAAAAGAATCTAACCATTGGATCCCAAAATGCAGTTAGATAAAAGTGCTAAAAATAGGACACTTTGGAGTCTGATACTATAGTATAGGTCCTGCCATTGTTGTCCAAACTAATTGTCCCTATGTGCAAAATGTGATATAATTATATTAGGTATTTTCCATACACACTGTGTGTGTAAGAGACATATAGTGATAACAAGTGATGGTTTTCATCCTTCAATCCTTTGTCCTTCATGCCTACATAAGAGTTTTGGATCTAACTGGTCATACAGAGTGTGTTTAAGTGTATTGAATTTTTGCATGTGTATTACTATTTTGAAATGTGCAAAGTTTGCCTTTCATTTCATTTTCCTTGTGTCATTTTACACATCTCACATCTGTGTTGAAATAATTTTTTTAGAACCCTTAGAACTTGGGAATGGTTTGTGTGTTTTACTTTATTGTGCACTAGAATATGATATTCATGTGGAAGATAATCTTGGTGTATCACCATTCTTAGAGTAGTATTTCATTTTCTTAAATTTATAACTCTTTTCCCTTTAATAAAATTGGTTTAGACATAAGTGGTTTTCAATAGACACATTCAGGGAGTTAGCCCTTTTAAATCTAGAGGTTCATTTCCTATATAGGCATACCCACATATCTAGAAATGTCCCAACATTGCCTAAATCTGGAAAAGAATTGAACACTCTATTCTAGGGTGAAATATTTGAAGACAATAGGTTGGCTGTATGCAAATAATAGGGAAGATTGCCCAAGTGGTATTGCTTATATTCTTGCTTGCTTCAATGATATTTACCAACCCTTTCCAAATGATCTTTGAATTGGATTTTATAGGGATCTATTAATAATGCATAAAATGTATTTGCATTAAGATGATAAGGAAAAGGATAAGGACTAGAAGAATCTAACCATTAGATCCCAAAATTTACTTGGATAGAAGTGCCAAAAGTATGACATTTTGGGGCCTGATGCTATAGTCTAGGTCCTACTATTATTATCCAAACTAGTCACAAAGACCTAAGTTTTTTGGGTTTTATCCATTGTCCCTATGTGAACTTAATTATAAACTTTTAGATGTTGTATATCTACAAATGACTAGTAATAATAAAAAAGGTGTATAAAAGGGTTGTCAGAGTGAGCAAGAGGGAACTATGGGTTGGGTGTCATTAGCCACACTCAAGTTACCAATTTTGCATTTTTATATGACTACATTCCATAAACCTAGAGGGCAAGAAAGAGTTTTAAGTGCCAATTATGGCCAATGTCAATTACAATCTTTTTTAATATGGATATAATGGTCTTGTTTGATGCCTTATATTGTATATTGCCTTGCAAGTTATATTGAGTTGATTTTTTGTGCTTGATCTTAAATTTTGCATAAAGAAATTTTACATCTTGGTTTATAAAGGATCCACCATTATTGGATATAATACAGGCTAGGATTTCATATTTACAAATGATATGGTAATGGATAAATTTTGCTATCTACTTCCTGATAACATAAGTGAGAGAAACAACTTCAATCTACTTAGTGAAGTACTCAGTTGTAGTCAAAATGTGCTTGTGACCATCTGAAGATGTTAGGTTAATTTTCCATTTTATATTGAGACCCTATGTTGAGAATGTCCATGGTGGTGTGATTAGTTGAACTAGTAAAGAAGGTGCATGTATCAAGTTTCCATATTGCTAACAAGGAACACACTTCTTCACATAATTGCAAGCATTAGTGTCTATTTTTGGCCAATAATAGCCTATTCTAAGGAGATTATTTTCTAATAATACACTATTGGTGTGGTCCCCACACATTCCTTCATGAACTTCATTTAGCGCTAGCTTAATTTATCTTGAAGGTAAATAATGAAGAAGCATTCCATCATAGCCTCTTTGATAGAGCATGTTTCCAAGGAGGGTATAATGTGTTAAGTAGTGAAGGAATAGTTTATGTTGGTTATTGGAAAGGTTGGTTGGGAATACATGATAATGGAAGCAATTATAAAAATCATGGTACCATGGTAGTTTAGGAGGGGAATTGGGACCAATAGGTGCATACCCTCTCTAAATTTAAAAAGATATGTACAAGCTATAGAAGATTTTCAATTAGGAATTTATACTCTTTAGCATTATCATCCATCTATAACATGGAACCAATAATCACCATTACATCATTAGATCTATTATTTTCTCTTGGGACTTGTTCAAATTGTAGAGATTTAAAATGTGTCTTGAGGTTATCAAAACTTTGATTGTAAGGAACAAGCTTGTCATCTCTCATTTGACATTGATCAGTGGTTTGATTGGTGATCAATTATGAATCACCATAGACTTTTAAAATATGAATATTCCAATTTATGGCAAGGTGAAGCCTTGTGATCAATGCCTCATACTCAACCATATTGTTCATACAATGAAATTAAATATGGAATGCTTTAGGAATTAGATCCCCTTGTGTTAATCAATAATATGACATCTCCAAATCCATGGGATGTGAAGGAACCATTAAAAGATAGATTCTATTATTATAGTTCTTGTCATGCTTATTCTATTGACATAATACAATCATATAAAAAGTCAAATTTAAGAGGTTGAGTATCTTCAATAAGATCTTTTGCAATCTAGTTAGCAATTACTTGCGCTTTGATTGCCTTTAGATTTTGGTACTTAATATCAAACTCACTTAGGAGAATAACCCATTTGGTCATATATCCTTGAATATATGTTTTAGATAAGAGGAACTTAAGAGGGTCAAACTTAGTGATGACAATAGTTTTGTTGTTTAGCATATATTTTTGTAATTTTTGAGTAGAGAACACTATAGCCAAACATGCCTTCTCAATAGGAATATAATTATGTTAATAAGATACCAATGTGCATCTTAAATAATAGACAATGTGTTTCTTACCATGGTCATCATATTGGGCCAAAAGTGCCCTGAGTGCATGCTTTGTGGTTGATATATAAAGAAGTAGTGGCTTAACCTATGTTGGCAGTCTTAAGATTGGTGGATTGGCCAAGTATGTTTTAAGATTTGTAAATGCTATCTAAGAATATTCATCCCATTGAAATTTCACCCCTTTCTTTAAGATATGGGTAAATGGGTGGAGCTTATCTACCAATTGAGAAATTAACCTGGGTAAAGATTGGACCTTTCCTTGTAGGGTTCACAATTGTTTAAGATTGTTAGTAGAGGCATTTCCAAAATAGACTTGAATTTAATAGGGTTGAATTTGAACCCTCTTTGTGATATAATTAAACCTATAATTTCCATGATGTGACTCCAAAGACACATTTCTTAGTGTTAATGTGGAATTTATATTCATAAAGCCTCTCAAAGATTCTTCATAGAACATTAGGATGTCCAACTCTTGTTTTTTATTTTACTAGTATATCATCAACATAGTCCTAAAAAATGTCTTGAATCATGTCATGGAAGATGACAGTCATTGCACATTGTTATGTGGCTCCAATGTTCTTCAAGCCAAATGACTTGACTTGGTAACAAAATATTTCCCAAAAAGTGGTGAACATAGTCTTATGTTGATCTTCTTAGGCTATCTTGATTTGATTGTATCCATAAAATCGATCCATTAAGGACAACATCTCATACCCAGTAGTTGAGTCGATAATCATGTTGTTGTTGGGTAGAGGAAAATCATATTTAGTGCATGATTTGTTGATATCTTAGAAATTAGAATAAATACATATATTTGGGATCCTTTTATTCACTAGGATAATGTTTGAGATATATTTAGAATAATATAGTGGCCTAATAAAACTTAATATTAACTTTTGTAGTTCTACTTTAACCAATAGGGTGATGTGTGGATGCATATTCCTCAATATTTACTTGACTAGTTTAGCATCAAGATGGATAATAAGGTTATACACAACCAAGTCTGGGTCTAAGCCTAACATGTCAGAGTATGCCCATGAAAATATGTCAATAGAATCCCTTAAGAGGGATATAATTTGTTCATGTTCTGCTTTAATAAGGAAAGCTCCAAGATAAATAATTTTGGGATCCTCATAGGTTTGCAAGTTTACTTCAATCATGTTTTCCACAAGGAGTGTGGATCCATATTCTAGAATTGTAGGCAAGGTATGATCATCTTCTTCTACGACGTATTATTATTTTTCCTCCCAAAGTTTTGGATAGTGTGATGAATTGAAATTTACCATCCTAGGTAATGACCAAGTAGCAAAAACCTCTAAAAACTCTAGATCAAGATGCTCAAACATTTGTTGTTGTTTTGAAGAGATGCTTGTACTAGATATAGAACTTGGGCTAAATGGACCTTCTACATCTTGAGGGATGAGAAAAATTTTCTACCTAAGAGTGCCTATAATAAATTTTCATTTGAATGCTCATATTTTTAAAAAATTTCCCCGATCGATGAGTGCCTTAAAGAGGTTTTCACCTAAAGCTATCGATGTTTGTTCTTTATTGTGACCAATAAAATTTTGCCTAATCTCCAAAGTAGGTAGAAAAATATAATGAAAAATCAAAGACTTTTTTGTTATTACAAAATGGTAATCCATATCTTAAGCCCATATATTTTTCAAATGATTCTTCATTCTAAAACTCATCGAGGCATATGACCAAATCTTGCTAGTCCCAATCAATGAGGTTAAGATGGAAAAGTCATAGGGAATGATGAGGTTCTATTTTAGGATGGGAATCTCCAATAGTAGGATATGTTCATGCTTTAGTAAGGGAAGATCCAATAAGTGTTATGGTTTAAATAACATTGGAATTAAATAGGTTTATGTTAGCAAGATCATCAAAATGGCTGTAATGGGATGTTATGTCTCTACCAGGAGTCTCATCACTAGTCACTTTGGAAAGTCACTATTTAAATTCATTACGTCACCCCAGGCAATATATATCTAAGACCATGATTCCAATTAACTAATGCAATTGATATAGGTTCCAAGATTCCTTGTGCTCATGGGCCAATGCCTTTTTCTATATAAATAAGATGATCTATAATTTGATCAGGGATTAAATACTTTGGGTTTTTAGATAAACTAACAAGGCCTTCATAATATAACCACTATCCTTTGGTAAAATTCTCTTGATCTTTCTTTAGTGAAATAACAGGAATAAACACCAATGGTGTTTTCTATTGATGTTTCTTTTATTGCCAAATCTGGTTGGGTCTATTAGGAGTCTTTGAAGGTTTATGATTACTATATGTTTTATGGGATTGATGAAAATTTAAAAAATTGAAGGTTTCCATTATATGGTATGTGGAAATACCCATGTCTTCAATAATAACTTGCTTTGCAAGAGCTGTGGGAAATGGATCAGTCAGAGTGGAAGCTAGATCACTAGGGTGAATATAATTTGATGGAGATGGATGTAAAACTATGGATTTGTTATTTTTTGTAATGAATCTAGAACATGGGAAATAGTTATAATTATGTAATTTATCCTCAATATGTTTACAATATTGATATGACTACTGATTAATGAGAAAAGTAACCTCGATCCTATCAGGGGGAAACTTAAAACATTGATGGAGGGTAGAAGGAACTACCTGTACTTCATGGATTCAAGGATGACCAAGAATTATGTTATAAGGAAACTCAATATCGATAATATGGAATAATGTGTGGTGGGAAATGGACACAACCATGATTAATAACCAGATTATGCCTAAAGATTCATTTTCAGTGTTGTCATAAGCCTTTATAGTAATTGTTTCTAACTGAATGTCTTTTCTAGCATATCCCAATTATCATACCAAATTGAGAGATACAATGATCAGCCCCAAACCATTTTCTATAATAACCCACTTGATCTTATGATTTGATATGATTATCTCAATGTATAAAGGGTTATTGTGATTTCAGCTAAGAGTGGACATGTCTTTTTGGTCAAACATGATTTGTCAAAATGAAGACAAATGTTTGAGTAAGTTCTAGAGGTGATAAGGGTTTATATCATTAGTTATAGTGGATTCTTTCAAGAGGTCATTCAGAATAGTTCTATGGACATGAAATGTCCACAGCAGATCTAATATGGAAATTTGTGTAAGGGTTTTATTCAATTGGTCTACTAGATTATAAGGCTTTTAAATTGTGGATTGAGTTGGTTTAACCTTTATTAGCATAATATTTGGCTTTGGGACCATTGGAAAAGTATTCTCAATAGGATCCATGGAAGAAGTGGGTGAAACGCCCTGGATGGTGACTCACATACATCTAGTTATGATTGCATAACCTAGAGGTGGCAGGGAACCATTATAATTAGAAGAGGAAGGATAAAGGCATTGGATGATGACTCATGGTCATCTAGCTATATTGATACTATTTTTAGTTGATGAGAAGCCTTTATAATTAGAAAAAGGGTGTTGTTGTTCAAAACTAGTAACCCATGCAAATAGAGTTACAACTATACTTCATGAACCTGACACAATATTACTATGGGGAGAGAGAATTAACCCTATAATAATGGGTTTCATGCTATGAGGAACATGAGATTATAGACGTGGCTTCACAATAATAGTGGTAATGTGGGAAACAAAAATGTACCCTAGAATATTTTTATAGTTTTATGGCATGTTGTTATAAGTCACATTATTAGTATGGGCATTATGATCATGATTATGCTTATTATGATTTTGACTCTAATGTTGGTTTTGATTCTACATATATCCTTGATTTTGACCTTGGTTTTGATTATTTCTTGGTGGTGGTAGATTATGTCAAGGAAAGGGGTCCTTGTAGATTCCCATATCCTAGTTTGTGTCTTGATTAGGGGCCAAATTAATCTTTAGTTCACCACTTTTAATGAAGTCTTCAATGATGTGTCATAATTGGACATAATGGTATGAACCATGAACAACTACATGATAGAAGTTGTATCACTCATTCTCTTTGTACCAATCTAGTTTTGGTTGATCTTCAGGAATTGGCTTTGATACTATCCATATAATCATATTAGCTGCTATGAGCTTTTGAAGCACTATTTTAACCAGTTCTCTTAACTTGCTAATTTTTTTGAAATTTTTATGAAATGTTTTATGTGGAGGTTGTCTCTATAAATTAGGTAGTGGATTTGGGGGATCTAATTATACATTTGGAATAGGTGGATCCTATATCATTTATACATGTCATTCTTCAGTAACTTTGTTTATGACCATGTTCTTATTCTTTTTAGATCCCTTAGGCTTATCTTGCACAAAATTTAATGTAGATGATTGGGCCTAATTTTAATTTTAGCCTTATACAAAAATATTGATAAGACCCTTGGCAATAAGAGCCTTCTCAATCTTCACCCCTTTATCGATAATTTCCTCAAATGAGTTAGTACAAACTAGACGTAGATTGTGCATGACCTTAGGATGTAAGCTTTGTGAAAATATATCCACCAAATATTTATCTCATAAATTATGTTGAAAATGACCTGATAACACTCTCCATATCTATAAATATGTGGTGAAGCTTTTTCTATCATGTTGTTTGGCTTTGCACTAGTCAATAATGGTCAATTCATGCTCTATGTTATACGAGAAATGGTTGACAAACTTCTTAGATAAGTTATTCCAATCCATAATTTATCCCTTAGATAACTTAAGTGGCCAATTTAAAGATTATCCCACTAAACTTCATAGAAACAATTAAAGTAAGAACATGTTACTGTAAGCAACCTCTTGGCATAATATGAAAATTGCTTGGATGTGTTCATATGGGTCACCCTTTCCTTTGTGTTTATCAAATTTGAATGCCTCAAAATGACATGTAAAGGGAACTTAGATAATATTTATATGGACATATCTTGTCAAATTTGAACTTTTTAATCCTATTTCGAGTCTCCACCATGACACAATCTCCTTCATAGAGTTTCAATCTTGCATGTTTGGTGCATTCATGGGTAGAACATAGTTGTATTAGGTGGAATGCACCCCTATTGTTGTTTTTGTTAGGGTAGAATGTGCCCCTATTATTATTTTTATTGGGGTAGAATGTGCCCCTATTATTATTATTATTATTGTTGTTGTTGTTGTTGTTGGAGTGGAATATTCCCTTGTTCTTGTTATTATTGGGGTGGAATGTGCCCTGTTTTATTGTTATTGGGCTGGAATGTGACCCTATTATTGTTGTTATTGGGGTGGAATTTTCCCCTATTATTGCATGGATTTATGAGGTATGTACACCCTATGTTCCATGACTTGGTTTTTTTCTCTCCTAGAGTCAAGTAAATAGGTTATTGATTCTTTGGAATATGTTACCTTGAACTATACACACTTTGATGATTTTGGGGAGTCCTTGGTCTATTCACCAATTTTTGTGTTGGTTGAGAAAAACTAGCCAAATTGACTTGAGGGATTTCCTCAATTTGAACTGAATGTTTAGGTCTTTTTTGTTTTTAAAGTAACAAGAGGTTCTTGATGGTTAAAGAATGTGTGTTTTGTGTCTAGTGAAATATTTTGAACTACCTCTTATGTCTTGTTTTATTCATTTGAGACACCTTGATCAATTGTTGTTGTGTTATCAACCAATATTTGTTACATAGGTTTAATCACGTTTCCTTATTCTTTAGAAACATTATTGTGGATTTAAGTATAAACTAGAGAGTTTATTAAATCTATGATAAATTGATTAGCATCTTATTGACTTATTTTCTTAATATTGTTGATAAGATCTTTCTTGGTTGGTTTTGACTCTATAATTATTTCATTACCTTTGTTAGAGGAAGAAGGTATGATTGTTTGAGCAAAATCTTGCTCTTTTTGTTGTTCTCTTTCTCTAACTAGGGTGTGCAATTACTCTACAAGAAAATATAAAGGTAGTGTAACATAAAACTATATCAATATAAGGAGTGCTTCATCTTGGTTCTCTAGATATTTAATATAATCCCCCTTAGATCCTATAGTTTTAGGAATGTCTTGAAAGATAATAAAATTGGCTTGTCCATCATAAAAGTGCTCATCAGCATAGCTAGGGTTATAAGGGACCCCACTATGACTAAACCTTTGAGTCATGTCTAAAAAGAGTTATTATTTACATTTAGATAGATATAGATCAATGTTTTACAAACATTACAAACAAGGTGTGGGTTTGATCTTATTTTCAGCAAATGACGAAGGTAACAAAGATACTATAAAAATGAGGGTGGCTTGAAACCACACACAATTAGATGATTCAGTTCATGAATTTACTAAAATTTTGGTAAATTCAAAATTATATGGATTATAAGAAGGTATTATAACTCAAATATCTAGAGTGTGACTTACACACTAAAATGTAGACCTTTATGATTGTCAATACCATAAAATCTAGTTAAAATTTGATGAGTTGATACTATAAAATTATAATAAATCTCTTCATATTATGAAGAAGACAATGTGAACTAATAAATTTATGATGTGGAAACATGAAATAATTTCTAAGTATAAAAATAAAACTAAACAGGCAACACAAAGCCCGCACATGGTGATAAGAAGGGGGGATAGTATAAAATGTGTTCAAGGACTTAAAGTGTGAGTGATGAAAAAGATTATGTAAGTCCACCAAGATGATAATTGTAATTTTGAGTCTATAAAATAACCCTTAATTCAAAAAAATAAAAATTCAAACTAAGTTAAAACAAGTTTAATGTGTAAATGGCAAACCCAATTTAACACATCAACCCTTATAACTTAAAAAGGTTTAATTTTGAATCTAAATTATCAATGAGGTACTTAAAAAAATTTGGAAAATGGTTTAGACTCAAATTACCAGTATAACTACACAAATTAGACCAAGATGACATTATGTTTATGATGACATATTTGAACAAGGAAAAGATTGATTTTTACATAGACAACGTAATGCCTACTTTTTTAATAAATTGTGGACAATGTGTTTGGTTATTATATTTATGTTAATAATAAAGTTTTGACATAAAATAAGACCAAATAATATAAGATAAAAAAATCATCTAATTAGTCATCTTAGGCCCTAAACTGATAAGGTGTGGCAAAGTGCGGTTAACTAAACTAGCAATTTTTTGAATGTTTTTAGATGAATCCCATGCACAAGAATTTCACATCAAAATACAAGAGAAGAAACACATCAATTGGTATTGCATCATATGGCTTATTGTAAAAAGGTCTTTCCCTTTTTATAACCACTACATCTGTTTCTTTCTTAATGTAGTGCAATGTTCGACATGATCATATGTCCCAGGCTTAACCCTAACACTAGGAGAAGGTTTAACCACTCAAAACTCTAATCCTAGTGGGGTGATCCCAATTTATATACCCCCTATGAAGAGGGGTTGAAGATGATACTAGGAGATGAAACCCTAGGTTAAAGCTTCCCTATAGAACTTATGGGAGGTAATGAGGTCTCCCTCATAATCCAAGATGCAAAAATAAATGACAAGTAAAAGAGATTTAAAGTAGTTTCTAGGTCACCCAAGCCATGTGGGTCTTGGGGAGAGCCTTTACAACTTATCTTTTATACCTTTGACTAAGGAACTTTGTAATAAAGACAATGATTTTGATCCCATAAGTTCCTTAAAGGGGATGGGTGGGAGAACATGCACACAAAATCTTTCTTTTTGCCAATCAATTATAACAAAGCAATGATCTATTGAAGACAAAATTTGAAATTTGTTCAATTTTAAAGCACTTAAATCAAAAATTTTGGTGATTTTATTTAGACCCTTGGCCTTAGCCTATATAATTGGAAGAAATAACCATAAAAACATATTCAATAAAAAACCCAAAAAATTTCATTAAGTACCAAATGAAAGATTTTGATTCTTTTTAAATACCAAAGAGAGTTAAAAAAGATCTAATTTAAGCATGACTTGGTTTTATTCTAATGGGACCTACAAGAAAAATATCAAAACTTTGTTTATCCTTGAAGCTAGTTTATGTGTGAGGCAAGTAACTTTGAAAATTGAGCTCTCAAGTCTATGTTTTTAGAAAAAACATAGTGACCATTGGTGGTCACTCTGATCATCGATAGTTGTCTTGATCATTGGAGGTTACTCTGACTACTCTATGTTAAATGTCTTATCCACCATTGATGGTCATCTATCAACTTGAAGGCATCGACATTCTTATAAAAAACACTATTCTTGATTAGCACAAAAATTGCAAATTAAACTTGTGAAATTAAGGAAATACAACCAAACTAGAGACTTAAAAATAAAATTTAACCCATATAAACTTGAATTTTCTCAAAAAACATTAGACAAGAAATATTTTTCAACAAAAAACTTAGCAAGCCTAAAATAGTATAAACTCTCTAAAAGTAAGCTTTTAGATCATGCTTAGGTTTAGATAAAAGACTTAAATCATGCAATTTGTTATAAAAAAACTAGACAAGGTCTCAAAAAGATAATTTTTACATGGGTTTTCCCCTATATCTAAATCGTCGATGGTTGACAGAACCTTCAACGATCACTGTGTGACTTGTGAGTCCACAAAAAGAATAGGAAAACAAACATAAAAATGGTGTTTGAGGAATATTCAATGACAAAAATGGATTTTTAGAAACTCTAAAGTGTCTTCCTTGCATAGATAGGGATGCATGCCCCACTAGGCATGCTAAAATGTAGAGTGGATTACAAAAAATGATTATTCAAGCATTAATCCAAGAAATCAAAGAAAAATGCATAGAGAGCTAATTCAAATCAAGCCAATCTATTCATGCAAGATTTTTCTAATAACAATAAGATAAAAATGAAATAAAGTAAACCATTACATTCCCAAGTGACTCCATTACTTAAAAATGACTCAAAAACATGTTCTCCCCTTGATCAAGCATTCTTGTCTTCATCAACAATGGTGGCAAAAGTCCTTGAATGTCTCAAAAACACTCCATAAAACCTTGGCTCATGATATTGAAACTATCTAATTGCATATCAAATGAAGTTAATCCAAATATAAATAATACAATAATAAAAACACAAATGAGTTATGAAGATATTTTATAATTATAACATTACAATAATTGAGCTTAAAAATGATGTTCTATGCCCTCTTATTTATAGATTTTTGAGATTGATTAGGATCAAACATGACCCTTCCTCTCAAGATTGAGATGTTTGGCCATGAATTAATATAATATTTTTAATTAAATACATAAATATTCTCATCATAATTTGGGAAGAATGGGTATTAATAAGGCATGAGAAGCATTAAAGAGGCATGAGAGACCCATAATATTTATATTTTATGCATTTATGGATTGTGAATGCCACCCCATATATGATGTCACTAAGTGATGTAGATATTAAGAATAAATTTAAAATATTGAAATAATCAACAACCTCCTTATAAAATTCATTTAAGCTCTTGATTTGACTTAATTATCCTTAAACAAGATTAATCAACATTTGTGCAATTCTTTGAAAATTGGCCCTCAATTAATCAAAATGCCCAAAAATTCATATTACTGGGTCATAATTTGACTTAGGAGGAATTGGAAGGTGATGTTAGATGCATTAGAACCATATTACCATTTAGGATGCTACCAACAAAAATAACAAAGTTATGTGACGTGTACTAATGAATTAAAATAAAAGAGTGATCTAGAGCACAAAAAGATGAAATCATCATTTTGACTTGAAATGATTTGATCAAATTTAAGTATCATATAAAATGCATTTCCCATTTTAAGGATACATTAGCCTAAATTGGTTCTTTTAAATGACAAGCTCAAACCATTTAGCATGTTTTATGGATTTTGACCTAAAATGTGAATTTGAGTGAAAATCGAGTAAGATTAATAATTTCAACACAAATGGTGTTAGGAATTGGATGTCTACACATAATAAAAAAAGAGAGGGTTAAAAATACTCTAGGAAAATGACATTTTGTAATAACCTTATCTAGGCCTATAATACATAAAATAAATCTAATCTAGTGCTCATTAAATCTTGTTGTACAAAGGGGGATAGTTAATAACAAATAAAATAAAACATGCCAAGAGAACTCCACTCAAGTCAATGTAGAGGTAAACTAATTAAGGAGTAAAAAAATCATTCTACTAATTTTTGCAATATCTAAACTAACACATGAAAGAATAAAAGTTAAGAATATTTACCTTGAATTAAACCAATCATGCCTTAATCTCTCCCTTGGCCAATGGTGATTTACTAGAGGTTGTTGTGGATTTTTAAGAATCACACTATAGAAATAATATCTATGATAAAAGACTCATAATTTTCATCCAAAACTTTCTCAGAAGACACACTTATTTCCCTCCAAGATAAAACCCTAAGTAATGAATCCTCCAATGTAGAAATAATAGAATTATGAGCTGTAATATTATGCAAATGAATGTTCCTCCATTTAGAAATGAAATGAAGGGGGTATTTATATCCAAGGATTGAAATTAAATCCTACCAAGAATTTGGCTAACAAGGTCAACAAGGTTGATCTTGTTTGGAGGAAAAATATCTGTTAGGCCTCAAACTACGTCAATTGGGTTGACATAGTTTCATAACATATGATGAATTCCCAACAAGGTCGATCAAGATGACATATTAGGGAAATGAACAAAATGGGTGTATACTTAGTTAGGGGTTACTATGGAAGGTGAATTACTTAAAGGACTATATAAGTAGGTTTTAATTTGTTTGGGAGTCAAATAGAAATATCTTGTAGTGGTTTTAGGTAATGATATAAGGATAAATAATCTTAAAAAACACCAAGGGTCTACCTACATGTACTTAAAGAGATTGAAATTTGGTAGTTTTTTACAAGAGAGAAAGCATTAGTAAATGGTAAAGTTTAAAAATATTGTGTGTATACATAGAATACACTCATCGTCATTTAGTTATGGTTTAATATTTATGACACAAAGTGTTGAACACACTATCTACTGAGAGGGGGGTGAATTAGTAGATGAGCTAAAGATTGGTTATTAAAAACTTTTAAACAAGATATAGAATGTATATACAAATTAAAGAAAAAGAAATAGAGATCATACACATAAACAAGAATGCTCAACACCAAATTTTTATGTGGAGACCCGAAGGGAAAAACCATGATGAGAAAAGTTGATAAAAACTATTGTTCTAATCCAGCCTCATAGAAAAGATGTCTCATAGATAAACCTCATTGGTTAAATTCAAGAGCACCCAATCTAAGTAAGTAATAACTTCCTAACTGATACCCAACTTAGTTTTTATGATGGCACCAACCTATCAGAGATATGAAGCTACAAATTCAAAATACAAAAGAGATTCAAAATGAATCTTGTTCAATTCTTTGTTACAAGTCTTGTATGTAACAAAACATTCATGCTATGTGCCTTCTCATCTTATCTACCTCTATCTCTTTATGTATAGATATCTTCTATATTGACACACCTTATTTGATTTACCTTTTTACGCTATCTTCATATGTCCTCACTCAACAATTTTTTGAGTTAACACTCTAATTACTATCATCGTAGTAGTAAAAGACACTTTCATATGTTCTATTCATAACATCTATAGACAAATGCATCTTAGGATTTTATATCTATAAAGTGTTCACACTTCAAATTTTCTTAACTAGTTCAAGCCTCTGATCTTTGTTCAATGTAACTTTTACTTTGTTTCTTGATTCATGCTTCAAATGGCAAAGTTTAAATGTATTTAATATTTTTGGCATGTGCACTTATAATATTCTTAACTACACCACTTCCTCAATTATTTAGATAGAATAATCTCAAGATCTATGAAGATATATCGAGTTCATCACTAGTTCTAGCTATTTTTAACAAATAATTAGAACACATTAAATGTAGGCTTTTATATTTATTTCATCATGCCAAGTTCACATTCTTTTATTTGTTGGATCTTTCCTTATGGTGTCTTAACACTTGTCAAATGCACATGCACTCAGAAGATAATCTAGCTTTGCTTCATACCACTGGATTTAATGCACTGATCAAGCATGAACTGTTGATATTTTAAAGTAACATGAATCTTAATTCTTGTTTTAACCATCAAGCTTTTTTCCTTCCCTTTTTACATCTCTCTACTTTCTATATGATGGGTTTGCTTCTATTCCTTTTGATTGTCTTTGATACACTTGATCTTTACCCTTTTTATTGTGCGTTAAAATTTAGCATATTATCATGATCTTATTTTCTTCATCATTATTGTAATGATCCTTAAAACATCAATCCTTATAGACTTACTCATATTTAAAACTTACTTTAATTCATTTAGAAGGTTCTTTTATAAAAATTGTTGCGAGTCTTTGTCTTTGAGACAATTTCAAAGGACCTTTGGTCTGGGTCAATTTCATCCTAAAGTGTCCTCTAATTTCTCTAAAATAATTCATCATTGGCTTTTATTTTGAAGTGTCCTTCAAAAATGTTCCAACAATCCTCATACCCTTCATATTCTCTACAGTCTACCATTCATATTTTTTACAAGTGTCCACATACCCTTTGCAACATTTAAAAGATACCCTTCAGACATTTTGAAAAGGTCCACTTTCCCTTCAAAACATTCAAAAGATACCCTTCAATTTTTTTTAAAAGGTCCACTTGCCTTCAAAATGTTCAAAAGATACCCTTCAGACATTTTGAAAAGGTCCACTTTCCCTTCAAAACATTCAAAAGATACCCTTTGATCTTTCTGAATGTACCCTTTAAATTTTTGTTAAGGGACAATTTTATGAAAAGGACTTGACAATTTTTCCAAAAGAATTGTCCTTGCCACTTTTTTTGTAATAATTCCTCTAAAGCAATTCTTCAAGACTATTTTGGGTTTTCCATCCTTCTTGACTTATCTCGATTGCCTCTTCTAGACCCTTTCAAGTTCTTGACATTACTTGACTTATCAACTTGAGAGAAGCAGTCCCTCTTCAAAATCCTGATTACTTCATCTAGACCCTTTTGGGTTTTTACCTTTACTTTGCTTACCAAAATAAAGAATTAACATGCTTTCAAATCCTTGATTACCTCTTTGTTGGACCCTTTTAGGTTTTTCACATTGCTTAGCTTATAAACATAGGATAAGTAAGGCTTTCCTAGAAACATGATAACCTCCACTTAGATAAACTTAGGTTCTTAATAATGCTTTACTTATAAAGCATATAAAAGTAAAATCATTCTAGAATCTTGACTAAGTAAAGTCACTTCAGAGCCCTGAATAACTCCTGTAGACCACTTTGGGTTTTTGACTTTACTTATAAACATGAAAGAAGTAAATTTGTTCCATAAACTTGACTAACTTTATTAGACCAGTTTGGAGTTTTGAGACTGCTTTACTTATTTTATCTGTAAGAGCACTTCACAAACTTGATTTACTCCAAAAGTCTATTCAACTCAACCTTTGACATTAATGCATGATCAGATTCAATCTCAATGACATCAATGACATCAACCTTTGACATAAATGATAATTCCATGCTACCTTAGATGGGAATGACAATTCTTTAGTCCTTGAACTGTATTTTGGATCATGATATTCAATCTACCAAATTTCTCCTTGCTTAAATTTCCAACAATCTCCCCCTTTGTCATTGATGGCAAAACACCCTCAAGAGCAAAAACATCCTCAAAATTCCCTTATCATTCTACTTGATTTCTCTTATTTTTATTTCTCCCCCTTTGACGTTAACGATATAGAGTTTTTGCTAAACCAATAAGACAAACTACTCCTTTATTAGCTTTTGAGCTATTCTAATATTTAGACCTATCTGGATAGAGCATTTTAAAGAGAGACTCCCCCTTGGATAATGCACACCATCCTAAACTATTCTTATGACTCTCCTAGATTTCATATGCTTCAACTAATCCTAGATATAGCATTGGTCTGAAAGACCAATCAACAATAGATATATCTCTTACATAGATGAGCATAAAAATATAGACCAACATACCTTTGGAAAATGATGTGTAAAGTACACATCAGATTGCCTTCACTTTTAATCTATGAGTTAATAATATTCCTAAAATGCTCCCCCTAGACTTATAACCTATCACAAGAGTATAGTGATATGGGGTAGGAGCTAGAACTCCCAACTTCTCTCTCAGACACTCAAATTGCTCCTTGGGAAGAGTATTGATTAAGATATCTAAAATCTAATCCTTGGGTGACACATATTCCATTGTGATCTCTTAACTTGATACCTTATCTCTCAAAAAGTGATATTTTATGAATATATGCTTGGTTTTGGAATGCATCACTAGATTTTTGGATAGATTTATGAAACTTGAACTATCATAAAAAATAGAGATAGGTGCTTGATATTCTACCTTTATGTCCTTGAGAGTTTGCTTCAACCACAAGAATTGAGTGTAGTAAGAAGTTGGTATGACATACTCTACTTCAATTTTAGAGAATGTAATCAATTCTTACTTCTTGCTTAGGAAAGACACAAGTCTATTACCCAGAAAGAATGCACCACCACTTGTGCTTTTTTTGTCATCCACATTTCTTACCCAATCAACATCAGTATATGCAACCAAAGTAGGATCTTTACTAGTTGGGTAACGTAACCTATAGTCAATTGTGCTCTTGATGTACTTGAAAATTCCTTTTATAGCATTAATAGTTAATTCTTTATGGGCTACTTGAAACAATGAAACCATGCACACTACTTACATGTTGTCTAGTCTTGATGTTAGATATAGTACGCTACCTATGATTAATCTATAAAGTGTATTATTTACATCAATAGACTCATCTTCCTTTCTTATCTTGTAATTAATCATCATGGGAGTACTAAATAGTTTGTTTTCCTCCATTCCAAATTTCTTAAGCATTTCCTTCACATACTTAGCTTGAGATATGAATATTCCTTCATTAGTTTGTGTAATTTATAGACTAAGGAAGAAAGAGATTTCTGCCAGCATTGACATTTAAAATTCATTTTACATTTGCATAGAAAAATCTTTACACATGTTACTATCACGACCTCCAAAGATAATATCATCCACATAGACAACGACAATCAACATATGCTCACCTTCTGATTTAAATTATAGATTTCTATCTATGTACCATTTTATGAAACCTTATTGTTACAAGTATTTATCCAATCATGAATACCATGCTCTAGGTGCTTGTTTTAGACCATACAAAGCTTTCTTTAGTTTGGAACATAATTTTCTTCCTTTGCTAAATGAAATATTTTTGGTTTTTCAATGTACACTTTCTCTTCTAAGTTTCCATTTAGGAATGTTGACTTCACATCCATTTGATATACCTTGAATTTCTTGTGAATAGAGAATGCCAATAAAATTCTTATAGCTACTAGTCTTGTCACAAGAGCAAATGTCTCTTTGAAATCTATGCCTTCTACTTGTGCATATCCTTTGCACACCAGTCTAGCTTTCTTTCTTATGACTTCTCCATCTTCATTGAGTTTTTTTTATAAACCCACTTAGTTCCTATTACATTCTTGTTTGAGGGTTTAGGAACTAATTCCCAAGTTTTATTCTTTTCAATTTGGTTGAGTTCTTCCATGGTTGTTAGCTATTTTTCATCTTTACTGGCTTCATTGAAAGTCTTAGGCTCAATTTATGAAAGTAGAGCAAAGTTTACTTGCTCCTTATTTATTACATCTCTTCTCCTAGTCTAAACACCCTCATATTTTTTTCCAAATATTTTCTCCTTGGGATGTTCTTTTTGAACAAACCTTACATGGTCCCTTTTACTCTTTTCTTCCTCCTCTTCACTATCTTCTACTTTTTTTTTTTGCTTCTTCTGATTCTTTAATTCTGATATCCTCATTAGGCTCAACTTATTTGAATATTTTTTCTACCTTGACATTGATGCTTTCAACTATTTTATGTAGCCTTATGTTGTAACACACCTAGGCCTTGTTGTGAGTGGAGTATCTAAGAAAAAATCCTTCATCACATCTTAACTCAAAACTTCTAAGTTTGGCCTCTTTTCTTATGATGTAACACTTGCTTCCAAACACTCTAAAATCTTTATAGATGCAGGTTTTCCAAACCATAGTTCATACGGGATTATATCACTCTTTACCCTAAGTTAAAACTCTGTTTAGGATATATACTACTATTTGAACTACCTCTTTCTTATATCCATCAGGAAGTTTTACCTCTTTTAGCATTATTTTGGCAATCTCATTCATAGTTTTATTCTTTCTTTCTACACCTCCATTTTACTGTGGAGTTCTTGTAGTAGAGTATTGTCTATTAATCCCATGCTTCTCATAATATTATATAAACTCATTAGAGGTGAATTTTCCACCCTTGTCTAATCTTAAACATTTGATTTTTCTTGCTATTTCATTCTCAACCATGGCCCTGAAGATCTTAACTCTCTCAAAGGCTTGTGATTTATCTTTCAAAAATGTTAGCCATGTCATCCTTGAGAAGTCATCTATAAACAACATAAAGTAGTACACACCTTTAGATTATTTTGTCCTAGTAAGACCACATAAATATATATGAACTACTTATAGGGGTTTTGAAGTTGCATATTATTTCATTTCAAATCTGACCCTTGTCTACTTTCATAGTTGGCATGCTCTCCATGTGATGTCTATTGGTTTGATTATTTTGGACATATGTCTAACACATTTGCTATAACTTACTTTGACTAGATTGTTAAAGTTAATGTGACCCATTATTTTATGCCATAACCAGCTCTCATCAATTTTTCCCATGAGGTAACTTGCATCATTTTCTTCAATCAAGTTATATATGTTTCTTTCAGTTCTTCATCCTTGTGTAATGATTTTTCTATCTCTTTTTAGTTTAAAACCTTCAGCATTAAATATGACTTCATAACCATTATCACACATCTGACTTACACTTAAGAGATTATGTTTAAGTCATTTAACATATAGGATGTCATGTGTAGGAAGCTTAGCATCTATGTGCAAGGTTCCTTTACCTCTAATTTTGACTACAATGTTACTTCCCAAACTCACAGTCCCTTCCTTGAATCTGCATAAACTAGTGAATTTGCTCTTGTCCCATATCATATGCTTTGATAAGTCACTATCTATGACCCACAATTTTTTTCTTTGGCATAGAGTGTCATTTGATCTATCATAGATTGATATTTCTCTTTACACATCCTTTTGGATCTCTCATCTACCTTTTTCCTTTCTTTAAGAGTGCCCTATGAAACTCTATTATCATTTAGAGACCTGCCTTTGCCTAAACTATAATTTCTTGTCATTGTAACATTATCTCTACAATACTTATCTATATGTCTAGAATTATTGCAATTGTAACATATTAAATTTGAATCTATTAAAGGAAAAAATTAATTTCTACTTGAAAAATTAAATATTTTAGTAAGAAAAACTCTACATTCAATATCCCTATGACCAAACTAATTACAGATAAAATAATAACCATAAAAGGGAGGAAAGTACCTAGTCATAGTGTTCTTTGGTGTAGTATACCAAAAACTCTTACCTTTATGATTTTTTAGGTCTGCCACTTTGATGTATCCTTCTACATCTTTCCTTGGATTAGTCTTTATGTCCTTTATAATCTTTGCATGTATTGCTTCTTTGCTGATCTTCTCATTCATATATTTTGCTTTTCCTCCTTTCTTGAAGTTATCATACAAGTTCATTGATGTATAAGTTGAGGATACTTTTTCTTTATTATATCCAAGACTTGACTTTTCATTTGAATGATTTTGTACAATGATCATTTCACTAAGAACTTTTGATCCTTTCATCAACTTTAAGATTTTTTTTAGATGGTCTCTTGCCTTCTAAAGTTATTTCCTTAAGGATACTACTTCTTCTTCAAGTCTCATGCATTCATTGGATTTTGACTAGAGATCCATCTTGATGACTCCTCTTATATTGTTGACTTCCTCAACTTGAGATTTTAGCATCATAATCATTTGATTATCCTTTTCAATCTCCTTTTTCTCATGCTTCCTCTGTATAGAATTTTCTTTTCTCATATTTTTCAATTTCTTCAAGATCACACACAACTTCACTTTCAAGATCAATATCAACTTATTTTCCTTCATCCTAATCCTCATCTTCATTTTTTATTGATTCAAGGAGGTGAATTCTTCTGTCATAAATAGGAACTCATCTCCCTCAACTAGAAAGGCACAGTCATGCTAATCATTAGAGATGTCACTATTACTCTCTCCCACTAAGCCATTATCTTCTTTTATATATAACCCATTTTTGTTCTTGAATAAGTTTTTCCTCTTATCATAATGTAGTTTCAACTTTTTAATACTTTCTAATTGTTCAAAGTTGTCCTTATTATCATATAGACATTTTGTAGTGAAGTGTCCTACCTTGACATAGTTAAAACACTTGAACAAAAGTTTTCATTTATACTTACTTGATCCTCTCTTCATTTTTCTAACAAAATTGGCTTCTTCACCATTAGTCTCTTTAGAATTGAGCATAGAGGTTTCTTCTTTTGCATACTTTACTACTTTGAAGGATACTTCTCTCTTGACCGTATCTATCTCTCCCATCCTCATTTCATAGAATATAAGCATTTCATTTAGTTCATCGATGGTAAGTTTGTCCAAATATCTTACTTCTTCAATAGGCAAAATTTTACAGTTGTATCTTGATGGAAGGGATCTCAGAACCTTCTTGATAATAGTTGATTCTTCTATTGTTTCTCTAAGTCCTCTTATGACATTAACTAAATCATCTACCTTGAGGAGGTATTCATCTATCTTATCTTCTTCATTCATCTTTAGACTTTCAAACTATCCTTTATGTGTTTATAGCTTGGGCTATTTCACTTTAGCATCTCCTTCATAGATACCTTTTAACTTATTCCAAATATCTTTTAAACTCTAACAATGCATAACTTTGACAAACTCAAAATTTGATAACCCACAAAGAATAACATTGTTTTCTTTAGCATTGTTATCAGAAGCCTTTTTGGCCACCTAATTAATAAGAGTTATTACAGGAGTTGTATAACCATTTACCACTGACATCCATACATCAATCCCTAAGGAAGCTAAGTATGCTTCTATTCTTATGCTCTAAAAATCATAGTTAGATCCATCAAATAGAGGAGCCTTATTTAATTAAGATCCTTCTTGGTAGGCCATTGTGTTCACTAATCATGATCTACCTAAGCTGATTAAGCTTCTCCTATAAAACCTATGCTCTGATACCAATTGTTCAACATACTATCTACCGAGAGGGGGGTGAATTAGTAGATGAGCTTAAACTTAGTTCTTAAAAACTTTTAAACAAGATACAAAATTTATATGTAAATTAAAGAACAAAAAGTAGAGATCATACACACAAATAAGAATATTCAACACATATTTTTACATGAAAACCCAAAGGGAAAAACCATGGTGAGAAAAGCTACTAGAAACTACTGTTCTGATGCAACCTCATAGAAAATATGTCTCACAAACAAACCTCACTGGTTATATTCAAGAGCACCCACTCTAAGGAAGCACTAACTTCCTAACTAAGCACTAACTTTGTTTTTTTGATGGCACCAACCTATCAGATATATGAAGCTACACATTTAGAATACTAAAGATATTCAAAATGAATCTTTTTAAATTCTCTATTACAAGTCTTGTCTATAAATTCACCTTTATTATATTTGCCTTCTCATTTTATTTACCTCTATCTCT
This sequence comes from Torreya grandis, assembly GCA_037957365.1. Classification (NCBI taxonomy): domain Eukaryota; kingdom Viridiplantae; phylum Streptophyta; class Pinopsida; order Cupressales; family Taxaceae; genus Torreya; species Torreya grandis. The sequence continues at coordinate 2,142,060 of JARHVA010001453.1, read as the reverse complement.
TTATGTCTAGGTATCTTCTATATTGACATACCTTATTCACTTTGCCTTTTTATGCTATTTGTATATATCCTCACTCAACAATTTTTGAGTTAATAGTCTAATTATTATCACTATTGCAGTAAAAGACACTTTCAAATGTTCTATTCATAACATATATAGACAAATGCATATTGAGGTTTTCTATCCACAAAGTGTTCACACTTAAACTATTCTTATGTGATTCAAGCCTCTGATCTTCATTCAATGTGAATTTTACTTTATGTCTCGATTCAGGCTTCAAATGGAAATATTCAAATGTCTTTGATATCTTTGGCATGTCTAATTCTAATATTCTTAATTACACCACTTCCTCAATCAATTAGATTGAATAATCTCAAGCTTTGTGAAGATATATCAAGTTCATTAGTAGTTATAGCTATTCTTTTAGAAAACATTAAATGTGATCTTTTATATTTCTTTCATCATGCCAAGTTCAAGTTATTTTATCTCTTTCATCTTTCCTTATGACCTCATGACACCTATCAAATGCACATGCACTTAGAGTGTAATATAGCTTTTCTTCACACCATTAGATCTAATACACTGTTCAAGCATGATTCATTGATATTTTAAAGCAACATGAATTTTAATTCTTGATTTACCATTAACCATCAAGCTTATTTTCTTCCCTTTTCACATCTCACTACTTTCTATATGATGGGTTCACTTCTAATCCTTTTGATTGTCCTTGATATGCTCAATCTTTACACTTTTTATTATGTGTTAAATTTCAATATGTTGGCATGATCTTATTTTCTTCATCATTCTTGCAACTCTCCTTACAACATCAATCCTTATAGACTTGCTCATATTTTAATCTTACTTTAATTCCTTTGAAAGGTTCATTTATACAAATTGTTATGAGCCTTTGTGTCTTTAGGACAAATTTAACAGACTTTTTATTCAGGTCCATTTCATCCTTAAGTGTCCTCCAATTTATTTGAAAGAATTCATCATTGGATTATATTTGAAGTGTCCTTCAAAAATATTCCAATGGTCCTCATACTCTTTGAATTCTTAGCAATCTACCCTTTGGCTTTTTTGCAAGTGTCCACATACCCTTTGCAACATTCAAAAAATACCCTTCAAATTTTTTGAAAAGGTCTACTTACCATTTAGACCATTCAAAAGATACCCTTTGGACTTTTTAAAATCTCCACTTTCCCTTTGAAATGTTCAAAACATACCCTTTGGACTTTCTTAATGTACCCTTCAAATTTTTGTTAAGGGACAATTTTATGAAAAGGACTTGACAATTTCTTTGAAAGAATTGTCCTTGCCACTTTTTTTGAAATAATTCTTCTAAGGAATTCTTTAAGACTATTTCAGGTTTTCCATCCTTCTTGAATTATTTTGATTGCCTCTTCTAGACCCTTTCACATTTTTGACATTACTTGACTTACCAACTTGAGAGAAGTAGTCCCTCTTCAAAATCTTGATTACTTTGTCTAGACCTTTTTGGATTTTTACCTTTACTTTGATTACCAACATAAAGAAGTAACATGCTTTCAATCTCTTGTTTACCTCTTTGTTGGACCCTTTCAGGTTTTCCATATTGCTTAGCTTATAAACATAGGAGAAGTAAAGTTATCCTGGAAACTTGATAACCTCCACTTAGAACAACTTAGGATTTTCAAATTGCTTTACTTATAAAGCATACAGAAGTAAAGTCATTCCAAAATCCCAACCAAGTAAAGTCACTTTAGAGCCTTGAACAACTCCTTTAGACCACTTCAGGTTTTCAACTTTACTTATAAACATGAAAGAAGTAAAGTCATTTCATAAACCTGACCAACTTTATTAAACCAATTAAATTTTTTGAGACTAATTTAATTATTTTATAAATAAGATTACTTCAAAAACTTGATTTACTACACAAGTTTTCTCAACTTAACCTTTGGCATTAATGCACGATCAGGTTCAATCTCAATGACATCAATGATATCAACCTTTTACATCAATGACAATTCTATGCTACCTTAGAAATGAATGAAAATTCTTCAATCATCGAACTAATTTTCAGATCATGATATTCAAACTTTCAACTATATCCTTGCTCAAATTTCCAACATGAATAAATAACCAATTAACCAAATAGGGAATGCAAAGGATATTCAACACATGGAATTTAAAAATCTAGAAAGCATTCGCCTTTATGAGGGAATTAGTCAATGGAGATGTGTTTCATCATATTCAAGGGTGTAGTTCTCCTTGGGAATCATTTGACAAACTTAAAGAGTTATATGATTCCCATTTAGAGTTGGAATTCATTCAATTATAGTTTAGTTTATCAAACCTCAAGTTGAAAGATGGCAATGTGATGAAATTGGTTTCATAGATACATGAAATAAATAATTACGTGGATGTTAGGTATATGAACAAATTCATAAAATCCCCTCTTGACAACTATTCGACCTACTTGGATTCTCTACAATCAAACAACTAGTTAAAGACACTCACATTTTATCAATTGGTTGAAAATATGGTAGAAATAGAAAAGGTCTTTAGAAGAAAATTTGAGTCCATAATAGGTGAAAGTGTGTGCTATGTTAAATAAAATTATTCCAAAACATCCGACAAGGACACATATTCCAAAAATGAAGGCAATAACAAGTAAAAAAATTATAAGGGAAAAGCTGGAAAAAATGAAAATCATGGTGGTCAAAATCAAAAATAGAATGATAAAAAAAAACCTCTGATGCGAATGGTGTGACAAAATAGGAAGCCATGAGATTCAAAAATGCATAGCTCCATGGGAGAAAATTGAAGCATATCAAAATAAGAAAGATGAAAAATCTAAGAAAATGAAAGTGTCAAACTTTATCCAATTCACTAGTGAATGTGTGTTTTCTAATATAAATGATGAATCAAACAATGTCTTAGTTAGTTCTTCATATTTTAATGCTTATGTTTTTTGTAATAATTCCACTCTACATATGACTTAAAAAATACTTATTTTAGTATTTTAGTGAATAAAATTATGGTTCAATATACTTCATAGATAAATCAAGCTTACAACCATAAGGAAGAGGTTAAATACGACTCAAGTGCAAGGGATTTTATATTTCAAAATCTAACATGTTCTCTACCTTCCTCAATTGAAATGAATTTTTTTGTAATTATTAATCATAATGAAATAATTCCATTCCATTATATTAGATAATGGTGATGTCAAAATTTGGATAAAAGTGACAATGTAGGCATATTGACTAGATATGATGAAGAAAAACTACTAAAACTCAAGGGCGAGACATCAAATTCAAGGAATTATGCTCATTAGTAGAAGATGGAATGTATCCAAACATGTTGTGTCATGATATATTTGGGAACACTCACTATAATAAAATTCATGTATTGTAAAATAATGTTGTTATTGGTATGCCTAGTTTTCCTACAAATGTAGATGAAAAGTGTGAAGCCTGCATCTTGGCTTAACATACAAGAGAACCATTTACAAAGTCATAGTGGAAATGTGACATAAAATTTTAATATTTCACTTAGACTTTGGTGGTCATAATTACTTCATGTTTTTCATTGACCACTACAATAAGATAAATTGGATACATTTTCTAAATAAAAAACTCAAAAGCCTTCAAAAATTTCTAAAAGTTCTGAACAATGATTGAAAATGAATCTTAAAACTACATAAAAAAACTTAGAATAGATAATGGTGTTGAATACACTTAAAATAATTTTTAATCATATCTTGAGCAAAATGGGATAAAACACAATCTCATAATTCTTCACACTCTACAAGAAAATAGAGTTATAGAAAGGAAAAAATAGAACTATGATGAATATGGTTCATGCTATATTGTACTACAAATGGGTAAATTTACATTTTTGGGCTTAAGTAAATAAAAAAAATTACAAATATATAATATATCACCATCAATAAATATTGAATCAAAGACTCCATATGAGATGTGGTGTAGTCATCTTCCTTTAGTGTGACATCTTTATATTTTTGGATTCATTTGTTACACATTGATTCAAAGGAAGAAGATAAATAAGTTGGACCAAAAGAGTTAAAAATTCATCAACTAGGATATTATGAATCCTCCATGGCATATAAGCTAATCGATGAGAAATAAAAGAAGTTTCTTGTTACAAGAAAAATTATCTTTTATGAGAATACAAAGGACAAAAAGTACATTGATTGATAATTTAGTAAAATTGATAATTATGCAAATTTTTTTATCTAAAGAGAGTGATTTGGATGTTCCAAAAAATGAGTGGGGGACACATAGTTTGGAATCCTTTGAATCTCTATCGTCTAATATATATGAGATTGATACTCCTCTTTAAACAGAGTGAAAAATCATCAAATAATCAATAAGGTCAATTAGAATAGAGGGAAGAAAGGGGTAAAACTTTAGATAATTAAATTTTATAACCTAAAACAAAAAAATAGATGCCTAAGTGGGTCACTAGAACATTAAAATATGTGAGACTTGATGAAGTTTGGAAAACATGATCTAGAGGTACACATGCAGTTACCTACTATCAAATAAGTCCATTGAATAAATTTAAGATAGGATTGAAAATCTCACCTTGAATGATTATCCAAAATAGGAACTCAATGTTGCATTTTATTTAGAAACAACATCATTAAAATGGGCTGAGAAGCTTGAATCTTGGAGAAAATCAGTAAAATATGAGGACGATGCATTAGTGAAAATGGGACTTGGAAATTGGTTGGTCCTTTGTATGGCTACAAACCTATTGGCTAAAATTAGGTCTACCACAACAAATAAAAGACTGATGGCTCACTTGAAAATCAAAAATCAAGGCTTGTTGCAAAAAGATATGCTCAAAAAAAGGAATTGACTAAAATGAAACCTTTACTCCTATAATAAAATGGACTACCATTTGAACCATGTTGGCCCTAAAAGCTCAAAAAAAAAGGAAATTTAACAAAATGGATGTTAAAAATACATTAATAAATTAAAACCTTTAGTAAAATATGTATATGACATAACTTGAAGGTTTTGTAGTAAACAACAAAGAACCCAAGGTGAATAAACTTGAAAAATCACTATATGGTTTAAAACAAGCCCATCAATCATGGTATGATAAACTAACTGAGCACCTCATGAACATGAAATTAAAATGTTTTGAGTTTGGAGATGCAATTATTTTTGTAAAAATAGTCATCAAAATAGTTATAATTGTGGTGGTGTATGTTTATGATTTGCTCATCACAGGGAATAATTAATGGTACACTACAATGTTTAAATCAAAGTTGATGAAATTTTTTACAATGACTCATTTGGGTTACCTTCGTTACTACTTGGGTATTGAAGTAATTAAAAATCTAAAGTATTTATTCATTAATTAGTATAAGTACATTGGTGACATTCTAAACAAGTTTAGAATGGAAGAATGTAAGCCTCTTAGCATGCCCATGGAAAATAGTCTCAAGTTGATGTCTAAATATTCAATAGATTTGGTTGATTCCATTAAATAAAAATATATCATTAGACATTTGATTTGTATGACTAAAACTAGACCAAATATATCATTTGTTTTTGGTGTCCTTTCAAGATTCATGAAAAATGTAGGGATACTCATTGGGTACAATAAAAAGGGTCCTCATATATCTCAAAGGAACACTTAATTTTGGTATCAAATACTCAAGGGTAGGAGATTTCAAACTGGTTGGATATTTAGATTTTGACTATGTTAGTGACCCTAAATATGGAAATCCCACCATAAGTTTGATGATGAATTTGGGAGAAATAGTTTCTAGTTGGAAATATAAGAAGTAATCAATATTGACAATTTTTTTAGTAGAAATAGAATATATAGCTATTTTAGAGGTAACTAGAGGGATCTTGTGGATCATAAAGGTTGTTTAAGATTTTTAGGGGAAACAAGTTTCATCAACACCTCTCATTATGCTATTGTCAAGTTGTAACATTTCCCTACAATAGAGCAACCAACAGACATCTTGACAAAATCACTTGGATGATAAAAATTTAAAAAGTTCAAACAAATGCTTGATCAAACAAAGACCACTATAGTTTAATGGGGGATGTATACATATTTTACATAGTTGTTATTAATCATAAGTGTTTATCTTAGGTGTCATGCTTTTGTCTCATTCAATAAGTTCTCCCTTCTCATAGGAATATGAAAGGTCAATTTTGGAATGAACTAGGTTCAAGCTTGGAATATATTGTTGATCAGTTGTTGTGACTCCATCTAGGTATATGGATAACAATATAAATGAGATATTAGTTAATTCACCATGTTTTTTATTTTTCTCTTCATTTTTTGTAATTGCCTTGGTTTTAAATCCACTTTTGTTTATATTGATTTTTCATTTTATATCATATTGTGTTTTGGATGACTATTTTTGTGCAACATTTTTCATTCTTTTGAAGATCATCATTGGTTGCATAACCAATTATGATTTTTGAAAATATTTTTGGAAGCATTAGACCCAATCTAGATCTGGGATTACTTTCATGTTTATCTTTTTGGGATCCATGTCATGATTGACTACTGGTAAGGACCATACTTTAATTAGCTCTAAGTTTCATCTTGTCATATTTGTCACAAACATGTATGAGAATGTCTTTTATTAGGATTGAGCTTGTTGTATTTTTAAACATATTTAAGGTGGTACTTGTTTCATGTTAAATATATTATGGTAGTATTTTGGTTGACTTTATTTAACTTTTAAAAGGTAATAAAATTTATAAATGATTACTTTGAATCATTGTGGGATGATTTTAGGTTATCATGACCATGGTTTAATCTATGAGGTTGGGCATTATGTATTTGAATCAATTTTGGTAATTTTATATTGGATTTTTGGCATTCAATGACCTAATAATTGATTAGGCTTTTCATTTTGGTTAGATTGGGCCATATTTTGAGGGTCCATGAGTTATATGGGGAACTATTTTTAAAAGTTAAGAAACTGATGGAGGCTATTGGGTTTTGCCATGGCTGCCATGGAAATAAAGTTGGTTCCACTAGTTGCATGCCATTATGAGGATGCAGTAGATCAATGGAGTAAAATAAGACATGGATGACTATGGAAAATACACAATTTTAATGGAAAGAGTAAGGAATAGTGGAAGAAAGAGAATAAAAACAAAGAGAATAAAAGTATGAAAAATCTTGGTTTGCATTTACAAGTCCATTTAATTTTGGGTTGTCATTATCCTTATGGATAGCAAAAATGTACTTTATTTTATGCAAAATGGTAAGACCATGAAGGTTGTGCGAGTTTTCAGTACAGAGACACCACTATTATAACATTTTCAAGAATTTATAAGTGGCTTTAGATGCATGTTACTATATTACATTAATAAGAGTGCTTGTTTTTAAAAAAATGTGGTCATTTTACTGTTGAGTATTAAATGGGTTATTTTTATTGAAATTTGTAACATTGTTGTGTTTCAGGAAAAATGGGTTATTGAATGGCATTATACCCAAGGATTCCTTTTTCATTTTATTTAACATCAATTTGTTTTAGACTTTTTAAAAATATTTCTATGTATTATTTAACCTTTCTCAATTTTGGTCGAAATCATGTTTTTGTTTTTAAACCTATAAGGTGGATTAGATATCTCAAAAACCAAATTTACTCACTTTATTTTATGGAATTGGGACTCTCTATGGTGATCTAATCTAGCCTAAAATTTATGGTTGGGGTGGATAGGGATACCCTGTATGCTTGGGCTTAGGTTTCACATTAGTTTGTATGTTGATAACTTGTTTGCAAAAATATTATATGGACTAGGAAGTTGTTAGTTTTTCAAGAATATTGTATGCAATATGGAATCATTGATTATTTGATTGTGTCAAAAAAGCATTTGGAATATTTCTTGGTAATTAATTAATGTATCTCTTTATCATGATAATAGGATGTATTATTTCAAAAGTATTATTTAAAAATAATTTTATTTGATTTATATACAACTAGATGGTTTGTTACTACTAAAGTAATAAAAATGAAGGTTAAAAAATGTATATGGTTGTTTGAAAATTTTATATTACCAAGATTAACTTATAAAATATATGAGGAAGTTGGTGTAATAATTTCATAGAGATGAATTTTTGTTGTGAAAAAATAGAGTTTTTGACATATGTGATACTTATGGAATAATTATTCTATTTATTTATTTTGTCTTAATTATGTGAATGTTAAATTAAAATCATTAAAGGAAGTGATTATTGATTATGTTGTAGTCACTATTTAGTTTAATGTGTCTATATGTTAGAGGGAATGCATTCCTTAAAATTCTTGTTTGGAGTATTTTTAATGGATTGTATCCATTAATCTTATTATTGAATAACATTTTATGTAGTGGAAATTGAAGAGTTATTGTGTCATTTAATATTTTGAATGTTATATGGAACATGTGTTGCTGGAAAAAGTATTTTTTTATTTGTGGATCTATTTAGTTTTGATCTTATAAAATGTGACTATAGTAAATCAGGGAGGTTTTGTGATTGGTATTCTTCATGGCTACCAAAGTTAGTTCTTATGGTTCTATAACAAACCATTTGAAATTCCATATGATTTAAATACACACGAGTTATCATTTATGACACTTGTGAATTAAACTTAAAAAATGTGGTGTGGCTATTGGATGACTTTTATTAAAGTTGATTATGGCTTTAATAAATGGTAATTTGTTTTAGTAACATAACCAATATTATCTTGAGTTATTAAATAAAGATTGAATGATTATTAAGTTATGTTTAAAATTGTGGATGTTTGTATAATTTTATGGTTATTAGATTAGTGTTTAGTAATCTGATATGTTATTTTAAATGAAGGTGTTTAGTGGGAAAATTGTGTATGTTGGATTTCATATTAAAATAGCTCTAACAACCCCACTAGGTTTTATTGAAATAGAGTAATTTTAAAAAAATACACATATTCATCATTTAGATTTCAACATGAGAAACCTAATTAGTGATATTTAAATAAATATATTCATTTAGTTAACCAATAGGTTTATAGATAATCCACTTAGCTAGGGATTGCCATGAATAGATATAACAATCTTGAATAATACTGAATAACTAATAAATACTACATCTAATCATAAATGAAATAATACAGCTTTATCCACAAATGATATGAAATTACAACCAATACTATAAAAATATAATGTATAAATGTTATATTTTTTAGCAATACATAATAATATCTCAAATATTAAAACATGATACTAAGCTCCATGGAGTAGAGTCTCCATGACTCAAGTATCAATCTGTAATATCAAGTGTGGTCCCTAGTATAGTACTCTAGCTAGGAGGGAGAACATCATTTGATCACTTTTCCACACCAACCATGGACCATAGATCCCCCACACTATCTCCAAAATAATGGGATGTCCCTCACTTCATGGATGCGTAGATAATGATGATGTGAGAATCCATAATAATAAACTAGAACCTGTATGTTGAATATATTTGATACATAATGTGTACCATAAATAAATCCATTCTAATATGATATCAAAAATATATGAAAGCTATATCAACATATGAAATGACAATTTTAATTAAAATATTACTTTGACCAAAGTTTTTAATAATTAATGATCTCTAGGATTAGTCAATTTCATATACACTGCTCAATTAGATTACACCTCATCTTACATAGATGTCACTAATTAAGCTTGTGGAATCTATTTACTTCTTACATAGATTCATTTAAAATATTGCCATTTATCTAATATAAATTATGCTAAGTTAAAAAATATTAAACACATTCATTTACTCCATCAAATAAAATACATTGAATCTAACATCATCTAATTTATTACAAACTAATAAATAGAATCAAAATAGTCCATAATATAACATACCATCCAAGTTAATTATTATATCTAAATTTTTAGTTACCCATATCACAAGTAACTTATAATGATATTTCATCCTTGAAATAATCATTATAATAGAGGCATATACATTTTTTCATATTCCACATATAACACAAAACCTAGTCCAAAACATATTATTATGCTCTATATTTGAACTCATAAATACATTATTTTAGTGATTTAAATATAAACATTAAAATATATATAAAGAATCCATTCACACATCGTATGGTAATAATGGTTTCAACGACATCAAATCTAAATGTGTGTGTGTGTGTGTGTGTGTGTGTGTGTGTGTGTGTGTGTGTGTGTGTGTGTGTGTGTGTGTGTGTGTGTGTGTGTGTGTGTGTGTGTGTGTGTGTGTGTGCGCGCGCGTGTGTGTGTGTGTGTACGTGTGTGCGTGTGTGCGTGTGTGCGTGTGTGTGTGTGTGTGTTTAAAAAACTCCAATTAGTTTTTAATTAAATATCAATACTTTATTGTATATGGTATATTATAAAAATACATCCTCTATCCATGTCTTAGTGTATTTCATATGCATAATTTATATATTCAGTTAATAAAATAGCCCCATAGCCCCTTTTATAAACCAAATAAATCCTGACATGTACTTATTTAAATGAAACACACATAACTTCATATAATTCACACATTACATACAACTAACTATTCATATAATTAATTCAATTAAATATCCTAGTTCAATCAGTTTAAGATTGACATTTAAATTAAATACATATGAGCAAATATAAACATAATAGATTGACATAATAGACTATACCCAACTCAAGTTTATTATATAAAAAATCAAACTTGGCCAAATAAATATATGAAAAATATACATTTAAACCCATATACCCAATCCTTCTATTGAATATGTAAAACTCTTACATGATTTAAAGACAAATCCAAATAAATAATACACAATCACATCTAGATATATGTGTAGTTCATATTTATAATAAACACAATTAAATATTAACTCTAACATGTAAACTATAACATACATGGGTATATTTCTATACATAAAGTTGAGTGAAAATCTTGAATCACTCATTCACCTATCCGTACCTAGGTTTATGACTTTAACGCTCTAGCTTCCAAACCCAAATAAGAATAAATATGCATGTTATGGCCTCTATACAAAGTCATTTCTAAAAACAATTTACTTAATTAAAAATGTGTGAATTCATTTGAACAATATTTCCATATGAATCCAACACATCCAATTCATCTACACAGGTACCTAATAACTAGTTAAATTTAACACCTACAATTTCTTTCAGAAGCCCCAAATTTTTAGAATGCTAGTGTGTGTGTGTGTGTGTGTGTGTGTGTGTGTGTGCACGTGCATGTATCATCAATTTAATCTAAGTATATGCATATGTGTATATATATACATAATCCATTTCATATTAAGATCCCATACATCTAAAACCAAAAATTCAAATAGGTTTACACACAGTTGAGCCCAATTCTAAATCAAGTTTACTAAATAACTTAATGAATATATATATCTTAACTAGTATATATATATATATATATATATAGACACACACACACACACACACACACACACACACACACACACACACACACACACACTCACACACTCACACAGCCATCAAGAGATATTCATCCATAAAGTATAATATATATTTTTGAAATGGAAGAGGAGTTATAAGATAGATCTTGTTTAAATCCATTCAACCATGGGAATCTATACAACCTTACCCCAATTTCATCATGTTACCCTAGGTTGGATGTAGGTTTATGTGGAGGTTGAGCCTTCCATAGGGCCATACATACAACCCTCTTAATATTGACATTACATTTCAAAAAAAATCAAACCTCATAACCATTTCTATTCAAAATACCTACCACATTACACACTTGAATTTTAAATACAAAAGCAACTTGGTAATTATGTTAATAAAGCAAAAAATTCTCCTTTTCCTAAATTTTCCCTTTCTCCTATATTATTTTCTATCCACTATATGTTGTGTTTTGTGCCATCCCCATAACCCACCTTCTCCTTTATTTTTATCATTATCCATTAACTTACTCACCACCACCTTCTTCTCAATTTAAAACTGATTAAACTAACTAAACATAATGCATGCAAAAATAGCTCAACCAAACTCTATAGTCCACCACCATGTAGTCCATAACAAAACTTCATGATTTATAAACAATTATGGTTAAATAAAATTCAATAATTGATTAAAAACCCCAATCACCTCAAGACTTCCAAAATAATCCATAAAATAACTATATTATAATCCATATAATATTTACATGACATTGACTTAAATAATTCATCACCAACTTCATAAACTGACCAACCAAACCAAATAAACAAAAATCTATAATACTCATGCTATTCCATGGAATGTTAACTATTTACTTAGTTGATTAATCATTAAATTTCCATGCAATGACCATCAATCATCCATTTAGCATATTAACTATATAACATGGGCAGTGTTAATATGTATTTTAAAGACTATTATTTAATGTTACCAAGAAATCCACAATAAAACTTTGTAAACAAAATTCTTTCCATAAATACTTTAACAATGTAATAAATATATTCATTATCTAATATATATTATGAATATCAAACTTTTGGTTAACATTTTAATGAAATACAAAGATATTATAAGCCAATGCTATCGATATCTTTTGACATTAGGTTATTCATTTAATATAATAATCTTTAATTATTATTTCTGAAATCTTATATATCAAATAAAAATAATGGAATATATCATAAAAGAATATCATTATACTATACAACCACACCTAATAAGGCAATAAGATAAGTAAAACATAAATGAATTCACTCATTCAACCAAATAATTACATCATATAAGAGAAGCTACATACAATCACAAAGCTAGTGAAACCACTTAAACAAATCAACATGATCATCAATAGCAATCAAAATTTTACTATAAAACACATTAATAATCATCTAAAGGAAAAGTAACACAAAACATGACATGATATCTATCTCAAATAATTAATCACACAACATGAAATACTAATGTGGTGTGTGAAGGGTTTATGGATTTGTTCTCTATTGTCCCCCAAAATCTTCATCTAAACCACCATCTCCAATGATGTTCTAACTTTGTCACACTATGAGAGAATAATTTATCCTACATCCACACAACAATGAAGGTATTAGTCTAAAAAATCATTATATCCATAAAATAATGATGTATAATTAACAAACATGATCACAATGCATAGAATATAAAATTATTGCTAACTCATAGAAAATTAATCATATAAATTAAGCATTACATAATTATCTCATAATCAACATATGACATAAAACTTAATCAAATATTATTTATTCAACTAATCAACCATAATAATCCATGGATCAAATAGGTTATTCATCTTAGAGAGAAATTGGGATGTGACATCCTTCCCTCCTAAACTTGGTCATCATCCTAATGACATTTATTCAAACACATATTATGAATTTAAAACATTATGTAGTAGAAAATAATATAATATAAAATAGCAAATCAAGTAACAAAATGTGGAAATAGCTTATCAAACTAATCATAGTCCTCCAAAGTGGTACTATTTTTAGAGTATTGGTCCTACTAGACCTTGCACTGTGACACTTCTCTATTATGCAAATGGAGATTGTGAGTGTCAATTACTCTGATTGGTTCTACAATGACCACTCTAAGGTCTAGAAATTGCAAATCATTCTAATCTAGCATATGTAAAGGATCAAGAATATACTTTTAAAGATAAGACACATTGAAGACATTATGTAAAAGAACTAGATATCATTGAAATAGAAGCCTATATGCTATAGGATTGATCAGTTCCAAAACCTCAAAGGGTCCACATATCTCGGTGAAATTTTTATTGACTTCCTAAATTTTATTCATCTTTTTTGAGGCTTAACCAGTATAAACACTTTATCACCTATAGAAAAGTACCTAGCTATTATCTTCAAGTCAGCATATCTTTTTTTTCTATTATTGGCCTCGACCAACCTCTACCTAATTATCCTAACTTTGTCTTCCATTTCTAAAAGTATCTTAGGTTTAAAGACTACCCTATCTTTTAACCTATCCCAACTGATTGGTGTTCTACAACTCCTGTATAATGCCTCGAATGTAGCCATATTCAATGCTAATTGTTATGAGTTATTGTAAGAAAAATCAACTAATGAAAGGTATTCCTCTATCTTGTATTGATAATCCATGAAATACATATGAAGTAGATCTTCTAAAACCTAGTTAACTCACTCTATCTATCCATCAATTTTTCGGTGGTAAGTAGTGTTGAAGTTTAACTACATACCTAGAGCTAAATTTTGAGTCAACCAAAATCTATAAGTCATCCTTAGATCTTGATCCAAAATTATTTTATTTGTAAAATCATGTAATCAATATACTTCTTTCATGAATCTATTCAAAAGCGTAGGTGCATCATCAATCAAGTTACCCAATATGAAGTGGGCTACCTTGGTTAGTTTGTAAACTACAACCAAGATCATGTCATGTTGGTTTAATGATAATGGTAAACCTTAGATGAAGTCCACACAAATTACCTACCACTTCTATTTTGGTATGTCATGTGGATATAAAAATAGAGCTGGATGCACATGTTCAACCTTCATATGCTAACATTCCAAATAAGGAGACACAAAATCCACTGCACCTCTTTTGATTCCTTTCTAGAAATAGAGTGGTCTAAGCTTATCCATGATCTTGGTTACTCTTAGATGTCTTGAATATGGGGCATTGTATAATTCCTTTAGCAATGTGTTCCTCATATTATATTTATTAGACACATACATCCTATCATTATACCATAAAAGACCATCATTCTCTATCCTGAATCCCTTATACCTAGGATTCTGAACATTATTAAATAATGCTTTCCTAACCTACTCATATGATTAATTTATCAATAATAATTTGATTACTTGATCTTGGAAAGTAATCTTAATAGTAGCCATGACTATAATGTACCTCTTATGGTTTAGAGCATCAGCTACTCTATTCTCCTTTCCTTTAATATAACTAATATAAAAATCATAATCAAATAAAAATTATAACCATCACCTTTGATGAGAATTCAAGTTTGGTTGGGTGAAGATGTAATTGAGTCCAAATTTATTAGTTTTGAGCTCAAATGGTTTCCACAATATATAATTCCTCTAAATTTTTAAATCATGCACAATTACCACAAGTTCTAGTTCATGAAGGGCATAATTAACCTCATATGAATTCAATTTCCTAGACTCATAGGCTACCATTGAGCCATCTTGCATAAAAATTCCTCCAAGTCTATACCCAGATGCATCGGTGATCATTGAGAGTTGACAATTAGGATTAATAACTCTTAGCATCGGTGTTGAATTATGCCTCCTTTTCATTTCTTGAAAGGCTACCTCACATTTATTTGACTTGAAGAAACCCTGATTCTTTCACTAAAGAGAAGAAATCAGATTAGATATCTTAGAGAAATTTGAAATGAATTTCCTATAATATCCCACTAATCCCATGAAACTCCTTATCTCATGCATATTTTTTGGTGTCAGCCACTTCATTATAGATCCTATCTTTTTTGGATCCATCAAAATATCATCCATAAAGATAATATATCCTAAATATTACACTTTACTTTTAAAAAATGCACACATAGATAACTTTCCATAAAACTTATGCTTCTGAAAATGTTAAAAAACAATTCCAAAATTTGTAAGTTCTCTTCCTCATCCTTGGAATAAATGAGGATGTCATCTAGAAATACCAAAACAAAATG
Source organism: Torreya grandis (assembly GCA_037957365.1). NCBI lineage: Eukaryota > Viridiplantae > Streptophyta > Pinopsida > Cupressales > Taxaceae > Torreya > Torreya grandis. The sequence continues at coordinate 2,126,358 of JARHVA010001453.1, read as the reverse complement.
ATCAAGGTAATCTATGAACACACTATTCATAAGATTCATAAATGTTACTAGATCATTTGACAATCCAAATGGTAAAAGTGTGAACTCATAGTGCCCATATTGAGTCTTGAAAATTATTTTTAGAATATTCTCTTCACAGATCCTCAATTGGTGATAACCTACTCTAAGTTCAATCTTAGAAAATATTGTCTCCCCTTACATTTTATCAAAGATATCATCAATGCATGGCAATGCATATTTATTATTAATCATTGATTTGTTCAACATCTTTTATTTTATACAAAGGTGAAGAGTGACATCCTTATTCTTGATGAAAAACATTGGTGCACCCCATGGTGATAGAGTTGGTTGAAGCAACCCTTTTGACAAATGTTTTTGAATTTGTGATTTTAACTCAAATAATTCATTTTTTGTCATTATATATGGTACCTTAGACTAACCTTTTTATCTAGGTGTGATATCAATTGAGAAATCAAACTCATGCTTAGGTGGAAATCCTGGTAATTCTTATGTAAACATGTCATGAAAGTTTATCGAAAAAGGATAATATTTGGTAGATGGTTCCATAGATTCTTACATCTCATCTATCTTAATGATAAATTCATGGTGTCCCTTCCTTTGAGATTTATTGAGTTGAGTTTCAAAAATATTCCTTATATTTAAGTCCCTTTTCTCTCCCTAAAGTTGTGTCTAATTTTCAAAATCATCTTGACACTCAAGCTTCTTCAAAAAATAATCAACCTTGGCTTTATGCTTCACAAGCCAATTGACTCCTAGGATCACATCATATGATCCTACTATAGTGAACTTAGGAAATCTATTCTCTGCTTCAACTAGACACTTGTCAACTTTGACCTTTGACTCATTCCCATACTATATTGCCTAAGTATTTGACATAACTACAACTTTTCTAGACAATTTACTAATCATTCTAGGAGTGATGAAAATTTTTGTATCTCCTATGTCAATAAAAATAAAAACTTTATGATCTAATAAAATTCTTGATAGTTCTATGGGTGAGACTTGATACTCAGCTTGTTGATTATCAATAGTTTTATGAGTCCACTACTGAACTATACCTTTCTGAGAAGATGAACCATATTATTTAATTTATGTTGGGGATATTCTCAAAAAAATGGTCACCTCCACATATGAAACAACCTTAAACTAGTCCTTTCTTATTAAATTATTGGTTTCCTTTAAAACCACCCTTGAAACCATTACCAATTTTTTTGTTCCCTAGACCATTGTTAAACTTGGTGTTCTGATTATTGAATTTACCCTTGTAGTCTCCACTTCTCTACTTCTAGTTTTTCTTCTTGAAAGTTGGTTTAGAGCTTCTAAACTTTATTTTGAAC
>JARHVA010001453.1:2115000-2120000 GCA_037957365.1 Torreya grandis | reverse complement strand
ATCTAAGGTGCTACATATTGAGTAAGGTGTCTCTAGACCAACATAATCCTTGGAATCTTTTGCTCTACTTCATACATATTACTTTTCCACCCTTCTCACTAGGTTTTGTTCAACCCAAGCTTACTATATATGATTTAAAAGGTGATCTAGACATACACTTGAGAGCATTTCATACAGCATGCTTAGATTATGTGCCAAATGACTGGTTATTAACTAATCTATTTCTATGAAGTTTAAAGGATTATGATCTATAATGGTTCTATAATCTACCAAATCAATCTATCAACACATTCAATCCTTTAGCTGACATGTTCTTAACTCATTTTAACATTAACACATGTGACAAGGTTTCTTATGCCCAAGTTGCACAACAAAAACAAAGGTCAAATAAGCATCTCACATATTATGTTCTTTGATATAAGACTATTTTGGATAAAATTATTATCCCCATAATTGATCAAGAATTACAATATCTCTTCAAATAGAGTCTTCTACCAGCTTTGCACAAGTCAATAATGTTCAAAAATTTCTCTTCCTTCACTGAGTTATGTCATACACTAAAGGAAAGGGAAGCCAAATATATTTCAATAGGCAAACTCAAGTACATAAGCATATCAAAAAAAATAAACAAGAGTAATAGTAAAGTCGCATATAACATAAAGGTTAATGATAACAAAATTCAAAATCAACCTATAATTAATGCAGCTTTAGAGCCCCCTTAATGAGTGGTTTTATTAGCACCTCCTCGATGAGCCACTACCAATCTACAAGTATATCTAGCTAGAGTCTTATAGTAGATATTAAAATGCAATATCATTAATCTACCTCTTATTTAGGAAGTTTATATAACAAATCCTCTTCCATATGGATATGATTAGAATGCATTTTGTGGCTTTCATAGGACACTACGCCACATAATGAGTAGATGCATTAGTTTGTGACACAAGATATAGGACTTGATAGATGACAACCTTATTGATCTTGGCACTCTGGTTGAGCCTCTTCAAGAAAAACAAAAATAAAACAAAGCTCTAAATTTTTTAGATCATTTCTCACAAAATTCTATAAAAGAGATATGGGACACATCAAGTGTTCATCATGCATATCATGCACACCCTCCACCATATACATACCAAACACCTTTAATTGAGTCACACCTTTAAGCAACATGATTGGTTTGTATAATTTTGTATTTCCAAATAGACCTTCAATCTCCTTTTTAGAGTAGGAGATAGTTGAGAATGATTTGGATTACCATGCACTCTTTATCAGAGCCTACATTGATCATCATCCCATTCATAGTGTTCTCATAGATAATGGATCTAGCGTGAACATGTACACTATGACATTACTTCATCATTTGGGATATTCAGAGCAGGATATTACCCTAATGGACATAGTTATTAGTGGATTCAGTGGGCATATATAGAGTTCATAGGGTGAGATTTTACTTCCTTTATAGGTTAGACCTACACATATGGCCACACCATTTACTATTATTCCCAATGCAGGAGTCTTTGACATGTTACTTGGTTGACCATAGATCTAAAAACTTTGTGTAGTACCTTCTACAATTCACATATGGATGAAATTAATTCATGTTAATCAAGTTGTTATAGTTGGTGGAGTTATGTATGAGTTATAAATACCCACTTCATATCCATCTCCTAATTTGTAGTCACTAGTTTCATCTCCTCTACCATTTACAATTCTTCCTCCAATTGAGATTCAGACATAGTCAAGACCTCCCTCACCATCATAGAAATTTCATACACTTCTATGGAGGCCTCTCTTAGAGCGACCACTACATTAGCGATAAGTTTAAAGGCTCTAGATAGTTTATATCTATAGTATTCACACCCAAGGTAGTATCATTATGGTCTCATGCCTCTACACATAGAGCACATGTTTAGAGAGATTTTTCTACTACTAAATGTGTCCCCAAGAGCCCCATAGTTATATCCACTTCTTAGATTTATAGGGAGACCCCACAATTAGTTTCTATTACAAAAATTTTAGATCACTTACAACATACACAGCTTTCAAAGCCACAATATCAACCCTTCCATTATGCTTCATGATCATGTATGATCCCTCTTCTTGATACAAGACACCATGATAGGGATTCTTTCATGAAACTCATCAATTGGTATAATTAATTCTTAGTATTACTTGTACATAGCTTATTTCAAAAATACCAAAAATAATATAACATGCCAAAATACAAAAACATTCAAATAACTTAAAACACCTAAAACATTTTAATTGTAAGCATTATCCATGCTTTACATTTCTACTACCATGTCAGACTTATATTTTGCTATTATATGCTAATGTTTGTCAATTTATCTACATTAACATTCTTCACTTGATCTTCTTTGAGTGTGTGCAGTGACACCTAGATCTTTGATTGCTTCACTCTACCCATTGAGGGAGCATCCTACTTCTAAATTTGGGACATACATCAACATGTTACCCATCGAGATATCTTCTACATAAATACACCATCTAGGTTATGTCATTCCTACACCACACACTCTAGTTATCATTATGATGTACATTACTTACTAGCTTACATAGATTATTCTATCAACACTCACTAGTATATAACACTTGTGTATTTATTATCATTTGCATAGTCTTGTACTCCATGTTTTGCATACTTTTACTTATTGCTTTGATTAGTTATATGTGTTAGTATTTTTAACATTTACATACTTTCATTTCTTTATTTGAATAGCTAGATGTGATTGCATTTCTTAGTTTTGTTACTTATGTTTTCCTTAGGACATTTTCCAATGTCCTTAACTTGTACTCTTCTATGTGCTTGTGGTTATTTTTCCACTCTTTTTTTTTTAATTTAATGTGTATGTGGAATTTGAACATGCCTTGTATGCTTGCTTTCCTAGTTTGAGTGACATGTGCCCATGTCCCTTATTTTCTTGGCCCCTTGGCCACTTTTGTATGCTTCTTAATTCTTATCTTACATGCTTATTTGCTTCTCAATTGTTTTCAATGCCATGATCCACATCATGCATTTTCTTACTTTCTTGGATGCCATGATAGGAATCATGCTTCATCTCTCCTTGATAACTAATAACTAAATAGATTTCCACTTTCACTTCAATATACTGCACATGCTATTACATTGTTACATCTATCTAGGCATACCCATGTTGATCTAACAATCTCCAATACAAACTATGCTATATATTGAGACATATTTTGGATTATCATTACTATATCATGTATTTTATAGTATAACACAATTGTAGGGATCTTTATTCTAAGGGAAATCATTATAGGGTCTTCATTCTTACCCTTAAAAGAGGGGGAAATAAATAGGGGTTGTATCATACAGATCAAAGCCTTCTATTAGTAAAAAACCAAATTTTCAAACACTCATAATAGTAATCATAATTCAAACTAGGTAGAACATACTAGAAAGAGAGTGACGAATATAGAGCAGTGATAAAAAATAGTAAAGGACAAGAGCATCATATGTAGACTATAGTTTTGGATAGAAAAGTGTCTTATTTTTTATGGTCCTATCCAAACAATGTAAAACCCATATTTTCTAGAATCAGATAGAAAGGTAAAGTTAGTTACAATTTTGTTAGCTACAATATAGTTTAGATTGAGCACTTTTAATACAATTTTTCTCAGAGTATCCATATATATGGGACATCATGCATGGCTTGATGGCTCTTGTTTCCAATTTTAGATTGGGTAGTTGGTAAAAAAATTAGATCAGAATTAATGTTATAGACACTGATGATTGGGGGTAATGTACATGACACATTTGCCTTATTTTCTTTCTATCTCATTATATTACCCAAGTATTCTTAGTATTTATGTGACTTATTCCATCTATACATGGTTTTCATCATTTCAAAGTGGCTTTCATATAATCCTAGTTCTCAGTTTCAGAGTGGCTTTCATATAAGCCTAATATCCACCTTTTAGAATGGCCAAGATTAGCCTAGTTCTTAGTACACATTTGGATATACATGCCACATAGTCAGATTACAAAGCATTCATAGGCTTCAAGAGCCATCTCATATGACACACATTCATACTGATATTAGTCCATAATTCACACTTAGTTGGCCATAATGGAGCTAGGGGACTATTTAGCTTTTGTATTCTTGAGCCACCTACTCAGAGGGATTGGACACATAGTCCAAACATTGATTAACACATGCATGATCACATAGCTTCACTTAGTGGTTGATCATGGAGCCAAAGGGATAGACTTTTTATTCTTGAGCCACTCTTAGGTAATTAAGCAATTAACTCCATTCACAATATTACTTTTGATACAACACATACCCAACATCACTCAACATCACACATCTTCATGGGATTCACCCTTATAGGTAAGTTTAGGTATGCTTTTTATTTTTCCTTTATCCTAATATTTCACCTTACAACATCACTAGAATAAAGGGGGGGGGAATTAGTCATATAAAATGTCCAAATTGGTAGTTTGAGAGTGGCTTGTGACATACTATCCCTAGGTCCTTTTTGTATGCTCTTGTGACTCTTCTAGACACCTTTTTGCTAATTATCAATCATCCAAAACCTTATGAATATATATTCCACCTCATCTAAGATAAGTTTCCTAGGCTAATCCTATTTCCCTAAGTCTTGAGCCTATAGGAAAGGAGTGCCACACCTGGACTATAGCATTGGACCCGAGGGTGTCCCATTTTTGGTGCTCTTGTCCATTTCCATTTTGATCCCAAATAGTTGTTTTCATCCAATCCATTTCCTTCATTATGTCAACCTAGCATGAATATATTTAACCCATGACTGATTATTCCCTAAAAAATCACACTCAAAGTTCCTTTACAAGGAAGGTGATAAATTTTACAAAGCAAGCAAGAATATAAACAAAGCACTAAGGGAAACTTCCCTATTCTCTTTATACAGCCACCCAACACAACTGTAAACATACTCAAACCCTCATATGAGTCCCTAATCACCTTAAGCACTTT
>JARHVA010001453.1:1800000-2110000 GCA_037957365.1 Torreya grandis | reverse complement strand
CAAAGCATGGGAAGGTGAAAAGAAAGGGAAATTAAGAAAAAATGATAGGTATAAGAGAAGCGAAATAAGTTTCATAGAGGGAATATGATTATATTATCTCGTTAAACATAGAAAACAACCACAAACACCCTAAGAGTGAATATTTCAAAGAAGAAAACCTTTATCATTAAAATGAGATATGAAAAACATATCTTATACATATAAATAAGGTACATACACTAAAGAAATTGAATGAATTAAAAGACATGAAATAATTCTATATTTCCTTATGAAAACAACTATAAAATTTGTTTTCAATCTCACCAAGGATTCTCAAATAAAAAATATTTAACACATATTTAAATGAATTTACGTACTAAATTTTTGCATGCAAGAATATCCAATAATAGTGTCACATTTTATAGATTTGAAATAAAAATTATCAAAATAGAATAACATAATCATTCATATAATTCATTCAAGTTAACTTTAGGAAAAAATTCGTACAAACCCTTTTGTACGGATTCTTCAAGAAGCTATACATGTAACTTCTTGTCTTCCTATCTTACCAAAATTTATTTATCATGTCAAAAAGTCCCTTAAAATTACCTAATAACTCATTTTTATAAATTCTCAAGGTATTAGTAAAATATAGGGTTTTACATGAAAATAAGACCTATAAAGTGACTTTATGGAAAAAATTCATTAATTACATTATCACTTTTATTGATAAAATAAATTAGTTTATAAAAATAAAGTAAATTTAAAAAATGAAATGACTTTATAAAGTAAAATAAACTTTTTTAAATGACCCATGGTTGGATAAAATGGGGCCCTATCTAATTTGAGACTTTTCTTAAATTATCTATTTACCATTGGAACTAGAGTGGGCTCTAGGCTTTGTTGACGACTAGCATTCTATCCAATTTGATATGACCAAATGATAACCAATTCACCTATCCTAATCATATAGGAATAAACATGTGATTATAGATAGATCACATCTTTTCATTTTCATTCCTTAAGGCTTATATTTTCCTTAAATACTTGAGTACCTTATTGATGTCTTTTACTTCCATTAATTCTTGGGTTACAAAACTAACTTCACATAGTATTTACACTCCAAAAATGAGCTAAAAAATTAGATTGTATTCAATAAAATTATTTTTTATTTATTTAAATATGATTTTAAGTCTATTTAATTTCATAATAGAGGAAACATTTAAACTTTAAGATACATAATATTTATTCTTGACCAACTCCAATAATTTTACTTTGAGTCACATTATGGGATTTACTTGATTCTCATCATGAAATAAATTACAAGGGATTTATTAAATAAACTCTTAGATGTTGGATATAATTTTATTACCTCTCTTAGGTGCTATCAAGTTTCACTTTTGTATTATTGAGAATTTGTCTTCAAAAATTGATAGCATTGGACCACTTGACATGAAGACCATGATGTTGACTCTTGAGAATTCAATTAGGAACACGTAAAGAGAAACCCAATTGGATCATGTCATGGAAATAGGGGAATATTTATTCAATTAGTGACATATCTTGAGTGAAATCTAACTCAAATCCTATCATTACATTCGATCTTATTTGAATCTTATCAAATATCCTCATGATGTCATTGATAAACTTCAATTCATGCATCAACATATTTTTTGAACATGCTTTACTTTGCCTATATTTTATATTTATATTGACACTAGAATCATGTTTGTATCTATCAATATGGTTTATGGAGGTACTAGGATCAAAGAATATCCCACTAGATTGATAATATGTTAAGAATATGTTACCAATTGTTGATTTTCTTCCTTGTATCATGATGTTAGAGATTTATACTTCTCTATGCATTGAATGATTGAATTATCTAATTATTGTTAATTTACATTGTCTCTCTCCATTGTATATATTACCAACGTCATTGTATAAAGTTGATAGTCTTAAATTGACTATGTTATTTATTTTTATTGATAATGGGTGTCACAATATATTCAAATATGTTCCTTTGTTTATTCATGGTGAATTTATAAATCACTTTAGGCTTCTTCACAGGAGGAGGAGGAGCCAAGAAGGATATGATTACTTCAAATTAAATATTTATTACTTTGAGATCATTTTTTTAATTTTCTTGATGACTTTATAGAACCATGCCAATGTGTAAATAATAGTTAGATTACTATAGATTACTTAATGAATTTCAATTGGGTTTGAACTAGAGGAAGTGATTTAACTAAAACTAGTACAAGCTAATTAGGTTCAAATTTTTGTGACATTCTAAGTGAATTTGAGGATATAAAAATTGGGGCATGAATATTTTCCAAGGCCATGTATTTTAGATTAGTATTGGTAAAAAATATATGAGACTCAGGGCTAGCAAAAATAGATGGAGAAAAACCAGATTATGGAATATATAGAATGCTCTCTTTTTACTTGTCTCCAATGTTTATTTGAATATTGGTACAATGTTTAGTAGCTTCTAGAATGATATATTTGATATATAAATTTACATTATAAATTACCTCTATGGTTTTTAATATTAATGAATATTGTTTCATAGAAGATGATGATGACCTTATAGGATTAAGGACTTCCTATTTTAGAATGGTCTTGGATGATCCATTACTTAGACATTGATTATTTTTCATTATAGATCATTCTTGTATCCTTTTTTTAGCCAAAATAAATTACATTATTTGATATTTTGAGTTATGTCTTCTATTAACATTGCTTCCCTTATAGACCAATCAATGATAAGAATAGGATTTGAGGTAATTTTGTTGTAAGAAAGATCACTTTGTAGATGATATTTATGGATTATATAACACCTTAGTCATTTACACTTAGAAAACTCATACCTTGGCTATTCTTATTATTTATAGACCTTTACCCATTTTATAAGTCTTGTATCTACTCTATATTATTCCCTTTGGCCTATTTCTTGGTCTGACCAATCTAATGTTTATGACCTAAACCTTCTATCTAACCTATAATTATTAAAACTTGCATATCTTATACATCTACAAGTTTTAAGTCTGTAACACTTTCTTGTTCCTTGGACAATAACATCATGACATACACCTATATTGACATAGGTCTCCTTATTTTATGAAAGTGTCTAGTTCCCTAAAGTCATCTAATTAAAATATGAAATTTATCCTAATGGTTAGTCTATGTACTTTAATATGAGTTACTTATCCAAAGAGATTGATATAAATACAAGATCAACCCTCATTCATTCAACACCTAACATAACTTAGGAAAAACCTAAGACAACTTATTAAAATATTTAATCAAGTACTCAATAAATTAAAGATTTCCTATTTTATTTTATTTTCATATAAGTCATAAGGAAAACACGTACATAGGTCTGAAATATCGAACGAACAACCCAATAGATATATTTTCCAAGTTACAATCTAGGTCACTATTTTACTTATTTTGCATATATTGCATGATTCACACACAGGGGATAACTACAATAGTCTTAATCCCTATTAAGAGTATTGTATATGTAAGTAGTGCTCATTGATAGATGGGTAGTTGGGGTTAATTCAACACTGTGTGCTCACTAACCCATTTTTATCCAAGGTCACTATGAAGATGAAGAACTAGAGTTTTGTAATTTATTGAGTGATAATCCATGACTTAGATATGAATAAACCAAATTCAAGATGAATATAAACCCAAAATAACTATGTGGTTACATCATTTTTTAGTAAGTATTTTTATAGAACACTTGCATGAGGTTTAGATAGTAATATTGACCCAACCTTCCAAGGATAACACTAGTGTCTAAGGATCCACAGGTACCCAATCCAAAATCTAACAACTATTCCAAAATTTTATTCTAGTCTACTTCTTGTTTGTTCTAGATCTAGAACTACATTAGCATTAGAGCTAGATATGTACATTACTTCTTTGTCATTTGTATGTCTAACATAGTTTTACTTACTATTTTTAACCTATCTTAGTTTAATGAATTCAGCATATGTTATATATAATTTTATCATCTAATTGACCTACTTTAAACATAGTTTATCATCCTTATGCCCTAGGATTTCTATTCCCCTTTAACACTATATAACCCCAACATTTATCATTTAATCATAAAACATCTAGTGAACATGACCTCTATGTTTTCATGTGCAAACCCTATTTGGCCTAGGGTTTCTTATTTTTTGATTTCTAATGTTGTACTTATTCAATCTTGAAATTTTATTATCATGATAGATTGTTCCTTGACATTTTCATCTCTTGAGTATCCTATTCTAATATCAATTATGATATTTAAAATGGATGAAAATGGGTAGTACTTCTCCTAAACCTAAGGAGGGTGATAATTATCATCCCTTTAACTAGGTTCATATTATCACCTCTTCAAAGGTTAAGGCTGATCATCCTATTATTCCAAATGAGGGAGAACATAAATTATTTCCCACATCCATTGATGGTACATGTTTTCATGTTCAAGCTGATATACCTAAGGTCTATGCTTTTGAAAACATAAAGGAACAAATCAATACTATGACCAAGCTAATGCATGAGTTACAACATAGAAATCAATATCTAAATTTAAAAATCACTTTATTTAAAAATTAGTTTCATATATAAAGAATCCACATTATGCTACTATGAACCATGTTTTCTCATCTTTGTATACAAATTATGTGCCTAATAAGAGTCAATATTGGAAGAGGTCAATTGAAAAAACATCATATAATGATAATGATTCTGCAAGTGAATAAAAGCCTACTAAGAGTTCAAGTGAGATTTTAAGGGAGAAGCTTAGAAATAATTTGATAAATATACCTCCTTTACATCCCTTGTGAAAATCCAAATATTACTATGCATATCATATAATTCATGGTCACCATACTGATTGTTATTTTGCATTGAAAATAAAGATACAAAAGATAAATTCTCCCATATCAAAGGTGTCCAATGAACAAAAATGTGTACCATAAGATCCAAAAGATTAAATGTGCACAACACAAAATTTTTGGTTAGTCACAATATCATAATAATTAATCAAGAGCATTACAAATATATAGGACTTGAGCTTATAACAACACTCACTAATAATAGGTTAGATGTTTTAACAACTAACAACTAGAATAATCCTATAGTATCTCCTCACTATATCACTACGCGATTTTTTTTTTAAAATCACATACATATTATTAAATTAACCTATCCACTAATTAATAATTAATTATGTGGAATATTAATCTAAACACACTACATCACCCATGTTAGAACTAATTCCTAACATCCCCCTTAGTTATAACATGGTGCGAGGGATTCAAATGTTTGTTTCAACAGATAATCATTGGATTATATTGAAATACAAATTTTGCATATCATCCATACTTTATTGATATTCATTTACCTTTAACAGATCTCTTTGTAATTTTTTGACACAAGACACATACTATTAAATTGATGTATTAACTTATTAGCAAAATGACAAAAAAAAATTAAATATATTTTTTTATTGACATATAAAACTTAATAAAATCATAAACTAAATTAAATCATGACCCTTAAAAAATAAAAGTAAACTAAAAGAATAGATAAAAATTACATATTCAAAAACCACATAACTTTAATATAAAAACTACTTAAAACTATGAAAAATCGTAGGTTTTTAAAGATTTAAAAAACATAAAAATTACATAACAAACATAAAATATAATTTAAAAAATTTCACTAAACATAAAAGGATACCTAAACCGCTTTTGAAAAGAGCCAAATCCATGGGTTTAAAATAATATAACTAAAACAAATCAAAATCAATCAGTGATTAAAAAACATGAATCAAACCTAAATACCATGAAACTTAAAAACTTAAAAATAAAAATTTATAAACCTAAAACCTAAAACTATACCTAAAATGATAGACCTTTTAAAAATATCACCAATTCTTTGAAAATTGTAGCTATGGATTTTGGCAATCTACAACAAAGAATAGGGTACAAGTGTAAGATTGAGGTTAGTGGAATGTTGATTCAAGTCTTTGAGATATATAAGTTAGAAACCTACACTAGAGTGAGCCAGATCAAAGCAAAGCTTGATGTGAGATGATAATGCCATGATAAGATCAAGGGAAGATCAAGCCATGATGAAATCATCAATCTTTGATGGAGTGAATAGAAGTTCACAAAGGTCATCATTCAAATATCTTGGGATGAAATGGAGTTCAGTGATGCTTGATTCCATTTAATCATCTAGTTTATTTGATCTGAATGCTACATGTTGTGATTTAGAAGATATCAATCAAGATCAATAAGAGAAGATCTCATAGTTTGCTTGAGGTGGTGATCAAGAATATCTAAGGGTTATGGATGCCCCTAAAGAGGTCAAAAGTGTATATAGAGTAGGTGAATTCTCCAATGTAATTATACTCAATGATAAAAACATGATACCCTACAACTCTAGCAGAAGATGTGTAAATTGTAATTCTAGCCAATAATAAATTTCAAACTTTCAACCATAAACTTTATATGGATAGATCAATAATATACCATATATATGTATATATGTTTTTTGGAATGCAGACAATGGATAACATGGGTGAAAAATAATGTGGAAATATTGGATAAGATGGAAAGGACAAAGGAAGAATGTAGGTGGATGGTGGAACTAACAAATTTGCACATGGTCTTAACTATAATATGTGGACAACATGCAAGCAAAGGTGAATGAATAAATGAATAAAAGTTACATGTGGTCAGCATGACAATGCCATTTAAAAATATTTTTAATGTAAAATAAAAATGCATGTTGTATAGAAACATCCAAAAGTCCCTACTCTGATACCATTAATTGGAATTAATCCATTTGTAATGAAAGAGGCAAAGGTTTAAATGTTAACATCACATAATTTTTGGTCAGTCACAAGAACTTATAACAACACTCTTTAATAATAGGTTAGTTATTCTAACAACTAACACATTCCTATAATATCTCCTCATAATATCATTATGTGATTTATTTTAACAAATCACTTACTTATTATTAAATTAACCTTTCCATTAATTAATAATTAACTATGTGGAATATTAACCTAAACACATTAAAGCACCCATGTTATGGCTAATTCCTTTTAACATTTGACACATCAACCTCAATATTCGAATGATATGTGATTAAATGTGGATGACCCTTCACATGAAATGCAAGTTTCCAATGTTCCAAATTCTCTAAAAGACATACCAAATATTTCAAATAAGGATTCAAAACAAGAAATTTTGAAAGAACAATCCCAAATGGTAATGTTATAGAATGATCAAAATGAAACTTTTTATAATGAGCAAGAAAATATGTTCAATGTTTTTCTAATTTATATCCCATAAGTTTCCAATAATGAAAACAAACAAGAAAAATCCATTTCTAAGAAAGAAGCTCCAATCTATGGTGTGATTGGTTTTTCATATACAAATACTCAAATTGTTAAAATAATTTTTTAGAAGACATTTATTCAAGATAAAATAAAGGTCTTGAATTTATCCTTGAATACTAGTTGCATGTACAATACTAATAATGGTACAACTTGAAATTATCCTTTTAGATCATAATGTGATCACTTTGTTCTATTTTCTTCAATGATATATTTACCTTGACATGTTTTTCTATATGCTACATAGTTACATTCATAGATTATTTAGTTGTATTATCCTTTTGAGGTGATGTAACGACCAATTTCTATTCTTTCCTCACCTCAAAGGGGGGAATATCAATACGGAAATATTATAGAGGCATGTTCTTCACATTTGGCATAATTTTTAGATTCAATAGGGACATGATTTAGAAGCATGTTATCCACACTTTCTTCACTCAATGTTGACAAGTTTTAATGTTGGATTTGATGGTATCATCTAGCCTTAACAATTTGATATCATGGGTTGACTTTGTTCTCTCATGCTCACTAGATTATAAGTATGATTGAACTGCATGGTTGAGATAATCTCAAATTTCAAGTGGAAAATCACTTCTTCTCCATGGTTTGGGTCATATGACTTTTGTAGACACCTAAAAGTGGCCATCAATAACCTTCGACCAAGCTTTAGACCAATTTCTACCAAAATGCACAATTTAGGCTAGAAACACTAAAACATGCTAAATGAATTGAAATTTTTATATAAAAGTGCTGATTTTGGCCAATGTGTTCATAAATGTGGCAATGAATTTTATGATACACCTAAATTTGATCAGATCATTTCAAGTTAAAATGATGATTTTGCACCTAGGTGCTCTAGATTGCTCTTTTCTACCAAATTATTTACATGAGACATGTGCCCATGTTATTTTGTTTTGGAAAAATACTAAATAGGATAATGGTTATAATGTATCTAACATCAACTTCCACTTTCAATGCAGTCAAGTTTCAATCCAATAATATGACATTTTGACCAATTGCATTAATTTTGTGCACTAATTGCCAATATTTACACCAAAATTGATAAATCATGTTTAAGACTAATTAATTTGAATCAAGATCTTAAGTTAATTTTACATAGAACTTTTTGAATATTTCATTAATGGAAATTGGTTTCCAATATTTGCATCATCAAGTGAGTTCATTTATAGGGTGACATCCATAAACTTAATTAGAACTTTTTGATTAAGCCCTCCTATGCCTCTTTAATTCTTCTCTATCCCAAATATTTATGAGGGTATTTATTGATTTTAGCCATCAAAATTTAATATATTCTTAGCCAAAATCTTCATCTTGATATGGATGGTTCAGGTTCATTCTGATCATTTGTAAAAATCTATAAATACAAGGCCTCATAACCATAATTTTAAGCTTGGATAGTGTAAAGTTACCAATACACAAATGATTCCGAAGCCTTATATAATTAGTGTTATTATGCCATATTTTTATGCCAAGCTAAAGCCATCAGAAGCCAAATGTGCCAAGGTTATAAGGATCCAAACAACTCCATTGATGAAGACTCATTGATGCACAAGCCGAGCAAGCCATTCTACGAACCATTTGGAAGCTCCAAGGAAGGTAAAGGAAGGTTTCTTTCATATTTTAATTGTTGCTTTCATATGTATATTTATTGCTAATCTCCCCCTAGTGATTAGGCCTAGAGATGTCATGCTTTTTAGTGTGTTATTTTTATTTTGATTTCATTTTGGACTAATACTTGATCTAACCCCCTCTCTTGAGTCAAATATCTAGTTCACATAATGGCTTACTTGATGGGATCTATCCTCATGAATTTGATCAAATAGCTCATATAATCAACCTACTAACCATTTTTATGTAGAATCCTGAAGTGTGGAAGTAAAGAGAGTGAAAAATTTAAGTAAAAACACATTTTTTAGAAGTAACAGTTTTATCACTGTAGAGTTGTGATATTGTCCTCTAGACCACAATCCCACAACTAACCTAGTCATGATCTTGTCATTCAGCCATGATATTCCATTTTAACTATGTTTTTGGACTAACGTGTTCTCTATATGTAAGTCAAGTTACATTATTACAATACCATGACTAGATAGTCATGATATTGTAATACCATGATTTCACAAGTTATGATATCATCAATTTGAGTCATGATATTGTAGTTAAACTACTAGTGGTTAGCCTAGGCTATTAGGGTTAAGCAACAATATAACAACTTTCTAAGTTGTGAGTTTACTTTGTGAGTGGTGATATTATCTATTAGATTAGTGATATTGTTAATTTTTGTTAACTAACATGTGAGTTGCAATATTGTGTTAACTAGTCATGATTTTACAGAGTTATGGTATTGGACTATGGAGTTGTGGGATTGCATTAAGAGAATCCAAGATTTTAATTTTCAAACTTAATTATTTTATTTGAAAAAGTGCTTCAAATATAAACAATGCTTTGACCATTTCCTTGAAGATCCTACTTGAAAAGTGCCAAATCATGCTTAATAAAATCTTTTTAAACCTCTTTTGGAATGCTTAAAAATAATTAGGAATCTTTCATTTGATGCTCAAAGAATTTTTTAGTGTGTTTACTTGAATATTTTTGTTGTTTTTATTTCAATTTTTTACAACTTAAGGCCAACGGGACAAATAATACCACCAAATATTTCATTTTAGTGCTCTAAAATTGAACTCACTTCTATGTTTTTGTTTTTGTCAAGTTAATCATTATTTGCTTAATTATATTTTTTTGAGTAAAAAAGAAGTTGTGTGTGTATGCTCTCCCCCATCCCCTATAGGGAACTTGTGGGATCAAAAACACCATATTCATTAAAAACTTGTACCTTAGTCCAAAGGTGTGAAAGAGATATTGTGAAGGCTCTCCCCAAGACCCGCATGGCTTAGGTGATCTAGAAACAACCATAAGACTCTTTTAATTAGACTTTATCTTACACATCTTGGTTTGTGAGGGTGACTTCATTACATTCCATAAGTTTTATAGGGAAGCCTTGACCTAGGAATTCACCTCCTATAATAATATTCAACCCCTCTCCATGGGTGTATATATAAACTAGGATCCCCTCATTGGGATGATGGTTTGAGTGGTTAAACCATCTCCATTAGTAGATGTTAAGCCTAGGTCATTTGAGCATGTAGGACATCAAACTACACTGAGCAAGTAACATATGTAGTGGTTGTAAAAGGGGAAAGACATTTTTAAAACAAGCTATATGATGTAAACCTAAATGACTTGTGTTTATTTTATATGCTGATGTGAAAGTCATATGCATTTGATCCATATAGATGTTTAAAAACTTATAGAGTTTTAGACAATCCTCAATTACCGCAAAAATATTATTGATACAAGGTGCACCTCAAGGTTCATGTCACCTTATTGTTACTTGAGAGAAGGGAGGGTGTAAAAACCATACTATATAATGTGATTTTATTTTGGATGAACAATTAATTCCTCTCAAGTGTACGTATAAAGATGGACTTTAACAATACCATGCAACCTTGTCAGTTTAGGACTTAGGAGGATTAATTAGCTGATTTGTTTATGTCTTAGATTACTTGGTCTTGTTTGGAGTCAAAACTATTTGTTAACATAAATTAATAACTAAACACATTATCCACCATTTTTTTGTTAGGGTGTGGAGCTAAAAGCTTCACCAAGGAGCATTCATTCACAGTTTCGGGTCTACACAGACACCGGCATCGGTCAGGAGCGATCGACGTTGGTCAAAAGTAGTTGCAGAGACATTGACATCGGTAGAGGGTCGGCCGACGATGGTTACAGACAAACAGCAAGAACCGACGTCAGTTACCTGCATGTCCAGAAAGCTATTTCCATGGACAGAAGCGAGTGTTTGCATGATGAGTTTGAGTTGTAGTCTCAAGCTCGCATCTCTATTATTGGCAATACTATTTTTAGAGCCCTTGTTCAAGTGGCTTAACTGCTTGTTGGAAGTACATGCTCAAGTCTCCTAATTCTATATGTAGAATTAGATCTTCTTAGCTTTGTAGTGGATTATTGTAGTTGGGTGAATTATTATTGTAATTCATTGTATGAGAAGAACAGTACAGAATTGAATCAATCCAGGCTTGTTGGAGTTGATTGTTCTTGAGAGAGAGAGCTCTTGAGGAATAGAGATCTATTGAGAGATCTATACATCTAGGAGAGGTGTGGAAGAAATAAGCTTTCTTCAATTGTATTCCTTTTGTAAAGAGTTTGTTAATACAAGTTTTTAGGGTGGTTTCTTGTATCTCTTGTTCTTGCTATTATCATTCTAATTACTTGTCAATCTGATTTAATTCCGCATTTATTGCTTTCACAATTGTAATCTATTGTTGGATTGATCCCCCAACAAGTGGTATCAGAGCCTTGGTTGCAGGTTTAGAGCTTGATATTCAATAATTGATATCAAAGTTCAGGTTCACTAACAGGTGGTATAGATCTGTGTAGTGTGTATTGATTATAGGTTCTCACAGGGATTTCTGCAAGAATTTCTATTTGAGTGGGAGAAGCAATGGCAGGTCAAAGTAAATTGAGAATGGAAAAGTTTAATGGCAAAAATTACCAACACTGGAGAATGCAGATAGAGGATCATCTGTATCAGAAAGATCTCTACTTACCGTTAGGTGGGGTTGCAAAGAAGCCCAAAGACATGGAGGATGAAGAATGGGAAGTTCTTGATAGAAAGGCTCTGGGGTCTATAAGACTGAGTCTAGCATCCACTGTGATATCCAATTTATCATAGGCAAAGTCTACGGTAGAGTTGATGACTATGTTAGCAAATTTGTATGAAAAACCCTCAGCTTCTAATAAGGTATATCTTATGAAGCAGTTATTTAATTTGCATATGAATGAAGGTGGATCTGTTTCTACTCATCTGAATGATTTCAATGGTATTGTGAATCAATTAAGTTCAGTGAATATAGTGTTTGATGATGAAATAAAAGCTCTTTTGATATTATGTTCTTTGCCTGAAAGCTAGCATGGCTTAGTAATGGCAGTAAGTAATACTGCATCTGCATCAAATATTTTAAAAGTAGAGGATGTTGTTAGTGTTATCTTAAATGAGGAAATACGCAGGAAAAGCACAGAAGAGGCATCTGGGAATGCTTTAAGTCTTGAGAGCAGGGGAAGGCAGAAAGAGAAGAGCAAGAAAGGCAGATCAAGATCCAAGTCAAAGGGGAAAGGCAGATCTAAATCCAAAAATGGCAGAAGGCCACAATGCTGGAATTGTGGAAAGATGGGGCACATAAGTAGAGATTGTTGGTCAAAGCCTAAGGAGGACAACCAGCACGAAGGAAAGGAAGAAGCCAAGATTGCAGGTATTGCACAAGATGCCTTAATTTTCTCTCTGCATAATAATATAGAATCTTGGGTATTAGATTCTGGTGCATCTTTTCATGCTAATCCTAACAGGGAATATTTCAGTGACTATATCCATGGAGATTTTGGAATAGTGTATCTAGGGGATGATGAGCCCTGTAAAATAATTGGCAAAGGCAAAGTGTAGCTGAAGATGTAGAATAACAACACATGGGTGTTGAGAGATGTGATGCATGTTCCTAGCTTGAAGAGAAATTTGATTTCTGTAGGAAAGTTAGGGGATGAGGGTTGTACAGTAACTCTCACAGCAGAATCTTGGAAGGTGACCAAGGGTGCACTTGTTATGGCTAGAGGTAAGAGATAAGGTACTCTTTAATTATGTAATTGTGTTACTAACAAATCTCCTTCTGTATTATCTACTTCAGATGTGGATGCTAAATTGTGGCACTCAAGGCTTGGCCACATGAGTGAGAAGGGGATGTCAATTCTTAAGTCCAAAGGTATGCTTTCAGATTTAAAAGACATAGATCTGGAGTTTTATGAGCACTTTGTATTTGGAAAATAGAAAAGGGTTAGTTTTCTCAAGACTGGGTCTACTAAGAAGAGGCATAAGTTGGAGCTTGTTCACACAGACGTGTGGGGACCGGCTCAGGTTGCTTCCATTAGAGGATCACAGTACTATGTATCTTTCATAGATGATGCTACAAAGAAGGTATGGATCTATTGTATTAGAAGGAAATCTGATGTATTTGAGACTTTTAAAGTTTGGAAAGCTATGGTTGAGAATGAAATAGGTAAAAGATTAAAGTGCCTGAGATCAGACAATGGTGGTGAGTTCTGCAGTGATAAGTTTAGAGATTATTGTTACATGCATGGAATCCATAGGCAAAGGATGGTTCTAAGGACACCTCAGTAGAATGGGATTGCTGAAAGGATGAACAGGACAATAATGGAGCGTGCAAGATGTATGAGATTGCATGCTGGTTTGCCCTTACAGTTTTGGGCACAAGCTGTTGACACTGCAATACACCTGATTAACAGAGGACCCTCTACAACTCTGGATGGTGGTATTCTAGAAGAGGCATGGATAGGTAAAAATGTTGATCTCTCATATCTCAAAGTTTTTGGTTGTGAAGCCTTTATGCATATAGATAAGGAAAATAGAAAGAAGCTTGATGTTAAGTCTATGAGATGCACGTTTATTGGCTATGGCTCAGATGATTTTGGTTACAAATTATGGAATCTAGAAACTAACAAGGTAATCAGGAGCCGTGATGTTGTTTTCAATGAAAGAGTGATGTATTGTGATCAGCTAAGGAAGCTGAATCAATCTGAGCAGAGCAATGGTGAATTGGATGAGGTAAAAGTCCAAGATGAGCTTGCGGGAAAAAGAAATAATCACTTGCAGGAAAACACAGAGACCAACGTTGGCAGGTTAGAAATCGGCGTCAGCAGGACAGAAACCAGCGTCGACCATATAGAGATCGACGTCAGCCGTATAGGTACCAAGGTCAGTCAGGCAAAACCGATGTCAGCTAGTAACAGGTCTAGAGGTGACCGAGGTTGGTCACTATCAGACACCCATTAGGAGGTCAGAAAGGGTGAGTAAGCCTCCAATTAGATATTCTCCTTCTTTATTTTATTTATTGCTAACTGATGGTGGAGAACCAGAGAGTTTTGAAGAAGCAATACAGGTGGAGTTCAAGAGTCAGTGGGAGCATGGCATGGTTGAGGAGTTGGAGTCCTTAAGAGAGAACCAAACATGGGATCTAGTTGAATTGCCAGCTGGTAAGAGAACACTCAAGAACAGATGGACCTATAGGTTGAAGGAAGGCAAGAATGGACAGATGAGATATAAGGCCAAATTAGTAGTGAAAGGATTTACACAAAAGCCATGTATCGACTTTGGTGAGATTTTTTCTCCAGTTGTTAAAATGACTTCAATAAGGGTTGTATTGTCTTTGGTTGCTTTCGAGGATTTGCATCTTGAGCAGCTAGATGTTAAGACAGCGTTTCTTCATGGAGATTTGGATGAGGAAATTTATATGGAATAGCCAGAAGGATTCGAGGTCAAGGGCAAGGAGAAGTTTGTGTGCAGATTGAAGAAAAGCTTGTATGGCCTCAAGCAAGCTTCTAGGCAATGGTACTTAAAATTTGTCAGGTTTATGACTGAGCATGACTACAGTAGGTGTCAATCAGACCATTATGTGTATTTCAAGAGATTTGATAATGGTAGATATATTATTCTATTGTTGTATGCAGATGATATGCTGGTTATAGGATCTCACATGTAGGATATCTCTGAGCTTAAGGTGAAATTGGCTCAAACATTTGCTATGAAGGATTTGGGAGCAGCAAAGAAAATCCTTAGCATGAGCATTAAGAGAGACAGGAAAAATCATAGGTTAATACTATCTCAAGAAGATTATGTGGACAAGGTGTTGAAACGGTTCAATATGCAGGATGCTAAACCGGTAAGCACACCTTTGGCTGGACATTTTAAGTTGAGTAAAGAACAATGTCCTAATTCATATGATGAGGTAGAGTACATGAGTAAGGTTCCATATTCTTCCACAGGTTCCATATTCTTCCGTAGTAGGGAGTTTGATGTATGAAATGGTGTGTACTGGACCAGATATTGCCCAAGCAGTGGGAGTTGTAAGTAAGTTTATGGCCAATCCAGGTAAGGAACATTGGAAAGCAGTTCAGTGGATCCTTAGATATCTGAGAGGAACCAACAGTAGGCACTTGTGCTATGGAGGTTCAGATACTTCTCTACATGGTTATGTAGATTCAGATATGGTAGGTGATTTGGAGGGCAGGATGAGCACTACAGGTTATGTTTTCACTATAGGTGGAATGGTGGTTAGCTGGATATCTAAGTTGCAGAAGGTTGTTGCCTTGTCAACTACAAAAGCAGAGTATATTTCAGCCACAGAAGCTAGCAAAGAGATGATATGGATGACATGGTTCATGGATGAGCTTGGTAGGGAGCATGAGAGTTGCAGATTGTATAGTGACAGTCAGAGTGCAATCCATTTGGCTAAGAATTCAGCCTTTCATTCAAGAACAAAGCACATATAGCTAAGGTATCACTTCATATGACAGGTATTGGAAGATGGTGAGTTGACGCTGGAGAAGATCCATACAGATAGAAATCCTGCTGATATGTTAACCAAGCTGGTTACAAAGGAGAAGTTGAATCTTCATTCAACTTCTATTGGTCTTCATGATTGAGTTGAAGATGGAGGAGCTAGAAGATGTTGCTGTATAGGTACTGGTGCAGCTGTTTATCTCCAAGTGGGAGATTGTTAGGGTGTGGAGCTAAAAGCTTCACCAAGGAGCATTCATTAGTAGTTTCAGGTCTACACAGACACCGGCATCGGTCAGGAGCGATCGACGTCGGTTAGAAGTAGTTGCAGAGACGCCGATGTCGGCAGAGGGTCAGCCGACGATGGTTACAGACAAGTAGCAGGAACCGACGTCAGTTACCTGCGTGTCTAGAAAGCTATTTCTGTGGACAGAAGCGAGTGTTTGCATGATGAGTTTGAGTTGTAGTCTCAAGCTCGCGTCTCTATTATTGGCAATACTATTTTTAGAGCCCTTGTTCAAGTGGCTTAACTGCTTGTTGGAAGTACATGCTCAAGTCTCCTAATTCTATATGTAGAATTAGATCTTCTTAGCTTTGTAGTGGATTATTTTAGTTGTGTGAATTATTATTGTAATTCATTGTATGAGAAGAATAGTACATAATTGAATCAATCCAGGCTTGTTGGAGTTGATTGTTCTTGAGAGAGAGAGCTCTTGAGGAATAGAGATCTATTGAGAGATCTATACATCTAGGAGAGGTGTGGAAGAAAGAAGCTTTCTTCAATTGTATTCCTTTTTTAAAGAGTTTGTTAATACAAGTTTTCAGGGTGGTTTCTTGTATCTCTTATTCTTGCTATTATCATTCTAATTACTTGTCAATCTGATTTAATTCTGCGTTTATTGATTTCACAATTGTAATCTATTATTGGATTGATCCCCCAACATTTTTTACCAAGGAGGTGTTATGTTGTCCAAGTGAAAATCATCTTTTTCCTTGTTTAAAAATTTATCATACACTTTATGTCATGTATTCCATTTTAGTGTCATTATGCTTCTCATCTGAGTCTAGACCATTTGTCCAAATTTTTTTAATTCATTCATTGATAATTTAAATTCAAAATTGCACATTTATAAGTTTATAAGGTTGATGTGTTAATTGGGTTTTCCATTTTCACTAAACTTGAGGGAACTTAGATTCAACTTCCAATTTAGATTGAGGGTCATTTTTAGACTCATAATCATTATCATCATTTGGTAAGACTCAATTCATCTTGTGTATCACTCACACTTTGATTCTTAGGCTAAATTTTGTACTACATTTCTTATTTTCCATTTGTTTTGAGTTCATTTGATATAACATTTTTGAATTAGAGATTTGTCAAATTTTGTGTGTTTGTCTATGTCATTTGAATTGAGGAGATTAGTGTTACACTGTCAAAATAATACTATACCATTTTTCCTTAGAGTATTGAATAAAACAATTTGTCATACCTTTTGAGCATTTTAACTCTATTACGTTGCTCAAATTATTTAGAATTTTTTTTCATAAGCCTGTTTGTATAGAGTCCATGTTTTTTCAAAATTCCAACAATTATGAGTATACCTTTGTGAGTCTTTATCTAGCATGATTATGACATTCATTTTTGTCTAGATAATTGGTCAAAAGAACATAATTTTCTCCATTATTTGGTTTAAAATAACTTATCTCCAAGTGCCTTTTGTTTCATACCTCATTCTTATTGATCAAGTTTATATCTAGGAGTCAAATACCTAGTTTTTGTTAGAAGTGTTTCAAAATTGTTAAATTAAAAATCTCATCTTTTTTTAAAGTCTAGATTTTGATGTCATTTGGCTAAATTTCATAGCATGTACCTTTGTTTGAGCCTATCTTTTGACACTGTGTTTAGCTTAAAGACTTAGCAACCTTTATTTTTCCTAGATTAGACTCGTTTGAAACACTTTGATCCTAGAATCTAGCATTTTGATTTTCAATCCATCTACTTAACCTTTTTATGTGAGACATGTAATGTTGGACATTTGGTGTTATCTTATTTTATCAAAAATCATTGCATCAATATTTTAGGATATACATATCCATCCTTTTAACTAGGTTAGATCAAGTTTGGACATTTTTTTAAACATCACTTTTTTAGAGTTTGTATAAATATATTCCTTTTAGTCACAAAAAATTTACTATGTATCTAAATATGTCTTAATATACTCATAATGGCCTCATGTATAGTATAGGATTTACTAATATAGTCACACAAGAAGAAATGGTTCAATACCCTTATGTAGACAATGTTACTTATGAGATGGATCCTTCTCCATATTATAAAAATCAAATAGGGGCATAAAACCAAAACCCATTGGATCATTATTTGGTTAACATGCCTCCATACTCAGAGCAAGATTAGGAACAAATAGAGAAATACCTAGCTTTGGTACCTACAGTTGAAGAACCATTCCCTCAATAATGATACTATGTTAACACACCATCCATATATGATCCTTATTTGTTTGAGCATCACTTACTAGAAAAAAAGATGATATTTTAGTTAGAACTATATAAGTAGGGGTTAAGTTTTTGGCAAACTTCCCCCATACAAATTTATCAAATCTAGTAAGAATGCCTCATAACATACTGTATAGTCAATAGGCTTCTTCTATCAACCCTTTAGGTCTAGTCCAAATGACATATGAAGACCCTAGTATGCTTGTCAAATGAAAGGACCCCATGGAAGATTTGTTTATATAGATGTACATAGCATACCAAACTTACTTAAACCTAACACATCATTTTAATTAGATGACAATTCTAAATAGGCCTCTTATTAACTTGGTTCTTTTAAACAAGGTTTTAGTAGAATTAATGAGTCAATAAAATCAGGGTGTATACCCATTCATGTAAAATACTTTGTTTGACAACTTGTTTCATATTCCAACCATCATATAAGTGTCTTCTACTTCTACATAGAGTACTGAGCAAAATCTAGTGGACAATGTGCAAGTGATATCCAATCCAAACCAAAGTGGTGTATGTACGTAAACAACTAGTTTATAAATAAGTGTACCTTTATTTAAAAACATAAGTGGTTATCTAAATTAGGGAGTAAGAGTTTTTATGTCCCAACCTCAACCAACTACTACCACTAATCCTCATCTAATTTCTTCTTCAAGCATTCAACCAATAAGGTTAGATAACCAGCCAACAACCAATGTCATTCTTTAATAACAAAATGTGAAGAATCCTTCTCCTCCCCAATAGGTAATGAGTAGTGTTTCAAAAAAATAGGCACAATCATACATACCAACATAGCAAAGGTAAAACATATTTCCAACTCAATAGGGGGAAACCAATGTTCTACCTCACTAGGTAGAAACGTGCATACCTCTTTCTTTGTAGACCAATATACCAATTCAAATCCAAATTATGTATAATAAATAGTGTAAAAATATTGGTCAGCAATAAATTCCAAATATCCAACATGCATCCACTTCCCAACTAGGATTTTCACAATAAAGAGGCAACCTTTGCCTTTTGTGCATATCATGCCACTAGTTCAAATATAAGGTCTTGGTTCATAAGTACCCCCTCAATAATAAGGTTCTATTAGTCAAAAACATGTCCCTATTCAACCTCAACATGTACAGTATAGCCATATTCCTCTATCCCAACCTTAAAATCCTCAAAATCAAGCCTTTATATGCAATCTAAACCAGAATATAGCACCATAATATGTACAATTTCAATGATCAAACCCTAATCCATGCATGCATATTATTGGTCCATTCCTCAACCAAACAACATACCCTAGCCAATACCTCCATCATACCTCGATCAAAATACTCCGTTTGTGACTACTCAACTATCTACCCAAGCTAATATTCCAACTCAAAACAATATTACCTCTAGTTTCTTAACCCAATAACTACAACAAATGATGGATGTGATTTATACCATCCAATCTAGGAAACAAACCAAAAATTTTAATTTGGATGATGTGTGTTTTTATATATTTAACATGGAGTAATTATAGATACCATTTTCTCCAAGATATGAACCACTAAAATTTGACAAATAAAAGGGGAAAGGTGACCCCAAGGCTCATTTGACCAAGTTTTTTGTTGCATGCCAACCAGTGGTATATAGTGAAAAATAAATTTTATTGTTATTCCAAAGGAGTCTAGCAGGACAAGCCTTGGAGTGGTTTTTGAAGTTGCCTAGGAATTCTATATCAGATTTTGATGATCTTCTAAACAAGTTTGTGCAACACTTTTCATATAATATCAAGCATGATATTTAATTAGTTGACTTGATGTAAGTTAACAAAAAGCTGATGAAAGTTTTGCAAGTTATCTATAGTGATAGAGAGTCCTCACAAGGTGATTAACTCACAATTTTCTAGATAAATAATTAGCTGCTATGTTTTAAAAAAATTACATATTGAGATATCCTATCATCTAGAACTACAATATGCACATAATTTTAAGGAGATAATTGGAAAAGGTTTGTTGATCTAGTGATCCATAATTAAAAAAAGGATCATCAAGTTTATTTCATCAAATCAAAATCAAAATATGAATTAAGGAAATGGCTAAAACTAGTATCGAGTCCAAGCGTAAGAGTTGTAATTGGCATAGGCCAGTAATAATGATAGACCAAAATAATTCAACCACAACAAATATGTTATTTAAAATGGAGTGATATAATCATAACATGTCTAAATGGTATAAACACCATTTTATCAACCCATATAGCATATATAGATCACTCCTAACCCACAAATTTTTAGTAAATGCATCAAGCTCAACAGCCCAGGCTCGCACAAAAAATGCAACAAACTTTGCCATTACAAGCTCCTCTTCCAAGGAGGAAAGTGCCTACTCATCTCTTTTTAGTTACATTGGATTACCTATTGAATATGTGTTATAAAAACTCACTTTTGCTAATTTGATCAGTTAGCCTATACCAAAACATTATCCTCAAAGCATCTTTTATCCTGATTGGTATCACCAAAATGAATTATATGAATATCATCAAGTTAATGGACATAATTTGTGCTAGTATATGTAGATTAAACATTTGATGTGAAATATGTTGGAGAATGGGGAGATAACATTGGATGGTGGTGCTTCCACTTCCAATAAGACCCTTGGAATCTATCAAAACCTATTTCACCAACATAACAACCAACCACAACAACAATAACAACAACAAAAATAACATCAACAACGGATAGTGCAACACTAAAAATAATAGTTTCAACAACCAAGGTCAAACCAATAAAATCAATAGAATCACCAATAGCAAAACTAAAAACATACAAACAATTGATAGAACTAAGGTCAAAATGGAAAGTACTAATAGACCTACCATGCAATTGCACATGACTACAATAGGGTTATAGGTCATATTTTAGGAGGTTCTATTAACACCATATCCATCAATCAAAAACCAAATATCAATCAATCAAGACATTTTCTAAACAGTGCCAATCCACTAACTCACATTGATGATCTTTCCTTGACCTAAGACTGCATACAAGCATACTAGCAAGCATGAATTACTAATTTTGGACCCTATATTGATAACTCATCTTTGATTTGTGACCACACATAATTACACCATCAATCAAGACTTATCCTATCTGGTCCCCCACCATCACCATCATTTATTAGCAATCATGATCTTATATCTAATCTTGATTGTGTAATCACATCTTGGAGGTCATATATTACCATCCCAAGCCCACAACCATCTACCACTTCACCCATCATTGAACCAACTATTTTACCCTAGAATAAGCCATTTAACACTAATCAAGGAAAGAAGTTTGATATTGAGGAATAATTGAAAAAGATGTCAACATAGATATCCATTTTAGATTTGTTACATACCTCAACTATCCATAAAAACATTTTGAATGAGTTACTTAGCCAATCTACTATTTTAAGTAACATATCCCTTGACATATTCCATGTTTTGGTTAGACACCTAGCTCCAGCCTAACAAGTCTCTTTTAACCAAAGTGATATGTCATCCCTTGGCCCACTATATAACAACCCATTGTTCATTAAATTTTGCATAAAGTGGCACAAAGTGAAACATGTCCTTATAGATAATGGATCAAGTCTAAACATAGTGTCTTTAAATCTCATCAAGCTTATCAGGTACATGATGGCATATAATCAAGTAAAAATGATAACCATCAAAGCCTATGACAATGAAGAATGAGAATCACAAGACACTATCTATTTTCTAATTATCCTTGGGCCCTTGAACCATGATACACATTACCATATTCTAGATCTCAATCTATCATACAATATGATTTTGGGTAGACCTTGGTTGTATGAAATTTGTGCCATCCCATCAACATTGCACCAATGTATGAAATTATCCCATTTAGGAATGGAGGTTTGTATACTAAGAGACTTACATCCATCCGAGCACTAAAAAAACCTAGAGTTTAAGGTCAAGAGCTATAAATATCATTTTGGCATGAATACACTGGCCAAATAGGACAAGGGAAAGGCAATATTCTTTGATTTTCCATAGGATAACTACATTGATCTTAATACTCTTGATTCCCTTTCTCACATGCCACATCCTAGGATGTATTATCATTATACCATCTCACCTAATAGCCCAAGAGAGTATTTAACCCATGATACCTTTCACATTTCAAACCTTACATAGAACCCAAAGTCCTTTTGAAGACTTAAAGCCAAGCCACTTCATCTAGAATGGCAACAAAAGGGCAAAGGTAAAAAGTATAGTCCAAGACTAGTCACATTTATACCAACATCTGACCTAGAATAGGACCCTCTCGAAGGAGATGAATCATGGTTGTATAATAACAAGAAAACTAATTATTACAAGAATGCAAATTATCCTATTCCCAATAGGATCATGAAGAATAAAGACTATGGAGGAAGCTCAAACCAAATCAATAAAGAACACTTGAGTCAATTTCCATGATCATATATAAAGGGCCTTATGGAATTAGATTTAAACCACCTAGGAGTGACCTCATGTACCTTAATTATGTTATATCACCATTGACTAGTAATGATGATGCCAATAATGAATTAGAGTCTAATCATAACCTTTTTGATGGCCTAGTCAAGACCAAAATGTTTAACCCTCATTCCATTTATACACTTCAACTAGTCATTCATCACAACCCACTACCATTGTATTATCCCCAATTGATTGTCTAGGACCAACAAGAATCTAATGTGCCAATTGATGAGTTTTAAAAGGATAAGTTTTTTTGTGATTTTCTAGACCTTAGAGACAATGTTCTATTGGGGGACCATAAATCAGGGTTCTCAATCAAGTTGGATCTTGAAGCCTATTTTAGAGAGTAGGTGAACACCATTAGCCAAAAGGGAAAAAAAAATTGAGGTCCCAAAGTGAAAACCTCTTTGAGACACTTTCTAACTAGGGAAAATTAAGAAAAAGTCTAGTCTAGTGGTGAAAACCTATTTTAGGTGCCATTAGATGGGGGTGTTCAACTTTATTAAAACATAGATTAGGATACCACCAATGATGAACTTGTCTATGAGTTTGAGTTCAATTTTAAAGAACAACATTTTTTTGATCAAATCATTCAAGTAAAAAACTTTGTTACATGGCCAAACCTCCCATTGGGGGAATTTGATTCATCATGCCTAGGCAAACTCAAAGATCTAATCCTAATAGAGGACTCTAATGTTTCTAATTAGCTCAAATCTTTGTCCATTATACTTAAAGATGGTTCAACCCTTCCAGTAGAAGACATAACAAAGGTGAACATCAGGCTTGGACCCCACCTTTTATGCACCACCTTATGGGAAATTCTAATGACAAACTAATAAAAAAAAGTTACGTAATTTGTATTAGTAAATAAAGAGTTAGAAAAACTCTTAGAAGTAGGATGTATTTAGTCGATCAACTATTTAGAGTGGATCTCCAATGTTGTGTTAGGCTATAAAAAGCTATAAGGAATCATAATATGTATTGCTTTCTATGATATAAATAAAGATTTCCTCAAGGATGTATTTCCATTACCAAACATTGACAAGATTATAGACTCCATAGTGGGTTATGAAATTCTCTCATTAATGGATGGTTTTTTAGGGTATAATCATATCAAAATAGAACTAGAAAATCAACACAAGACAACATCCACCACTCTATGGGGAATATTTTGTTATCATGGTATGCCATTTGGTCTTAAAAACATAGGGACCACATATCAAAGAACCATGACCATTATATTTCATGATATGATGCATGATATTGTTGAAGACTATGTTGATAACATTCTTGGCAAATCAAATAACAAAGTTGATCATCCAATAGTGCTACACAAAATATTTAAATGACTATGTGAGTATAAATTCATACTTAATCCTAATAAGTGTGTATTTGGAATTACTTTAGGAAAATTTATTCAATTTATTACATCTGATCAAGGCATTTAAGTTGATCCATCCAAAGTCCAAGCCATAACATAAATGCCACCATCAACTAATTTGAAGTAGTTCCATAGTTTGTAGGGTAAGACCTAGTCTATCTAATGCTTCATATCATAATTGGCTGAAAAATGCCATCCTTTTATGCATATTCTAATAAAAGGAGTCAAATTTCACTAGGATTATCACTTTTATAAAGCATTTCAATAATTAAAATATTATCAAATGAATCCACTAGTTCTATTGTCTCCTATGTTGGGGAAGCCATTCTTGTTATATTTATCAGCAACAAACAATACCCTAAGGAAAATTCTAGCTCAACACGATGCTAATGGAAGAAAGCATGTCATGTACTACTTAATTCATACACTGGTCATGTATGAACATAATTATACATCCATAAAAAAATCCTATTTATCCATGGTCTTCGTAGCTTAGAAACTATGCCATTACATGTTAAATAATAAGACCATGGTTATTTCAAAAGTAGATATAATCAAGTATCTACTACCTAAAACATATTTTCAAGGCCTTATGGCCAAATGTATCATGTTTTTTAGTGAGTTTGACATCAAGTACATTAACTAAAAATCCATTAAGGGGTAATTTATTGTAGATCAACTTGTTAAAACACCCCTTTCTAATACAGAGCCACTTACATTCCAATTTCCTGATGAATCCATAATGACCATCATTAACACACCTCTTGAGGAGCAAAACTAGAACCTATATTTTTATAGATCATTCACATCACATAAATCATGGGTAGGAATTTTATTTATTACACCACAAGGGGATCTAATCCTTAAATCATTTAGGATTAACTTTCCTTGTACCAATAACATGGCTAAATATGAATCACTTATTGTAGGACTTTAACAAGTGGTAAAATAGAATATATCTCATCTCAAGGTTTATGGTGATTCTTAGTTAATTATCGATCAAGTTACAGACCACTTTTAGACTAAAGACGATAAGCTAGTTCCATATAAGGCCATGGTTGAAACTCTCAAGTAGTAGACTATTGACATTCAATTTGAGTATATACCAAGGGAAATTAATAAAACTATAGATACTATGGCTATAATTAGATCTATTATTTGCTAAATAGACATAGCTAAAGAGTATTAGTTCCTTATCAAGAATTTGATAGTACTAGCTTATGAACCTTTAAAGGTCATGATGATTTGTGATATTGTTGGTCCTATCTCTATTTGGTACTCACACCTTTAAAAACACCTCCACAACCAAATTATATCACTTGAACTATACTAAAATCGATCCAAAGCCTTCATACACTAAACCACCTATTATGCCTTACTCAGATCAACCCTTTGCTACTATAGTTTTGATGGAACTTTGCTTCATTATTTAACTTTAGTTGAATCTACACTAGCATTATGGTAAGTTAACGAAGGAGAATGTAGAGCACACACCAATGGGTTATTCTTATCCAAAAATATCTTATGTACTAGTTATTATGGGACCTTGATGGATGTAAATGCAGATGCGTATGTGAAAAAGTGTGATAAGTGTTAATGACATGCCAATCTAATTCATGCCCTGCCTAAGACTCTAAAACCAATGTTAACACCATGCCCATTAGATACATGTGGCCTTAACCTCATTGGTAATATTAATCCCACCTCATCTAATACCCATAAACATATCCTTATTGTCACTAAATATTTCACTAAGTGGGTTAAGGCTATACCCCTCACTTACATGACTAAAAATCAAATTTCTAAGTCCATTTTCAACCATCTTATTTTCCACTATGGTATCCATTTTGATATTATATCTAATAATGGGGGATAATTTAAGAATAAGGATGTCAAAGAGATATGTGTAGAGTATCAAATCATACAACACTTTTCTATAGCATATTACCCTTAATTTAATAGCCAGGCCAAAACATCAAACAAAACTATTATCAACATTCTCAAAAATATTTTCAATGATGTTGGTCATGATTGACACCTTCAGATATTTCTCACCCTTTGGAAATACCATACCAATCACCATACACCCATAAGAGCCACTCCATATTCACCTATTTATGATATTGAGGCCATTCTTCCCATTGAGATTGATTTTCCTTCTCTATGCATCTCTTTCAAGCATGCCCCACATGATAATGACTATTGATTAGCTCACCTACAAGAGCTAGAGTTACTTTATGAGAAATTCATGGATACATTAAATAATATCCAAGCCTATCAAAATTGACTCTGAGGCCACTATAATTGGTGCATGAAACATAGAGAATTTGAACTTGGTGATCTTGTCCTTAAAGAGAACCAAAAGAATATTATAGTTGAAAGGAAGCATAAAGGCAAGTTCAAACCCAACTAGGTTGGTCCTTCCATAATTATGAAAAACTATGAAATAGGAGCATATAGGCTTACCACACCAGATAGACACAAGATTGATGAGATGGTGAACATTATCCACCTCAAGTGGTACTATGTTTGAGTGACTTGGTGTTTTATCTATAAGGACCATTTCAAGTTGTATCATTTTATCAATCTTCTTCTTTGTATTATACCATTTTTACTATCCTATCATCCAACATTTATCCCTATTTACTATCTATGGCTGCACTTTCCTTTGTAGAGGCTAAAAATATATCTTGTCTCAATTCTTGAAGGAAATAGAATCAATAACCAATGAAGATCACAACAACATCATTTACATCTAAATCTATAGCCCATTCTTGATAGAGTAGTTATTCAGATGAGGTGTGGGATAAAAACTAACATGATTGATTATTTAATTTGTATCATTTGTTTATTAGGACATGTATCTCCACTTTAGCAAGAAAAACATAATCATATGCCATTTACCATACATAGGCCAAACCCATAAAAAACCAACAACCATCATCAACCACAAACATATACCATGCCTTTTTCATTTGCCACATCCATTTGTTATTTTAATATATCCTACCATTCACCCCATCACTTGGGGTAAATGATCTTAACATTTGATCCAATCGATCAAAACCCATCATTTTCCTAAGAAATACCATTTTGTTTTACCATATTATTTCTATCTAGACCAAAGCCTATTTGTAGTCATCCTATCCAATGTTGTTTTGATCTTGGTTACTTTGGTTCTTACAAGACTTTTT
Source organism: Torreya grandis (assembly GCA_037957365.1). Lineage (NCBI taxonomy): Eukaryota > Viridiplantae > Streptophyta > Pinopsida > Cupressales > Taxaceae > Torreya > Torreya grandis. Next base: position 2,082,563 of record JARHVA010001453.1, on the reverse strand, counting down.
ATGAGGGGATTATGATAAAGTTTCAATAACCAATCAAATCCATGTTTATAATGATAGTGTATAAAAGTAGTGTGATAGTTGATCTAGCAAGGTATCTTTCATTTTATGTCCTATATCAAGTTTGTTTATGTGAGCTTGATTATATCACCTACTAGGGAAAATTAGTGTTCACCAATCTTGCTAATAATTATAATATATTATTGTCAAATTAGTATCATTGATCTAACCCATTGTATCCTACTTATAACTACCTATGAGAAAACTAGGGGCAACGTTTATTTATCATGCATTACCGTATCAGCTTACCATTGTTATTTCCATTTGATTGGCCATTTACTAGATTTGAGAACTTATTGGGACTTAGTCAAGTTTTTACTCAACTTATTTGTGGACAAAATTACTATGAATTGAGGTCATCTTAAGACTATGTGGGCCATGATCAATTCATGTTGAGGTCACCATAGTCCCCCTTCCCATGCTCTCTCACCATTTTGTGAGCAGTCTAAGCCGAACACTCTCACCATTTTTAAAGTAGGTATCTTGTCATTCTCTAATGAGCTAAGATACCCAAAAATTCCAAAAACCTTCAAATATATCAAAATCCAAAAAAAATTGTCCTGTTTAAATCCTAGTTAGTCATCCTCAAACTACCCTACTAGGGCAAATCCATTTATGATGCTTTTTATTACTTTTATTTTTAGTCTTTATATTTGTGTGTTTTCTATTTGTTTATTTTGTTTATTTATTTATCTATTTTCTATAATTACTATTTCCTTGACTCATTCTATATACATTCATTGTTTGATTCCTTGAGCACATTATTCTTGAGTCTATCCATATTCATACATAAACATCATCATAGTTTTGATCATTGGTGCCTTGTTTTCAAGTGTTTATTAGATTGGGAGTTAGTAGTTATGCATATTTTGGCTAAATCCTCATGGTGTTATATCATAATTCTTACCATCACATACTATAGCAAAAATAAACTTCAAGAATGTCTACAAAAATTGAAGCCACATAGGTTTTTCTTTGGCACCTTGGCAAATCCTTTCACCCATCTTGATCAAATAAACCCATTAACCATTCTAATTGTATCAATGTTAATAAAGATGTGCATATCCAAATATTCAAGTAAAATCAAATAATTTCTATTTATCAATCTTATTCTATTCATCTTTTTCATCACTTTACATCCTCATATGCTTGGTTATTTGTTGGCTTCTTTAGTCATTAGACCATCGCATCTACATTTGTGCCTGCTCATCTTTAATATTTATTCAAGATTTTATCTTTGAGTTATGATTTCTAATCTATTTTAATTGAGGCACAACCATATCAAACATCATATGTAGACAATCCAAGTCCTCTTAATGATTATAACTTCCTATGGGAAAATCATTATTTTGACTTTTATTCCTAATTAGAACTACCTTTGGGCAAATGAGTATCCTTTTTAAATCAATGTATACAAGCATTTAATTATTTAGATTAATCTTAGCCATGGGTTAATTATACCTTTAATCTTGATTCTTTTTAAGGGACCATCTATCCACATATGTGACAACCACTCCTTCGAGGTGGCATCATCATATACTTTTCAAGCACCATTTGGAGCTTTGTTCTTCAATCATCATCTTCTTTTTGGCATACAAATATTTACTAATTATTTGAGAAGACATTGATATGACTATGGTTTGAAATGCCTTCCAAAATAAGGGTAAATTGTAGACACCTAAAATTTGCCATCAATAACCTCTGACCATGTTTTAGACCAATTTCTACCAAAATGCACAATTTGGGCTAAAAACACTAAAACATGCTAAATTATTTAAATGTATCATATACAAGTGTCAATTTTGGCTAATGTATCTCTAAATGGGGCAATATATTTTATGAGATAACTAAATTTAATCAAATCATTTTGAGTTGAAATGATGATTTTGCACCTGGGTGCTCTAGATTGCTCTTTTCTAACAAATTTGTTGCTAGAGACATGTGCCCTTGTTATTTTTTGTTGACAAAATCTTAAATGGGATAATAGTTATAATGCATCTAATATCAACTTTCGATTTTAATCTAGTCAAATTTTGATCCAATAATACAACATTTTGACTAATTGCATTAATTTTTACACCAATTGCCAATATTTTCACCAAAATTGATAAATCATGTTTAAGACTTTGTTTAAATTAAGAGATTAAGTTAATTTTCCATGGAACTTGTTGAATATTTCATTAATGGAAATTGGTTTCTAATATCTACATCATTAGGTGAGGTCATCTATAGGGTGGCATCCACACGCTTTAATTGCAATAAATATCTAATTAATCCCTCCCATGCCTCTTTAATGCCTCTTTATCCCAAATATTTATGAGGGCACTTATTGATTTTAGCCTCCAAAATTGAATGGATTCTTATCCACACATCTTCACCTTGAGATGGATGGTTTAGGTTCATTCTGATTATTTACAAAAATCTATAAACACAAGGCCTCACAACCATACTTTTAAGTTTAGATAGTGTAAAGTTACCATGCATAAATGATTCCAATGCCTCATACAATTAGTGTTATTATGCCAAATTGTTGAACCAAGCCAAATCCATCATAATCCAAAGGTTATAAGAAGAGAAGGAGCCCAACAAATCCATTGATTAAGACTCTTTGATGCACAAGCCAAGAAAACCACTCTATGAAACATTTAAAAGCTCCAAGGAAGGTGAAGGAAGGTTTATTTCATGTTATAATTGTTTCTTTCAAATGTATGTTTGTTACTAATCTCCCCCTAGTGTCTAAGCATAGATATGTCATGCTTGTTAGTGTGTTATTTTCATTTTGATTTCATTTTGAACTAACACTTGATCTAACCCCCTCTCTTGAGTCAAATTCCTAATTCACACCTTTCAATTTCTCTCTATCTCCTTAGATATATGCACTTTATAAATTTATATATTTTTCCTAATCTTAGTTTCAATCCTTACAATGATATATATTTCAAATCAACATGCCAATAGGAAAGGTAGTTACATCAAATCACATGTGTACTTTTAAAACTTTCTCTTTGAATTTTAATCTTTTCAATACTTTCAATTTTATATTATACATGTTGATTATATAATTTAACATGCTCTTGGTTGTACGATAGTCACTAGTAAAGCGCTCAAGTTATATTCAAGCAAAGGCAAGGTGTGTTATAGATAACTCGGTATGAATTTCTTCTCCTTTAAATGAAAAATTTAAATACTAGATTAAAAGGGAGACAAATTTAGATGATATTTATAGATTATATATCACCTTAATCTTGTACACTTGGAAAACTCAGACCTTAGTTGTTCCTCTTAGTTTTTTTGCCTTTCCTAATTTCAAAAGTCTTAAATATGTTTTATCTTGTGATCCTTGATCTATATCTTGGTCTAACCATTCTTATGTTGATTACCCAAACCTTCTATATTACTCAAAATTCTTAAAACCTACTTATCATACACCTCTACAATTTCTAAGCTTTTGCCTACATTCTTATTCATTGGATACTAGTATATTGGACAAATACCTACATCAACATAGGTGTACTACTCTAACACAAGTGTCAAATGCCCTAAATTCATCTAATTTAAAAATGAAATGTAGCCTAATGGTTGTCCTAAGTGCTTTAATAAGAGTTACTTCTCCAAAGGGATTGATATAAATATAAGATTAACCCTCATTCATTGGGAACCTAGTATAACCTAAAAAATACCTAAGGTAATTTATCAAAGCATTCAATCAAGCACTTGATAAAGCAAAGATTTCTTATTTTACTTTCTTTTTATATCAATCATAGGGAAAATGTATACATGAGTCTAAATTATTAAAGGAGTAGCCAAAGATATATATTTTCTAAGTTACAAGCTAGGTCACTATTGTCCTTAATTTACACATATTATATGATTCACACACAAGCCAACATGTAGGGGAGTACTACATTTTGAGACACTATTTATAGTATTGGCTATCTAAGAAGTGGTCATTGATAGAGGGGTGATTAGGGTCAGCTCGACAACCATGTTCCCACTAACCCATTTTCTCCAAAGATCATTATGAAGATGAAGAATTAGGGATTTAAAATTTTAGGAGTGATAGTCCATGACCTAGATATAAATGCACCAGAGCAAAGGTGAAGACAAACCTATAAAAATTGATTTGGTTGCATTATTTTCTAGAAAGTATTCTATATAAGACACCTACATTAGGTTTACATAGTAGCATCAATGTAATCACCAAGGTTGATGATAATGTCTGAGGATCCAAAGGAACAGATTCTAAAATCTAATGACTATTATAGAATATTATTTCAATGTGCTTTCTTCTTATTCCATATCCAAAACTATGTTATCATCATAACCAACTAAGTACATCACTTATTTATCATTTCTATATATAACATAGTTATACTTACTATTTTTATCCTATCTCAATTTAATGAATTCAACATATATTTTATATGATTTTAAAATATAATTTAGTTTATTTAGATATAGTTTATCATCCTTGTGACCTAAGATATCTATACCCATTTAACCCTAGATAACCCTAATTTAGATCTATTTTAGGGTTAAACACAATCAAGTTTTTCTTGTCATCCATGATTCCTCTAAGTACACTTTTTAGATTAAAATCCAATATTTTCCTTAGATTAATTTTTTAATAATATATGATATTCGCATCACTATCATCCTTTAAATCTACCCAATAGTCTTTAATTTGTGGGTGATGGCTATAATTTTCTCCTAGAATGCCTTTAATGAATATATTAATGTAAATTTTCCATATTCTGATGAATGGGTGAAGGGTCACTATGACCTTTTTAGTTTCTATTGATTAAGAATTTTGAGATGAAGGACATTTCTATTTCTTGATTGGAATTAGGAAATGAATACCAGTTTTATGATTTTCTCCATAAAATGGTTTATTGATGCCAATTGTCAACATAGCTCCATTAGAGCCCATTTATGAGTTACATAATTTAGAAATTTTTATGGAATGATGTTGAATCTACCGACACTAATGTAGGAGAAGGTAGGGAATTAGATAAATCATCTACCCCATTTAGAAATTCTATCCATTGCATTTAATGAGAATCTCTTATCAGGATCATTCACGACCATCATGATCACACAAAATAGGAATGCATCTTTAAATCACTTGAAATGTTTCAAAATGGTTTTGATCTCAAGATGAGGATAGATGTGATATACTCTATTCAATCTTTGATCCATGACCATGTTGGTCTCTAAGCCTAAAGATATTTTCCTTCTAGCAATGCTATATACCAGGTACAAGGTCATGTAGAAATAACCTATAATTCTCACATTCAAGAGTTGTTGATGAATAACATATCTTATCATGATCAATTAATCAATGAAATATTTTCCATGAAAGATAACACATATGACATCATACATACAATATTATAATTAACATGATGATGGGATTCCAAACACTTGGTTGAGGAGAGTGATGATATCATCCACTTCTTGGATAAGTCACTCTTTGGTAATTTTTTTAGAAATCTCTGGACATTGGCTTGTTTGATGACCATCTAATGTTGATTCATGAATTTGAAGCATCTAAGTAGACACTCATCCCATATCTTCTATTAACACTCGTTGTTGATCTCAATGTGTTATTTATATTCTAGGATTCCATAAGTGTCTTCAATAGATTCATGACTAATCAAGAAACTTGGATCAGTTTTAAAATTTAACACGTATCTCTTTTTAGGATTATAATGTTATACACATGTACTCATCAATTTTTGTAAATGTAATACAAAAATAAATGTTATATCTTGAGATAATCTATACTCTTAAACGTTCTTCATGAATATGGTTCTTCCCTAAGATCTGATTCTATCATAGAACTATTTCATATTGGCATACTTGAGGTTTGTATCCATGATGTTCTCATGTTCTAAATCCAACATAGAAACCTATATGATACTTTTAAATTCAAAATTTAAGCCTATTTATGTTGATGTATACATTGAGAAAGAAAATTAAAAATATAAAGAAAATGAAACAAATGTAAACTACAAGATTCTTAGATAAGGACAAGTTGACAAAGATGGAAGATAAGGTGCAGGGTCAAAGTCTTCAGTTTCACCTTTTAAAAATACAATTTTTTGTAATTAATTTAATTTAAAGAAAATGGATTTGTGTAAAATATCTTGGAAACTAGGATGGATTTAAGGAAACTAACTTTACATGTGTTTTTGATCTATTTAAAAATTAAAATTAAAAACTCTCAAAAACCACAAGAATATTGGCATTTTAATTAAAGTTTGGAGCTTTATTGGTTTTATTGAAAATCATATTTGCCTTTCTTTATTTTCTTGAAATCACCTTGAAGTGGCTAAACTAATTTGATGTTCTTGAAACCACTTCTTGGAAAATATTTTGGAATTTTTAAAAATTTCTCTAAAATTTAAGAAATGCGTTGAACCTCTTCTTGCAACTATTAGTTAACACATATTTATTTAAAAATACTCATTTTAGATTATTTTAAACCCTTATTGGGAAGCTTTGAACTAGTTGTTTCTATAAAATAATTATTTTCTTTTCTTTTAAAAACACCTCTTGAATTTCTTAAAGATTATCTTGAAGTTTTTGAGAATTGTCTTGGATATGTATTGGAGTTATTTTATATTATATTAGAGTTATTTAACAATCATGTTTTATTTTATGAAAAACATTTTGGAATTATGGAGGCTTATTTTAAAATAATAAAACATATGCAATCCTTAAATGAAATTTAATATTTACTTGGAGCTATTGAAGTGGGATGCCATACTTGGTGATTTGGAGGTTGTCAAAAACATTGATGCATGCATTATTTTATGATTTGATGAATATTTAGATGGAGGTAAAACCTTGTATGAGTTATTACAGTCTTTAATAAATCTAATAAACCTCCTAGGACTACTTCACTTGTTTGAGGGTTTGGAAAAAGGCATCTTACTTTTGTCTTAGTATCTTGACAAGAACAATTAAAATTATTTATTTCTTGCTTCAAAAGATTTAAATATGTTTTAAAAACTTAATTTTAGATATATACACTTTAGTTATGGCTGATAATCTTCTCAAAATATGAAAACCACCTTGAAGCTTGTAAAAAATGGAGTGTACTTTTGAAAACCCTTTAAAATTTATTCTCAATTCTTGAAATTGGATGTCATAGTGAGAGGTGTGAAGCTTATTAAAAATATGGATGAATGGATATTTTATTATTTTTAAATCTATTGAATTAATTTTTTGGTCTAAAATGAACTTTTAGAACCATTTATGGCTTATACATATATTTTTTTACTTATTCACAACTTGTTCATATATTTATTCATGACTTATTCATATATTTATTCACAACTTCTTCATGACTTATCCATATATTCATTCAATTATTAATATATTTTTAGAAGCATTTAATATTTCTTCACTTATTATTTTTATTCTACTTATATTTATTCCAATTCTTCCACTTCTTCTTTTTCTTCAATGAAATGACCATTCCATGATTTTATCATCACTGTTACTTCTATTTACATGTTTACCACTCAAAAGAAATGAGAAAATAGATAACCACTTATGATTTAATATTTTTTTGTAAAACTCATGCATGACATCATGGAGAAATGAATGCAAGAAATAGGAAAGGCAAGCCAAATTTCCACCTTTTCAATTCCTTCCATTTATTTGGAAAACTTTTTCAAATACCCCATGAACATGCATGTAGAATAAATTCCCACTTCTTCTATTTTGGAAAATTTCTTCAAAAGACCCACACATTAGAAATTTACATGATTTTTCACCAATATTTCCCTCTTGCATGTGTCAAATAAATCAATTCTTTTTCTTTTTTAACCTTTTTAAAATAATATTTTTAAATAATTATTAAAGAGAAAATTAATTAATTTTTTTGGTTCATTTATTGAATTTATTTTTTATAAAATGAATAAAAAAGGTTTTATTAATCCCCATAAGACCAAGTGAACAAGGGAAGTGAGAGGCATGATAGTGGAACATAACTCAAGGAGTTAAGTGTTGTAGAAACAAGATCATTTATTGTAGTAGTGAAGAGAAGTATTACAACATATATATGAATTACAACACGAACATGATAATTTGATGCTAAATTATATGAATATCATTAGTTGAGGACTAACATACACTAACATTGATGTTGTCTCCAAAGGGTGTTTAAAATGACTAGCATGAAAATTTCTTAATAGGTGTGCTAAAATTTCATGAGTGAAATTTTAAGTGCAACAACACCTTAAGTTAATATGGTAATAAATTACATGCCTTGATTAAGGTAATTAATTTTTAAAAAATATGGTTAATTAATATTAAATATTTCTTTATGGTGAGGTAAAAACTAACCTTAGGTTATATTAAATATTCATATTACTTAATAATGCAAATGATAATTATCTCAAGTAATAATGTTAGTTGAATTATTAAATATTAGAAATAAGGGAACCCCAATCTCTAATTTTTATGTTGTAGGATAATTTTGGACAAATATTTGTGGAAATAAAATTATTTTTCCATGTGCAAACAATATTTAGTCCTAAAGAATTAATTAGGTGTCAAATTCTTAAATTAGAATCTTATTCAAATAAATTATTTATTAATCAAGGTGTCATATGAACATGTTTTGTTATTGAAAAGTAATGGTTACAAGCTATTATATGATTGGTATAAAATTTAAAATGTTTTTTTATCACACACTAAACCCCATTTTTCAAATAAAATGGGAACCCTATTTTATTTCTTTCTCTTTCCCCCTTTTGGGAACTTAGTGGTTTGATTGTTTGGCCCTTACTCTAAATAAGAATTTTCTAGATGATAAGTTTTAAGTGACTAAAGGTGCTTATTTTAATTTATTTTTCATATTAAATACTCAATCCATGATTTTAAAATAGGTTTATTAAGGAAGGTTTCCTAAATATATCTTAAACTATAAGGTTAGAATCATCTAGAATTAGGTTCTGAAGAGGCTTGGAAATCCCATTTGAGGGAAATTTGACAAGTGCTTAAAATAATGAACTATCTTCTATTGAACCTTTTGGATATTTTTATCTTAGTAATCTGACCCATTTTCACTTTGAATTTGGTAGGAATTGGCTAATTTTTTATGTGTAGTTTCAATTTTAATTTAGTCACTTTCAAAAAATGAGTTCAATATTCCTAGGGTTTGTTGAAATTGGGATACTTAACTCTTTTTAATCTACCATTTTAAATCTATTTATCCTTTAGAATTGCTACAAAATGAATTAAATTTACTTATGTTCACTTTTTTCCTTAGTTGATTTCATGGAAATTATCAAAAATTGCTTTGAATGTGACTTTGTTCTCCTTCAATTATGGATTTCCATTACTAAGTCTTTGCATTATTTTATTAAAGTTTTGAAATACTTAGCCATTTTTATTTTAAAATTACATAGTCATTTACATTTTTAATTCTAATCATTTATTTTGATTTAAAAGTTTGTTGACTATGTGTTTCATATTGTGCTTGTAGGTACTTAAGTACAACCCAACACCATGAAACACTCTTTTGTAACTCCTAGTAGTTTCAACTCATTCAAAATACTTTCAACACTTAATTTATTTTCAAGTTTTACCTAAAGCCACATAACACTTATCATTCATCTAGACAACATAGCTCTAGGTGAGCGGAATAGTAGGATGTTGTGAAGTGTCAAGATCCTGATGACCCACTAGTATGAGTTAATTTCATACTAAAAAAAGGATCTCAATGAATGTGTTATTGGGATGTTTCCATATGAAGTCATTATAGTGATTCATTATCTAAGAAGTATCCATATAGAATCAATGATGTTAGCAAGCTCTAGACAAGCATGTTAGTGGGATGATGCCTCATGGCATTATCCTATTGATCTATTGTCCTAGAAGGATCTGTATAGAAGATGTGACATCAGTAATCTTTGGTAAATAAGGTTAGTAGGATGCTAAAATGTGGTGAAATACCACTACCTTGTAGCCCTAGAAGGATCTATGTAGCTTGATAAAGTATTAAAGTTTTGGGTGAGTGAGGTGATGCCACATGGTGAAATATCATGTCACCATGGAAATTATAGTTAGTGTAACTCAAAATACCCAACAAATTAGCAAAGAAGTGAAAAAAAACCATGTGGTAAAAAACTACATGAAGAAGATGTATTGACCATAATGTCTGCATTACCATTGGGCTTGAATTTGATGACAGTCTTGGATGTAGAGACTATCAAAACTCATGAAAGGGCCTATGTTTGAATGTGCATCTGACTAAATGAAAATGTTTATATCCAAATAATAAAATATTTTGTCTATTTCTCACATTTAGGTTAATCCTATAATCCTAGTTATTAATTGACATGCACGTCAATAACATAGAATTCATGCCTACAGATTAAACATAATGAAGTATAATATAAGAGGAGTTTGGACCAAATCCTTGCACAATAATGAAGTGGAAAAATGAGGCAAATCTTAATCAATGATATAATGACAAATGCAAATTTTATAAATGGAATGATGGATCCTAAGGAATTCAACTGATGAATCAAATAAAGTTGGTATGAGCCTTAATCAAAACATGATCATGCCTCCATCTTAGTAAAAAATTAGGCCATATCTAGTAATATTACCTTAATCAACAATGAGTATCTATAACTACCCTATTAGTGGGCTGAGTTGGTAATATTTGGAAGGGCTTTCCCCTTCATTTATATATTGTGCATTGAGAGCCTTTCTTCTATATGTATTTTTTATAATTAGATGATTTTATGCCTATTTAGAGTTTTATGGATTGTAACATAGATTTGTGGAATTAGAATTTTTTATGTTTTCTTAAAACAATCTCTCATATTCCCCATTTTATTCCTACTATGATAGAATAAATTAATGTCATTAGAATGATTGTAATCATCCCATACTATTAATCAAAATGAATATCATGAAATTTAAAGGTTGTGAAGATTTAAATCCTTTTCCTATGCATGTCCTTGGTGGCTATGGCCTTTTCCTCTTTTCTAGTCAATTCCCGGACTCTTGTACCATCCTTTGATTGAATTTGTACTAGGTTTGGATCATCCAAATATTAGTTTTAAGTGGATGCATCTAATCAAACATTGTAGAAAACCACTTATGCATTAGTAAGATATTTACCCCTTTGCCTCTTGTGTTTTTAATTTATTTATGAGAGTGGGTTAATTTAGGAACTAAGAAATCTACAACTAGTAAAGATGTAAACTAGTAAATAAATTGACCATTATCTTTATATGCAAGTATTACAAATTTTGATTTTTATTTCAAGCTAACCCTGCATGTACTACCTAAAAAGTGTGTATTCCTTCAATAAATGTATTAACCAAGGTGAATTGTTCTCTATATTTGTTAAAATAAGAGCCTTAAAATAATGGTCGACATTATCCAACTTGGTGAATACCAATATACAAAGACTTGATAATTTTAGACCTAAGGGAAGCATTTTCATTCATGACAAATTATTTATTTTAGGAGAGGTAGGGATTAACAACCCCTTTACCTAATTTTTGGCTAGTTTCAAAAGACAAATCAACATGTTCTAGCACTAGAAGGATGGTATTGAAACCACAAGTTATGTTCACTGCCAAACTTTGAAATAAGACACTTTTAGGAAACTTTGAATCCATTGAGATAAATTTAATCTTAAGCTATAAGGTAGAAAGATAAGTACCCAATCCAAAAATTTTAGGAATAACTTTTATATATTATGGATTACTAAAAATAGGATACCTAAATGAAAAAATAACAAAGGAAAAGGTAAATTTAAGCCTATCCAATCAGCTAACAAATCACCAATAGATATGATTACTAATTTTGTGATCCCATTCATGCTTCCCAAAGACAAATAAATGGTAGATAATCACACATTTATTTGTGTAGGATGATGCCCTATAAACTTTCTATGGGCTACTCATGACTTACTAAATAATATTGATAAGTTATACCCAAAGTGCACACCCAACATGATTAAAATAGTTGAGGATCATATTTAGAAATTTAAGGATGTGTATTACCACTTTTTTACTTACTCCTTGGGAGAGGTTTCTAATGAATAATACCTTGGGTTACTAAATAGATCTGTCATTTCTTGGAAAAACTTACAAAATGTGTATGTCAAACATTTTAGGATGACCATTAATCTGACTATCCTATATCACCACTTTTTGGCTACCTAGAGGGAGTCAAATGAACCAATGAGTGTCTTTAAGTCATGCTTCCACAATATATACCAAATATTTAAATACCCTTACACAAAAATAAAATTGGATACCATATAAACATAATTAAGATCTCTAGACTCAATGACCTCCATGTTCTTGAGGACCCCATCAATAATCTTATCCCCATTTTTGTCCTATAACAAAGATATCAACATTGGGAAATAAATAGTGCCACAAGTCTATGGAGTGATCCTTTTACCTTCCCTAAATAATCTTATCATGATGATCAACTAGCCTCTTCAACATAATAATCTATTAATGAAACCAATCTCATGTTCCTTGTATACAAGCCTTAATACAATTTATAATCCAATTACAATGAACTATTTCCTAATGGTCTACTTTATGTCCCCAAATCATGTTTTTCCATAGGAAAATAATCAACTTATCCCCATTACATATAACAACATAGTTGTTATGCCTAACACTAGAATTTATGCTACTTATACTAGTAACCAATAAGTTATCCCATCATTTATAAACAACTAGGCACATATTAATAATGCCCATAACCAAACACACTGTGATACCCCTAATTTTCTAAATTCTAATACACATGTAGCTAGCCCAAAATTGTAAGCATGAAATCAAGAAAATACTAAACCCTTAAGTAGCAAACCTATACCAAATAATTTAGAAGTTGACTAATGATATGATCAGTTTAAATAGACAAGTGCCTCAACACACCCACCAAATTGCAAATAACCCACCTTACAACATGAATTTCAACTTATAGAGAACCAAAAAATAATGGAATACGAGGCCAAATAATGGAGGTGTACCTAGTCTAATGGATAATAATAACTAGAATAACAAGAACAATGTTTCCAATGCAGTGCACTTGATCGATTTAACATTACCTACTAGGTATAGGATACAAAATACATATGACCACACTGAGGTTAATTTTACATAATTCATCTATGATTCAATATCTTTTGAAAGGATATGGACAACTTAAAACTAATCCCCACACTTGATAATAGTCCTAACCAAGGTGAAGGAAACCCTAACACCACTTTAGTCTTAGAAACTTATGAGTTTCTATTTGAGACTGATAATCAATTTGAGGATAACCTATATAAAGCATATGCATTTAATAAATTTCAAAATGGAAAGAGTTATGAGTTAAGGATTAATTTTCAAACCCCACTAACTAATTATACTCCTTTAAATGACACTAAAGTTCTACCTAATGAAAACTTGAGTAATAATCTATTTGCCTATAAGACCTCAAACATCTTATCAACCCAAGAATAATGTTAGTTTCCTATCAACTGATCAACCAATGGAATAAAGAAAACATGGATACAGTATTGTAGATGACCTAAATAAAATAAGTACAACATTATGATGTTTGAGTTATTATAATTTTCCAATTAGAAGGATATGTTACTAAAAGAATTATCTACTACTAAAGGGAGGGAAACTAGTAGAACAATTGATGCTCGCATTGAGATCTATAAATAGAAGACTAAAACTAAATTTATTATAAAAGTTAGGATTTTAGGAAAAAAATTACATAATTGTTTGGTTGATTTGTTAAACATGAAATATACTGAGAGGGAGGGGAGTGAATCAGTATATTATATATCATTTACTTAATCTGATTTCTATTTTTTAACCACTTAATCACACATTCAAGATATGAAATAAAATTGAAACAATAATATTCACCACATGAGAGAGAGAGAGAGAGAGAGAGAGAGAGAGAGAGAGAGAGAGAGAGAGATCCAATTTTTATGTGGAAACCCAAAGTGGGAAAAATCATGGAGAAGAATCTCAAGTATATGAATGAGCACCAAATAAAATTACAAAGTTTACAAGCACCAACTTACAGGAGCACCAACCCCTTTGCTGAACACCAACACAACAACTATTTATGAGCACCAAACCCTTGCAAAGATTTATGAATACCAACCCATTTTGTGTATAAAACACAACTATCACTCAATGTTGCTTACTCAACAAATGATAGAACTCTAAAATACCTCCTACTTTTATCTCCTCTAAAAAAATACAAACCATGCACTCTTTTGCATATTACAAATGGCTTCTCAAGCCTTTATTTATAGATTTCCAAATGACCTTTGGCATTCACCCTTTGTGACAATTTAATCCTCACGGAAAATAATTCCAAACTTGCATGGCCCTTCATATCCTTGCATTTATAAAGTCACATGGTGACCCTTTATAAGCAAATCCATCCTTTACTCTTTTGTCTTTATCTTGGTGACTTTTCATATTCTTCAAAGTACCCCTTCATGAAAAAATGCACCATACCCTCTTTTGTCTTCACATGGTGACTCTTGGAATTCCTCAAGATGACTTTTCATGAGAAAATACATCCCATTCTTCTTTTATCTTTACCCCATGACTCTTTGACTTCTCCATGGGCCCTCTTTTGACTTATATGCAACCAAAAATATATTCATTAATATTAAATAAATATTAGCCAAGATATGACTATTAAAAACACAATTAAATGAAATGGGGAATTTATCACCAATATGAGACCTTTGACATTAGTGATAATATTTACAACAATCTCCCCCTTTGTCACTGATAGCAACCTCAAACTAAAACTACCACATCCTAAAATATGCACTACAAATGCCAACCTACACATACCACCATATAAAAAATATACAATAACTCCCCCTTACTATAGCAACCTATACCTATTCCCTATACCTATTTTTGTACTTGCTTTTACATTTGTACCTATACATATTTCTATTCTTCTCCCCCTTTGACATCAATGTCAAAGGGCCTATCCTAGAGCTAACACTTAGATCCCCCTCAATTTATGCTAATCCTTAATGGTAGGAAGTAAAATAAATTACTCCCAACTTCTCTCATAAATACTCAAATGTGTCTTTTGGTAGTGCCTTTGTGAAAATATCTACAATCTACTTTGTAGTACTGATATAATCCATCTTAACATGTTGATTTGCAACCTGCTCTCTCAAGAAGTGATATCTGATGGGAATAATTTTTTTAATGCATCATTAGATTATTCAAAATATTAATAGCACTTGTGTTGTCATAAAAAATAGAAATAGGTTCGTCATATTTACCTTGATATCTTTCAAAGTTTACTTCATCCAAAGCACTTGAGTACAACATAATACCACTATAATATATTCTACTTCAGCTATAGAAAGTGATACTAAATTTTGATTTTTGCTTAGCCATGATAATAAGATATCACCGAGAAAGAAAGCTCCTCCAATTGTACTCTTTCTATCATCCAAGAAACCTATTCAATTTGAATATGTATAAGCAACCAAAGTGAAATCTCTACCTGTAGGATACCAAAATACATAATCCAATATCCCCTTAATATATCTAAATATTCTCTTCACCAACTAAACATGACTATTTTTTGGAGCTGAATAATATCTTACAACCATACCTATTACATGCATGATGTCTGGCCTTGATACTATCAAATATAAAAGACTACCAATCATAGATATATATAAAAATTGAATTACAATAGGTGAATCATCATCCTTGCTCACCTTATTTCTTATAATCATTAGTGTGCTAACTAGTGCACAATCCTCAAAACCAAATTTCTTTAACATTTATTTGGCATATTTACTTTGAGATATGAAAATTCCTTTATCTGACTGAAATATTTACAACCCTAACAAAAATGACAATTCTCCAAGCATAGACATTTAAAATTCTTTGTGAATATTATCAAGAAATTATTTTGTCATCTTTTCAATGTTTCCTCCAAAAATGATGTCATCAACATATACCACAACAATCAATTAATGCTCACCTTATATTTTGATGTAGAGATTACTATCAGCAAATCCTCTCATGAAACCTTGATCTTGAAGGTACTTATCAAGTCTTGCATACCAAGCTTTAGGAGCTTGTTTCAATCTATATAGTTCTTTCTTAATATACATACATGGCTACTAATATTTGAGAGAATAAATACCTCAGGGTGTTTAATATATACCTCTTCTTCTAGATTCCCATTTAGGAAGGTATATTTAACATCCATATGAAACACTTTGAAAATTTTAAACACTACATATGCAAGAAGCATTCTAATAGTCTCTAGCCTTACCATTGGTGCAAAAGTTTTTTCAAAATCTATTCCCTCAATCTGAGCATATCCTTTACATACTAATCTTGATTTATTCTTGGTCACTTCTCTATTTTCATTCAACTTATTTCTGTAAAACCATTTTGTTCCTTTCACATTATGATCTTTTGGTTTAGGCACTAATTTCTAAGTATCTTTCTTTTATATCTAATTAATTATTCATCCATTGCCTTAACCTAATGCTTATCATGCCTAGCTTCTGAAAAAGTTTTAGGCTGAATTTTGGATAACAAAGAGAAATTAACTTTCTTAGATTCACTTACCATCATTCTTTCAGTGTGATTTCTTTTATTTATGTTCATGATGATGTCACTTTCATTATGATTTATCTAGACATATTTGGATGGGGTTTTGGTGTCCTTTTTCTCCTTCTCATCTTCATATGATTATTTGAAGTCTTCCTCTTCAATGATTTTAGGAATTTCTACTAGATCATTGATTATTTATGTTCCATCTTCTTCTATCCTGACACTTAAAATTTCAACTATTTTCTTGGTTATTTTGTTATAACATTTATAAGATTTACTTTTACAAGAATAACCAAAAAATATACCTTCATTTTCTCTAGATTCAAACTTACCAAGTTTTTCATTGGTTCTCTTTATGAAGCATTTGCTACCAAAAACTCTAAAATAATCAACTGTTAGTTTGTCTTTCCATAGCTCATAAGGAATCTTGTCACTATTGACTCTCAATAATGATCTATTCTAAATATGTACTATTGTAGCAACTACCTCTCTCCAATATTTATCTGGTATCTTGGATTCATTTAGCGTTATCCTCACCATCTCTTGAACTATTTTTTTCTCCATTTAACTACTCCATTTTGTTGTAGAGTTTTGACTACTGAATAATGTCTCTTTATTCCATGGTCTTAAAAAAAATTAATAAACTAATTTGACATGAATTATCCTCCTTGATCTAATATTAGGCACTTATTCTTCAAACTAGTTTCCTTCTCAACTAATGCTTTGAATGCTTTGAAATGTCTGAAAGCTTCTAATTTTATCTTTAAAAACATTACCCAAGTCATACGTGAAAAAACATCAATAAGAAACATGAAATATTTCTCACCTTGAGTACTTTGAGTTCTCATAGGTCCACAAAAATTAGTTTGAACAAGCTCTAACATTTGAGTGGTTGATTACTCTTTGATTTTGAACCACCTTTTGGCCTGCTTCCCATGCTGGCAAGGTTAACAAAGAGTGTTGAATAACTTTGTAATCTTTGGAAGATTTTTGAATGCTTCTTTCTTGATTATGTTGACAAGATCATCAAAATTTATGTGTTTTATTTTCCTATACCATAGCCAACTTTCTTCAATCTAACTCAAACAACATCTTTGACCTTTGATGTCTAAAAATATATATAAATTGTTACTTTTTCTTTGAGCATTTACAACTAACACATCTGAATCTTTTCTCCTAATTTCATAGAATTTTTCATAAATCTTGAGTATGTGCCCCTAATCACATATTTGACTCACACTCAAAATATTAGGATTAAGACCTTCTACATAAAAAATATTTTTAGTTTTTTGTTCTACCATTATCCAAACTTAGTGTACCTTTTTTGGTGATTTTGGTAGTAGTATTATCTCTAAATTTCACTATGACACCATTGATCTTCTTCAAGGTTATGAATTTTCTCTTGTATCCTATCATATACCTCCAACATCTACTATTAATGAACCATGGCTTTTCTTAATTTCTTTCATACAGAGTTGTTTGTACCAACATAGATTTTTTAGGTTGTTTTTTTGCTATGAACCTATCTAAAATTTCTTCTTGATGAATGGAGCCTTGAAACTCTAGTACTTCTTGAATGACTCAAACATGCTTATATAGTACCAAGCCATGTGTCTGAAGTTCTTGAACTTGTAATATATTATGGCCTCTTCATTAAAGCCTGATAGAGGATCAAAAGAGTTGTGGCTTCTACTTGGCTCTGCATGAATTTACTTCTCCTTATTTCTAAAATTATTAGCCCTTTTTAACATTCTATTTTCTTATGACCATATCCATTATAATAAAAATAATAACCATAAAATTAGGACCTATTTGTGTATCTCTAACCTGATTGCCTTTTGTAGCTTTATTCCTTCTAGCCTTCTTTGTTTGAGATGTTCTCTGTATTCTTAATTTTTTTTTTTAATTTCCTCTTTTATAAGAGCTTCAACATATCTCTTTCCTTTTTCTATGTTAACCTTATCTATGAAATTAGTGGCCTCCCCTTTCTCATTTTTAAATCTAATACATGTCTTATTTGATATTGATCCTTGAATTTGTAATATCTTATTCAAGATATTAATGTTATTCTCAAATTTTGAATCATTAGATGCTCTATCATTGATTGATTTATTTGTTTTCTCAAGATCTACTTTTAAAGAAGAAATTTCAATAACATACCTTTCACATTCTTCACTTACTTTTTGCAACTATGTCATTAGATCTTTGTCATTTTTCTTGACTTCTTTAAAGTGTGCTTATAGATCTTCAATTATTTCCTTTGACTCTTTTTCATTTTTCTTCATCTAGAGATTTAATCTTTGATTCTTCTTCTCAAGATATTTTAAATCTTCTAAGGCACAAATGAGTTATTTTCCCAGATTCACTTCGGCTTCATCCTATTCTTCTTTTTGATCATCTATACTTTTGCTTGTAGATCTATCTTTATGTATGGCCATGAATATAATCTCTTCTTCTTCTAAATCGCTAATTCCACTATCTTTGGCCAAGCTAGGATCTTTAGAATACAAACTCTCTTTTTTTGAATACTTTATTGAATTTTCCTTTGAAATTCTTCTTATATATAGACTTCCCTTCTTCATTATCACCATTACCCTTATCTGGGCACTTAGATACAAAATGTCCAATCTTTCTACAATTAAATTATTTAAAAGATAATTTTCTTTGATATTTAACTATGCCCTTTTTTAGCTTGCAAATGAATAGAGTTTCATTATCATCTTCATCATCACTAAAATTGTCACTTGATTATTGAATCTTAGCCTTTTCTTTCTTTGATGTTTTCAAAGCAGCTTCTCTCCTTGAGGGTTTCTCTTGTTTGATCTACATCTCATATGCCATAAGAATACCATGTAGCTCATCCATCTTTAGCTTGGATAAAGTATTCATATCTTCAATTGCCAAAACTTTTGTATCATATCTGAATGGTAGAGATCTCAAAACTTTTTGTATCACAATTGATTCTTCTAACTTTTCTCCAAGACCTTGAATCTGATTAACTATTTGATCAACCCACAAAAGATAACTTGATATATTTTCTCCCTCTTCCATCTTCAAACTCTCAAACTATCTTTTGAAAGTTTGAAGCTTAGCTTGTTGAACCTTTCCATCACCTTTGTAAATATTCTCAAGTTTTACACAAGTTTCATGAGTAGATTTACGTTGCATAACTTTAATTTTTTTTTATTCACATAAACCACATAAAATATCATTTAAATCTTTAGCATTATTTTCACTTGCCTTCTTTTCCACTGGAGTAGTTACAAGTGTTTATGTCTCTTCATATTCCTCCACCACTGCTTGTCAAATGTCAAATACAAGGGCCATCTAATAAGTCCTCATCCTCATGCTCCAAAAAGGATAATTTGTCCCATCAAACAAAGGTGCCTGATCTATAGAAAAACCTTTATGTGATCTAGCCATTGTACTTTTCCTGGTTTACCTTCAAGCTATAAAACTTTTTCAAAAAGGAACTTGCTTTGATACCAATTGTTAAGCATGAAATATAGTAAGAGGGGGGTGAATCAATTTATTATCTATCTTTTACTTAATCTAATTTATTTTATTTAACTACTTAATACAAAATTCAAGATATTCAATAAAATTGAAATAATAATATGCACCACACAAGAAAGAGAGAGAGAAACACAAAATTTTTACATGGAAACCCAAAGTAGAAAAAACCATGGAGAACAATCTCAAGTATGTGAATGAGCACCAACTCAAATTACAAAGTTCACAAGCACCAACACAAAAATTATTTGTCAACACCAACCCATAGTAGCACCAACCCCTCTTGTGTATAAAATATAACTCTCTCAATGTTTCTTACCCAAAAAATGATATAACTCTACACTATCTCCTTATTTTATCTCCTCTAAAACAAATACAAACCATTCACTCTCTTTTATATTACAAATGGCTTCTCAAGCCTTTATTTATAGCTCTCGAAATGACCCTTGGCATTAACCCTTTTTGACCCTTTAATACTCATAGAAAATGGTGTCAAACTTACATGACCCTTCATATCCTCTCATTTGAAAAATCACATGGTGACCCTTCATAAGCAAATGAGTCCTTTCCTCTTTTGTCTTTATCTTGGTGACTTTTCATATTCTTAAAGTGTCCCTTCATGTAAAAATGTGCCATACCCTATTTTGTCTTCACATGGTAACTCTTAGAATTCCTTAAGATGACTCTTCATGTGAGAATGCATCCAATTCCTCTTTTGTCTTTACCCAATAACTCTTTGATTTCTCCCTGGGCACTCTTTTGACTTTTATGAAACCAAAAATATATTTGTTAATATTAAATAAATATTAACACATATTAGCCAAGATATGAATATTAAAAACACCATTAAATGTAATGGGGCCTTTATCACCAATACTAGACCTTTGACATCAATGATAATATTTCTAATACCTTTGATATGATCATTTTGAATAGACAAGTACCTCAATAGACCCACTAAATTATAAATAACCCACCACATAACATGAATTTTAACTTATAGAGAACTAATAAATAATGGAATATGAGGTCAAAAAATGGAGGTGTACCTTATGGACACCTAAAACTAGCCATTGATAACTTGCAATTAAGATTTTAGCTAATTTCCACACAAAATGCATAATTTGGCCTAAAGACACTAAAACATGCTAAATGATGTGAAATTGACATATTCAAGTGCTGATTTTGGCCAGTGTATCCCTAAATGGGGTAATGCAATTTATAGGCTAGCTAACTTTGATCAGTTCATTTTGAGTCAAAATGCCAAATTTGCACTTGGGTGCTTTGGATTGTGCTTCCCTATCAAATCTTCTACATAAGATATGTGCCTTTCTTATTTGTTTTTGGTAACATCCTAAATGGGAATATGGTTCCAACACATCTGACATTACTTTCCAATTCCAATCTATTCAATTTTTAGACCACTAACAAGACATTTTGATTAATTTGAGTAATTTGTGCATAAAGTGTTTATTCATGTTTAAGAGATATTTAACCTAGATTAAGGTCTAATAAAAAATTCCATGGAAACTTGTTGAATAATTTGTTATTAGAAATGAATATTGAATATCTACATCACTAAGTGACCTCATTTCTTGGGAAGACATCCCTAAGCCATAAATGCCATAAATATCAAGATTCATGCCCTCCATGCCTTATCAATTCCTTCTATGCTACCCTCCATGCCTCTTAATTTTCCCTTATTTCAATTCCATGATGAGGATAATTAAAAACTTAATTCCAAAAATTGAATTAATCCTCAACCACACATCTCAATCTTGAGATGGATGGTTGAGGTTGATTTTGATCAAATCCAAAACTATATAAATAGGAGGCCTCACAAAATTATTAAAAAATCTTAATTAGTGAAAAGTTATAATGCAGGATTGGTTCTAAAAAGCTTCAAGCAACTAGTGTTACCATTCCAAATTAATTCTAATCCAAGCCAAGCCATAAGCCAAAGGTGCCAAGGAGATATGGAGATTGTCAAACTTCCATTTCCAAGGAATTCATGAGCACAAGCTGATCAAGTCACCAAAACAAGAATTTTGGAGCATCCAAGGAAGGTAAAAGAGTTTTCTTTTGCATTTTAGTTGTGTTTAATTAATGATTGTTAACTAAGCTCTCCCTAGTGTCTAGGCCTAGAGATGTTATGCTATTAATGTGTTTATTTCATTTTGTTTTAATTTTAGAACTAACACCATACTAACCATCCTCTCTTGATTTTAATTCTTATATCACATAATACTAGACCTTTGACATCAATGATAATATTTACAATACCTTTGATATGGTCCATTTGAATAGATAAGTGCCTCAACACACCCACAAAATTATAAATAACCCACCACACAACATGAATTTCAAATTATAGAGATCCAATAAATAATGGAATATGAGGTCAAATAATGGAGGTGTACCTAGTCTAATGGATAATAATAACTAGAATAACAACAATGTTTCCAATGTAGTGCACTTGACTGAATTAACATTACCTACCAGGTGTAGGATATAAAATGTATATGACCATACTAAGGTTGATTTTACATAATTCATCTATGATTCAAATATATTTTGAAATGATATGTACAAATTAAAACTAATACCCATACCTGATAATAGTCCTAACTAAGGTGAAGGAAACCCTAACACCACTTTCACCTTAGAAACTTATGAGTTTCTATTTGAGACTGATAATCGATTTAAGGACAACCTATATAAGGCCTATGCATTTAATCAATTTCAAAATGGAAATAATTATGAGTTAAGGATTAAATTTAAAACCCCACTAAATAATTATACTCCTTTAAATGACAATCAAGTTCTACCTGATGAAAAATTGAGTAATAATCTATTTATCATATAGGATCTGAAACATCTTATCAGCCCAAGAATAATGTTAGTTTCCCATCAATTGATATACAAATGGAATAAAAAAAACATGGATACATTATTGTAGATGACCTAAATAAAATAATTCCAAAATTATGATGTTTGAGTTATTATAAATTTCCAATTAGAAGGATTTGTTACTAAAAGAATTATCTGCTACTAAAGGGAGGGAAACTAGTAGAACAACTAATGCTCACATTGAAATCTATAAATAGAAGACTAAAAGTAAATTTATTCTAATAGTTAGGATTTTAGGCAAAAACTTACAAAATTGTTTGGTTTATTAATGCATTTTTGGTAATTTGATGCCGTATGTCATTTTTTTGTAGTTGGATTTGACTCCTACAAACTCAAATAGAATAGTTATTTAGTTGGACAAATTAGAAGTTAAATCTTTTAATGAGTTGAACCACATATATATTTAGTTGGCCTTACATCCTAAGGTGTATTAATTTATTGATGTTTATGTATTGTATATACCTAAGAATTACATTATGCTCTTAAATAGAGATTAATCTAAGACACTAAATAGATACATGGAAATAGAATTTTCTCATATGTGGCTTCCATAGAGAGGCATACCCAATCATATCATGATAAAACATGAGACAAATATGACTCACATGATCATAGATTATAACAAGAAAAATTATATCTTATTTTAAGAGTCCAAGGTCAAATTATACACATTTGAGAAAGATATTGAAGCCTGTAAGGATTTCTTAGTTAACATATTGATTGTGAGAGAAGATTTAAAAATTCAAGAATTAGATCAGCTAAATGAGGATGATTTAATTTATGAACTTAAAATAACTGCATTTACTAGTGATAACATCACACACCAGGAGGTGAAACTAGCTTATTTTAGTGTAGGACAAGGCTACCAATGGTCATTTTTAGTATTGGTTATGGCTAAGTCAAAAATCAACTAGTTAAAGGAGATTTGTATCAATGAAAATAAGGAGTTTTTGAACCTTAATGATGATGAGGTTGATATTCTAAAAAATATATAGTCCTACGTATTCCACTCAATATTTAACCAAGAAGATTTTTTTATATAATATACAAGACTTGTGTTCATTCAAAGTTGAGAAGGCTAGTGAAGAAATCAATGTTGTAGTAGAACCAACATATCAAAGTTCCACGTGCTCAATAGAAAAATCACTTATGGACCCTCAAATTTGATGTTTATAAGTCTAAGAAAATATTTGGTGTTAATTTTGAACTCATTGATCCTCAAGGGAAGTCATATTTAGATGTATTTTGACTATAATTTGCTTGCAAAAATAACATAGTTGAATATGAGGGCCTAGTTTATAGTCTCTTATTCACACTAAAAAAGAAAGTGAATAATATTAGAGTGTTTAGAGACTAAGAATTGGTGGTCAAATAGATAAATATCCATTATTCTAGTAATGAAAATCATTTTTCTTGATACCAAAACCAAGTAACTTGATTGAATGCTTTGATGTATTAAATATTCAAATACTACGTCATAAGAGAAATTATACAACATATGCATTGAAAATAACTATGAGTACCTTGGAACTAATGGCTAACTCTTTATTGATAATATTCTTAGTAGATTTTGTCTCTATTCCTTTAGTCCTAAAAAATATTACAAATTTAAAAGTATTTGATGACTATCATCACATATTAGACTTCATCACCAATATTGAGGTGTTTATAGATTATATTATTGATGAATATGGTCAAGAAGACTTTAAACTAGATGAAAACCAGATAGTGAATTTAAAGACAAATATTATACCTAAGGGCATGATCTCATTAAAATGAGTGTTTGACATGGATTTCCATGGTGATAAATAAAATTTATCATGTTCTAAGGGAATATTGAATTAAAATTACAATCTAGAGTCAGAGAACATGCTTTTAGGCATGACATGTACTGAAATAGAAAATTAAGACTTTGTTTAATCCTTAAAATATTTCAAAGATGTTATTATGTGGAGCTATGAGGACTTAAAAGTGTTTACCAAGTCAATTATCATGCAAAACATCCCTTTTAAGATAGGATTCAAACCATTCTGACAAAGGCAAAGAGTAGTGTATCAACTATTAGAGCCATTGATATATAAGGATGTGTAGAATTTGTTCCAAGCTAGTATCATCTTCCCTATTAGGCACTCCATGTGGGTGGTAAATTTAGTACCATTCCAAATGAATAATGGGGAGATAAGGATTTGTGTGGATTTTTGTAACTTGAATAAATCTTCAAAATTTGATAATTACCCATTGTCTTCACTAGATGAAGTTTTATAGATAGTGAAACACTACCAAATGATGTCATTCATATATGGGTACTCAAGATATAATTAGGTAGTGGTCAATGATGAAGATCAAATCAATACAATATTTAAAACCAAGTAGGGTATGTTAGCAAAAAAGAGGACATCATTTAGCCTAATCAATATAGGTACCATCTTACAATGTGTAGTAGACATTATATTCAATGATCTTATTGAAAAATGCATATTCATATGTATAGATGATCTATTTTTTTAAATAACAGATGAAATCACATAAATGACCTAAGGATATTAGTGCAAAGGTTATAATATCATGTAATCTTCCTAAACCTAAATAAGTACATAGTCAAGGTCATAAAGGGTAAGTTACTTGATCATATCATTGAGGGATTTTAGTAGACCCAGATAAAGTGGCAATTTTTTTGAAAATCCCATTACTTAGTAGAAGAAAAGAATTGAAGTCATTCTTAGATAAGATCAAATTCAATAGGAAGTTCATTTCAAGATTTAGAGAGATAGTTTGGCCATTGCAAAACATGTTGAAGAAGGACACAAAGATTGAATAGAGGGATAAAACATGAGGATTTTACTTAGATTAAGAAAAAATTATAAACAATTTAGTGTTTATCAATCTTGACTACATGCAACCCTTCTACCTCCACTCATTTGATTTAGAACACTGAAGTGTTGTTGTTTTGACACAAAAGAAAGAATATGGAGATGAGAGACCTATCTTGTTTATGATTTCACCACCTTTCAACACTAAATTAAGGTATTCAACCATAGACAAGCAAGATTCTATTTTGATAAAAGTAGTCAAAAATTTTAGACACTACATTCTCCATAACAAGGTATTCACAGTTGTTCTTTACCTATACATGAAGGATATGTTAATGAAAAATGAGTTTGGTGAGTGAAGAGATAAATTTATGGCCATTCTTTAATAGTTTTAC
Organism: Torreya grandis; assembly: GCA_037957365.1. Taxonomy (NCBI): domain Eukaryota; kingdom Viridiplantae; phylum Streptophyta; class Pinopsida; order Cupressales; family Taxaceae; genus Torreya; species Torreya grandis. The sequence goes on along the minus strand of JARHVA010001453.1, from coordinate 2,056,247 downwards.
CTTAAGATAAAACCAATGAATATTTGAATAGGTCAAGAATTTAATTAGGCCATGGCTGAAGTAGACCCACAAATAGTTTGTCAACAATACATGGTACAAGATATGATAATTGATTATTGGTATAAATATGTGGTCTACCATTTACTCAATAAATAGTGTTTTAGGAAATTGTATTTCACTCAAAGTAGAGTGATGTACATGAAAAGTAGCCATTTCATGATCAAAATAGGGATACTCTATAAGAGGAACCATAAAGGCATATATCTCAGATGTTTGATAAATAAAGAAGAAATTAAGGTGCTTGATAACCTCCATATAAAACATGGGACCAAACAAGGATCCAAAAATTAAAAATAGAAAAAAAATACTTAAATAGTGTCATTGCTAAAAATGATGACTTTGCATCAAATTCAAAAATATATAATTTAATGGACCCAAAATAAGTCCATCCTCTAGGAGAGATGGGTTTATGGGGCTAGGACATGAACTACAATAGGTAGGATAGGTAAAATACTATGGTGAAATAGATTTTTTATAGCTAGATGTGAGATACATATACATTCATGATAAACCATATGTGATTATAGGAGTGGATTGATGTCTTAATGACATGAGAGTGCCATTCACATTGTCTACAATCTCCTCAAATATTGACTAAGGAGATGTAAGCATTTTTGGAGGTCATGGATTTGTTAGTTGTGATGTAGATGCTTGTGATCTAATTAGATCAAGTGTGCTTAATTACATTGGCCAAGTAGTGGCACTCAGATACTTCTACCTTTCAACTACTAATTGGAAAGGTTACAATGATGCTTGAGGATACTTGGAATATCCTCAAGCTACCTATGAGAGGTCAAAGGATATTTTGGGCATATCTAGCACAATAGAGAGCTATTTTGGATGATTTGGTTTGTGGATATGCCATTAACATGTCACATGGGAAGGTTAACATGAATTTATTAGAGTTATATATAGATATTTAGTTGGATGATCTACCACTAGTAGAGCCTACACCTAATGACTTAATTAATAGATATGTTATGGTCTTGATGGCCATTATTAGTGGCATATTGCAACTTGAAAAGAGTGGTAGATTTTTACATATGGTCCTCAAAGGAGTTATTTGAGACATATTAGATGACACAACCATTTTTTCTTAGCGGCTAGTAGTATTGGATCAACTTTATAGAGAGATACATGTGGTGTCATATTGATGAGGCTATAGTATTAGTGCTAACACTTTGATCCAGGTCTGGGGATGGGAGCACATAGTCATAAAGCATCTTATTGGATAGATGTGGGTATGGGGAATATATGATCCCATATCATATGGATGGGTGCAGATAAATGCAAGTCACTAAGGACACTATTGGGAGATTTACCACTTTTGAGTTTTTCATTTGGTGAACCTATTTTCCATTACATCTATAGTGGAGGTATGAAATTTGGTATGCAGCCTATATGACTAACAATTATTTTTGATAGGTTGATAGACATATATCATAGTGGTTTATAAGCCAAATCAGTTGTTATAGTAGTTTGGTAAACTACAGGTGTATTATTTAAGACTAGGTGGTTTTCTCACATTATATAAGAGAGTAACCAAGATATTCTAGTCATTCAAAAGAATATAGTAGTTGAAAGCTATGGATTAGTTCCATAGACTCAATGGGCCTATAGAGGAGGCATGATAGATAAAGGTGTAACACCAAATTATGGCATATGGTAGATTCAGGTATGACCAATGAGATTGATAGCACCTTTACAAACATAGTTTGGAGAGGCACATGATGGATAGGTTGGGTAGGGATTAGCTGATCAGGGGAAAAGTTGTTAAGGGGTAGTTGGGCTATATGGGATCATTTGGAGGTAGAGGTGTGTGATTATTAGGGTGGGGATAAGATGGATGTAGATTAGGGTGGAGATCAAATGGAGGTGGATAGGGATGGAGATTAAGGTATGGGCCAGGTAGGTACCAAGGGTACCAAGAGGAGAGTTACTTGTATAGATCCTAAAAATGTTAGTAACTTAGGTATGATGAGATAATATATATGGTTGGTAAATACATCATATATGATAATATCAAAGAGGTACATTGGTATATTATAGGAGGATACTATTATGATAATAAATGAGATTGAGGACCTATAGAGAAGAGTTGATCAAATTTAAGAAAAGGTTACTCTCCAAAATATCAATATTACTACCCTTTATTCAGAGATTGATCAATCAAAGGTAGAGGTGACACATATGAATTAGATATAGGTGAATATATAAACTACTTGGGATCAGTCCATAGTTGAGAGGGATCAAGCTAGGATAGAGAGAGATCAAGCTAGGATAGATTTTCAGAGGATCCAACACAAGCAAGATGAGGCTTAGGTAATAGGTAAACATGTTATATTATCTAGGATGGTACTTAATATCCTTTGAGATAGGGATTATGCCTCTTAATATCATTGATCATATGAGATGGTAACGTTAAGTGATCAATAGATACCCATATTTGAGGTCTAAGAGAGTGAGAGAGACGATAATAGGTCCTCATGGTCTAGATCAAGGACAAGTGGTATAAAAAAATCAAGGTAGTTAGGTAAATATCTACCATTGCCAATCCACTAGGGCCACCACCTCCACTACCTCTGACAAGATCCAAATATTCATAAAGTGAGAGTTTATTTTGTATAGCTCTTGGCACATCTTATTTTAGCATTATGACTTATAGATATTCATGATGTATATGACATTTATTTTTTTAGGATATATGACAATCACATTTGGTATATCAACTATTATCATTTTAATATATATGTAATTTTATTTTCTTTCTTGAGCACAATGTGTTATGCTTACATGTTGATGTTGCGTTTACTTGGGAATGTTGATATTGTTGATCTATTCCTTCCAATGTATGATAATAAATATGTTATATGTTTCTTCATTTATTATATATATACCATGTATTCATATTTTCATGATTTTGAATTATAATATATGCTTATTCAGAGATGCATGTCCTCATTATAACATTGGATAGTCATTGTGATTGGGTTACTCTCGGTTTGGATTGCTAATATATGCATATTGTGAATAAGAGGAGATATATTGTCGACACCATTGTGTGATAGATATTTGGATTAATTTTTGTTATAGCATGTGAATTTATGAATAATTATTATAAACAAACTATAATAACACTATATGTACTATGCATGGAAAAACATAATTTCAATGGAAATATAAACAACTTAGGTGTAAGATATGATCAATAAAATACCAAGTGTAAATATAATGCAATAAACTAAGTGTAGGAGTTATTAAAAATACTCAAAACTCAAGTAAAATATATAAAAAATACATAATTGAGTGTAAACATAATTTAGTAAACCTATGACAACCAAAAGGAAGGAAGGCACAAATAGATGTTAGTCATCAACCCTATAAAATCAACAAATCTAATAAACATGACTTGAGTAAATAGTTAAAACTGAACCAAATAAAAAGGAAAACTCACAAGAAATAAACAAACATAAAACACCTAAATAAAAATGTAATGACAAAATTAATTATGACAAAGTATAATAAACAAGTTAATCTAAGGCCTAGTGTAAAAAATGAACTAAATCTAAGTCACAATGCAACAAACACATTAAGCTAAGGTAAATGAAATAAACAACTAATTTAGGTAAATATAATAAAGAACTAATCTAAGTAAAATATAACAACCAACTAATATAACTATTTTTTCATGTGTAATATAAGTTTTGTGGTTGGAAAAACATTACCCCTAGGCTATAGGGAACAATGGCACATGTATGATTGTATAGGAGTAGAAAGGGGGAATATAAGAACAAGGGGAAGCCGAGTTGACTCTAAATGTGTTAGGTAAGTGGATTTTGCATACATATCCCAATGAATATGAGGTTGAACATGAAATTCAATCCAAATGTAGTTCTCCCAAGATTTGAGATAGAATGAAATTAAAGACAAGGAAACATGATTGACTTGTAGAGGGAAATAGGAATGGGATCATAAAATAATGAGAGTTTGAGAGAGACCTAGGGTTATTTAATGCATCAATCTAAAATATATAAATACACATAAAAGTGACTCACAAAATGGAGAGGGAATGAGAGGTCTAAAATAATGAGACTAGAAAAAGATATTAATTGATGAAAATGGTTGAGTTAACCCAGGATGCCCCATGCATCCAAACACTATTTACATTATCTGTGTGGACCTTAGGCCAAAGTAATTCTCTCAAAAATAGGAAGGAACACAATTGATAAATGGAAAAGGCAAATTATAAATGGTCATGGATGGATAAAGTGTTTGTACCTAGCAAATATGATAAATTACACCATCTAAGAGAAAGTAAAAAGCTATTGGTAAATTATATGATAAAATAAGATTTTTTTTTTGGCGATTTATATCTCATGTGGAGATTGTAAGTTATTTTTTAAAACTTTTTTAATTTTTAGGCCTCTCTTTTTTTAAAGATTTTAATTAAGGTTTTTAGCATCTCAACTCAATAGAGAATTATGAGATACAAAATGGGTTCACTCATAAAATGGAGAGAATATGGCTTAGGTTGCTTGTGAAATGATGAGAGCATAGCTTATATTTCTCAAAAAATGGTGAGAGAATGACAAAAAATGGTGATTTAGATATCCTCAAAAAACACTGAGTGCTACCTACATAGTCCAAATAGGCCTCAAGCCACTATAGTTCACCCTACAATGAGGAATCCAACTAAAAAACAAGTTTTGAATAGGTAAATGGCATAATGTCATAACAGTATGATAAGGTATAATGGTACATAGGTTAGAACCAAGGTAAAAAGAGGATGGGAAAGGTATGGTAGGAAAGGCACATGGAATGGTCTAAATAAGGATATGGTAAAATAAAAAGTAAATGATTCTCATAAATAATACTCTAGATCACTCAAGTGAAAAAGTTCTTGAGGTGTATTATGTTCATTGGTTCATCAAGTTCATCTCCTTCTAGTATAGCAACCCTGTATGACCCATTACCATAGTTAACAACAATTACATGGGATCCTAACTAATTAAGATTAAACTTTCCTTTTTTCTTGCATTTGGCATTGGTGTTTTTTTATTTTATTTTAGTATAAGATCACCAAGATCAAATTATCTATGTTTCAAGTTTATTATACTAACCATACAACCTGATTTGATATGCTTGAAGGCTATTTATAGATTCCATGAATTTTTTGTCTAGTAGTTCCAACTCTTATAGATGAGTTACTCTTTAATACTCATCATCAAGGATTCATTTCAATGAAATTCATAGATAAGGTAGCTTGACCTCATTAAGAAGAATGGAGTCAAACCATAAATTAGGGAATAAGGTTTGGCACTTGTGGGAGTGTATAAATTAGTATGGTAAGCCCAAAGGGTGTAGAAGAGTTGCAAGTTCCAATCGTGGCCAACATCATTGACAATATTCCTGAGGATCATGACAATGATTTTTTAATATGCCTCTGCTTGGCCATTGCCTTCGGGGTAATATGCAGTGCAAAATTATCAAGTAATGTTATATTCAACACAAAGGTTTGTGACATCCTTGTTTTTTAATGAAATACCATTATCATATATAATTTTAGAGTGGATAACATATATATAGATGAGGTGATTGAAAATTAACTTGGATATTTATTTGCATGTCATTTAAGTTATGAGAATGGCTACCACCCACTTAGTGAAGTATTCTATGGTGGTTAGATATGTTTATGGCCATCTAAGAATTTAGGGTTGATGTTTCCTATGATTTTGAGTCCCCACATTAAAAATTACCATGGTATAGTAATTATCTTGAGTCTTTGGGTTGGAACATGTATCAAATTACCATGATTTTCTCATTATACGCACTTTTTTTTACATATGTAGTGGCCTCATCTTCCATAGTTGACTAATAATAACTAGTACATAGTTTTTTTTTCAAGGGTGGCCCCACTAGTGTGGGCCTCAAAAACCCCCTTGTGAAATTTCCTCAACACTAATCCAATTTTTTTTGAAGTTAAATAATGAAGTAGAGTTCCATCAAAGATTCTACAATAAACTATGGGCCAAAGTAAAGTGTAATGAGACGTTTGGTGAATGAAGGTTTTTTTAATCTTTTATGAGAAATTTAGGTGTGATGATTTGGTAATGAAGGTAAATATATAGTTTATCATACCAGGTAGATATGGGATCCATAATAACATAAATCATATCAATGGTGAAATTTTTATGAGCTAGTGTAAGAATATTTTCAACAAGGAAATGATATTCTTTGGCCTTATCTATAATTTAGATCATATAATTAATCATGGCCATGGAATTTGTTATTTTATTGTTAGCCAAAAGTATCTACTCAAATTGAAGATGATAAATTTATTGTTTGAGTGTGTCCACCTATATTTATATGACATAACCTTCTCATGCTTGGTTTGAAATTGGTTTGTAACTTGATTGATGATAAGTTGAGAATTTCCATGAACTAGTAAATGTTGGATATTACACTACACTACTAAATGAGGCTCAAAAATAAGTGATTCATGTTCAACTATGTTATTAATATAAGGAAAGATGATAAAAAAGGACTTGGAAATGATATCCCCTCATGGTTTTATAAAAAAATATCATACTCTAGAACCACAAGATGCGAAAAAACCATCAAAATAAAGTTTCCACTACTGATCTTCAACAGGTTATTCTTCTACGATCATGAAGGACTCATTTAGAAATCCAAAAGTGAATGGTTGAATATCAATAAGGGGAGATTCATTGAACTAGTTTATAATTACCTATCCCTTGATGGCCTTTTTTTAGCATATTCAATATTGAACTCACTTATAAGCATGATCTATTTATCCATGCACCCATCTAAAGCTATTTTTATAGTAGATACTTGAGCTGATCTACTTTGGTGATGACAATGGTCTTATTTTTATATATGCAGTGTTGTAACTTCTAAGCTTTGAATACCATGGATAAAAAAGAATTATCTATTATCATATAATTATGCTGATATGTGACCATTGCGTGAATTATATATCACACTGTGTGTTACTTTCCTTACTCATCATGTTAGGCCAAAAGTGCCCCTAGGGTATTTTTCATCATAGATAAATAGAGTAGTAATGGCCTTTCTGGTGTAAGTGGTAACAAAATAGATAAATTGGACATGTATTATTTCAAATAGTCAAAGGCTTTTTGAGATTTGACATTCCATGAAAAGGTGGTTCCCTTCTTTAGTAAATGGGTAAATAGATAGTATTTGTTGGAAAGTTGAGAAATGAAGCACCTAATTGACTATATCATACCATGCAAACTATAGAGATGCTTCAAAGTAGATGGTTGAGGCATCTCAGTAATATCCTTAACCTTGGAGACATTGACCTCAATGCATGTGAAAGAGATAATTAAGCTAATAAATTTACCTGAAGTAATGTTAAATATGCACTTTTTAAGGTTAATACCTTTTTTATACTCATAAAGGCATTCAAATATTCTATGTAACACCTATGGATGTCTTGTCTAGTCTTGTATTTTCCTAAGATATCATCAAAATAATCCTCAATAATATCATGCATCATGTCATGAAAAATGATAATCACTAAATGTTGGTATGTGTTACTAACATTCTTTAGTCTAAAAGGCATGACCTAATAATAAAACATTCCCTAAAGAGTGGTGAATGTTGTATTATGTTAATATTTTGGCATTGTCTTGATCTAATTGTACCTTGAAACACGATCCATAAGAGATAGAATCTTATACATAGATTTAGAGTCAATGAGCATGTCAATATTTGTGGAGGAAGTCATCCTTTGGGTAGATCTTGTTAATGTCATGGAAATTGGTGCATAGTCTAATATAATTTGGTTTCTTACTAACTTAGACAATGTTTGATATCCACTCAAAATAGTCAATGGTATGAATGCATCCTACCTCTAAGATTTTTTCTAGTTCTTTATTGATTAATATGGTAATTTAAGGATGCATTTTCCTCAAATTTTGCTTAATTAGCTTGGCATCTAGATGCACTAACAAATGATTTACAGCCAAAGAATGATCCAAACTTAGCAATTAGAATAAGCCCATACAAATATATCAATTAACTCCCTCCAGAGATAAATAAGGACTTCACATTCCTCCTTAGTGAGAAATGTAGCTATTTTTATCCACTTGGGATCATTTGGTGTTCCACTGTTGACTTTATAAGTGTCCTCTACAAGAAGTTTAGAACCATATTCTAGGAGATTTGACAAATAAGTAAACTAATTGGCAACATCAAATTCTTCTAGTCAGACTAGATCATCAATTTCACCCATATAGGATGAATTTGATCACGTAATGGTGGCAAGGGTCATGTAACAAACACTTATAAACACTCTTAGATAATTTGGTCATAGGCATGTTATTCTTATACACTAATTTATAATACAAATATATTATGGTAGTAGTGTCATCCTAAACTTCAGTCGAGAAAGGGTGAACATCCTAGTCTAATGGTGCCTAAAATAGGTTTTCACCAAGAGACTAGCCTTTTTATTTAATTTTTACTTGGTTTGAAAGTTCCCTAAAGAGGGTTTTCTTTAGGACCTCAATGCTTGATTTTGTTTTTGTTTTTCACTAAGGAAGTTCAACTACTCTTTGAAATAAGTAATAGGATCCAATGTGATAGAGAAACCTTACTTATGATCTCCAAGATTAATATGGTTTCTTAGGACTAAGAAATTGTAAATGGCCTCATCATTTTTGAACTCATCAAGTGATACTATGGATAATTGTTGGTCCCAGTCAATGAGTTGAGTGTAACATCCCCAACTAAGATTTACTAGAATAATGTAATATGTATTTTTTAATTTTACATTAAGTGCATTTTCATTAGATTACAACATGAGAATATAATTAGTGATCTAAACATACTATGTTATACATAAAGTGAACATGTAACTTGTAATAGTTATTGATCACTAGCATCACATGTAACAAAACATAACTATACACGGAAATAATTAAATAAAATATAGCCACGTATGGTAAAATAATACAACCACTACTATAAATGTATAATAACAAAATCAATTACATTTCTAAATGGAATTATGTTTCAACATAATTAGAATAACAGATACAATGCTCCATTGATCACGAGTCACTTGAACTCAAATATATCTAATAATCTCAAGTGTAGTATCTAATAGGTACTATAGTGGGGAGGGAGAGAATCATTTGATAGATTTTCCACACCAACCACATACCATCAATCTGCTATATAATCCCCAAAATAAGGAATGACCCTTCTTTCATAGGTGGGTAGATATTTATGGTGTAATAATATATAGAGACATGCTAGAACTCGTGTGATGTTTGATTTCAACTACTTTATGTGTACCATAAATAAAATACATTCTAACATGATATCACACAAACATGTAAATCATACATATGAAATGACAATGTCTATCTAAACATTACTTTGATCAAAGTTTTCAAATAGCTATTGATCTCAAGGATAAGTCAAATTCATACACACCACTTGATTAGATTACCTTCATCTAGTATTGGTAATGCTAACTAAGTTAGTTAAGTCTATCTCACTACTTAATTAGTACTATCAATGTGATATTTGGACATTAATATAACCAGTATATTCATGAAAATTATTTCCACTATAAAGTATAAAACATGCTAAATACTAAAATAATCACAATACATACATTTAGTCCATCAAACATATGAATAAATCTAGACTATATTATTCAATATAATAATTAACATTAAAATGAGTTTATTTCTTACATGGTTAAAATATAAACTAGGACTGCATTCCAAAAATATTTGATTAAATTCAAATGGTTACTTCTATCAATATCTTGGTATGTTGTTCATATTACTCATTACAAACAAAAAGTCTAAATTTATTTAAAATACCAAATAAATCATAAACAAATACCTATTATTTCATTTATGAAACTTAGTATGTATGCGTATAATTATATTTCCCAATCCTTCAAAATTTTATGACTTACTTGACTAGTCACCTTATATAATTATAGGCACACTTCCTGTTATATAAATATAGGATATATATGCATATGATAACCTAAGTTATCTTATAGGTATATTTCATAAATTTATATATTTGTATAAGATATAACCCATTATATATATAATTAAAACACAAATATTGTTCTAACCCACAAATAATGTTTTCCATTATTCTTTTTAAACTTTAATGTTTCAACAACTAGTATATTTTCATGAGAAAGGGTTTGACAATAAAAAAGGGTCTCAACTATTCCATGGACTTTATTTCACTATTTAAACATAAGATTTGTAATTCAATATTTGTGGCTCATATTTATTACTACTCATTTTTTCATCTTTTCTCCTGATTTAAGTCCCTTGATTGTGTATCAAAAGATCAACTATATTTAATATAAAATCTACAAGCCTTAACACAATTGTGTATATTTTCAAACAAATCTCAATACTTATCAATTATCATTCCATTATGGCTTCATGTGTTTACTATTTAGAAACCAAATACACTATATATTTATTTCTCCCCACATGGTCCATATGTCTCTATTCATGCTCACTATTTATAATAAATATGCATAATCTATTAACTATATGCTTGTAGTGTTTCTAGATATATGACTAAATACGTATATTCATAAAAATCATGAACTCTTATATTTGATATATTTATTCAAACTTTATATATATATATATATGTATGTATATCAATCTTGTTTGAGTAAAAACAAATAGTCATATGTATATATGTATATACCCTATTCATACACAGTCTATATTTAAGTCATTCAAGTTTATAGTGATAGTTTCATGAATGTATATACACATAGTCTCTAGCATACTACATTTAAAATGAGAAGACACAACCAACCCATACATATACATATATACATACATACATACATATACATATATATATATATATATATATGTATATATGTATATATATGTATATATGTATATATATATATATGTATATATGTATATATATATATACATATATACATATATATACATACATACATATATATATATACACACACATATAATATATTGAGTGATGGCTGCGAACGGCAGAGTGGTACAGGGCGACCAGAATGGCACCCCCAAGCCTGCACGGCTGCTGCTTGGGGAGTCTGTGCAAGAGGCCGACAGGACCTTCATGGAGGAGAGCTCTAAGCTCAAAAAAGTCAATGGCTGTTTACCTAAAAGCCAGGAGTGGCCTGTTCTGGTAATTTCTCCAGATTTAGTGAAAGAGGAGGTTGAATATCTATCTTCTCACGCCCTAATTTGTAAATTTTTGGGCCTTTGTATTTCAGTAGCTGCTTTGGAAGCCTGGATCAGGCAGACTTAGTAGATTGATGGGGATTTTGACATTCTACTCATGGGAAATAGTTATTTCATGGTTAATTTTTCCTCTGTTACAGACCGAAATAGGATTTTTGAAGGAGGCCCATATTTCTATGATTGAATTGAACTTTTCTTGAAACCCTGGTACACAGGGTTTAATTTGGCAGAAGATCTTCTAGCATGCATTCTTGTATGGGTTTGACTACCAAGATTGCCCCTGGAGTTTTGGTGTGAGGATATCCTCCGCCAATTAGCGGCTATGCTGGGGACACCGATGGCTATAGCTCACCAAACACTGGACAGAAAGGTAATATCGTATGCCCGCATTTATGTTCAAATTAATCTAAATAATCCACTCTTGGATTCTCTTGAGATTTGTCTAGGAAGCTCCTCATGGATTCAATCAATAGATTATGAAGATATTCCATTTCATTTCCACAGTTGTCATGTCTATGGCCATTTAAATAGGCAATGCCTGTAGGCAACTAGAGGCTCTGCTCCCCAGGGAGAAGGGGCTGGAACTCGAATGCCCAATAATGTCAAGGGTACCAGACAACTAAATTATAGTGGGAAGCTTTAAGATCAGGTGAGTGGCATGAGTAAAGGCAAAAATCACCTCTTCCTAACAAGCACACAACCGACTGTGAGTGAACTCAGGGGTCTTAACAAGGACAGATTTACTGTAGTGAGGCACCGAGCAAAGAATCGTGGGCTGAAGAGGACCAATTATGACAGGTAGATTGAGAGTGACTTTAATCAGTTTGAAGTCTTGGACAATATGAACATAGAGGATGGCATCCCAGACTTACTACAGATGGAAGAAGAAGTGACAATGGAATAACTCACCCCAGGCAGTGACTCCCTAACTTTGGCAATTCAGTTGGCCCAAGAGATAGACCGTGGCATGCAAAAAGCTTCCATCACCGACATGCTTGACACACGAGATAAGGAGGCTCACTAGGCAGACCTTGCTAAGGAAATGGAAGCATCCAGAAATGAGAAAGGATCATCTTCAAGCCTTGGTCTTATGCATAGACCCTTCAAAAAGGGTATCGGGTCCATTCCCTCTCGAGCCAAGCATAGAAAGGACCAGGAGCAGCTAAAACTTACATGGGATCTTTTAGTAGAGGTGGGGTAGATTAAGCCCCTTGATGAACATTTTTCACCGGTTACTCAATGATAGTTCTTTCTTGGAATGTGAGGGGTTTGCATAGTTCTCCCTAGCAAAAAGCTATGTTTAAACTGGTAAGAGCTAATTCCCCTTATATACTTTGTATTCAGGAGACTAAATTTTCTATAGATTTGTGGTTTTCTTGTATGCAAAAATTTTGGTATTGTAGCCATAGCCAATGTGTTGGGGCATCTGGTTGTTCTGGTGGGCTAGCCATCTGTTGGAATCTAAAGACCATTACTCCTCTCAGCTAGATGACTAGCATATCAACTCTCACAATGATGGCTGTCTCAAAGGAATCAAGTGAAATTATTTTGGTTACTAATGTCTATGCCCTTGTGGACCTATCTGGGTAGCAGAAAGTATGGGACCACATACGGTATATTATGAGCTACCATCCGTATTTGCCCTAGATTTTGTCTAGAGATTTCAATGTAGTCCTCAGCATGGAAGAGAAGAGGGGGATTGGCTCACTTAGGGGCATCATCAAGGATTCTCCAGCATAATATTGACCTTCTGTGCCTCTCAGACATTAGACCTCTCAATGGCATCTTCACCTGGAGTAACAGAAGGAGTGGTGAGGCCAATATCTCAGAGTGCCTGGATAGATTTTTGGTGTCTTGCTACTGGCAATCTAGCACCACTTCCATTACTTCATAAATACTTGACTGGGGGGGTTCGGATCATTGGCCGATTAAGCTCTCCACTAACCACATTCCTGGACCAAGGAAGCCCCCATTTAAGTTTTAGCTCATGTGGCTCAGAGAGCCTTCCCTTCATGATCTAATGGTGAAATGGTGGAGACAAGGAGGGCCCAGTCACGACACTGCTATGTTTATGTTCACCAAGAAACTCTAGTATGTCAAAGGGAGGCTAAAGTTTTGGAATTTGGATAGCTTTGGGAATCTCCATACGAAGTGAAAAATAGCCCAAGATCAGCTGAATGGGATTACTATGCAAATTAGAGACTAAGACCTCATTGAGGAGCTCCAGTGGGCTGAGTCCCAAGTGGTGAAAGAGCTTATAGAGTGGGATCTTAAAGAAGAAATCTTTTGGAAGAAGAAGGCACGCATTGATTGGCTCCAGGAAGGTGACAAGAATACTACCTTCTTTCACAAATCTGTTCAAGCAAGGTGAAATAGAAGCTACATTTCCCACTTGGTTTTCTCAGATGGAACTCAGCTAAATTCCCCTCAGGACATTTCTAGAGCAGTAGTCCATTATTTTTCTAATCTTTTCTTAGAAGGGCTGCACCCTCCCAAGATAGTAGAAAATATAGTGATGTCTTGCATTCCCTCTGTGGTTAATTCAGGGCTGAATGAGTATCTTATGCGGCCTATAGAGAAAATGGAAGTGGAAGCTGTGGTCTTCAGCATGAAAAGAGGCAAAACACCTGGGCTTGATGGATTTCTAGTGGAATTTTACCAAGACTTCTGGGATGTCATAAAGCAGGACCTCTTTGAGGTGATACAAGAATCCTATTCAAATAAAGAAATGCTAAAGGCATTGAATGCCACCTTCTTGATCTTAATCCTGAAGAAAGAGCAGGCAGATCAGCTGAACCACTTTAGGCCTATTACGCTTTGCAATGTGGTCTACAAGGTCATCACTAAGCTCTTAGCAGAAAGGCTCAAAAAGTGCCTCCCTTTGATTGTTTCAGAGGAACAGGGGGGCTTTATTGTTGGTAAGCAGATTCTTGATGAGGTGGTCATTGCAGCAGAAGCTATCCATTCTATGAGCACATCCCAAGAGCGGGCCATGTTCATCAAGCTAGACTTATCAAAGGCCTATGATAGGGCCAGCTGGAGATTCTTGGTAAAAATCATGTTGGCTTTTGGTTTTAGCCTGGCATGGATACAATGGGTACTTAGTTGTGTCACCACACCTTCCTATTCGGTCCTCATCAATGGGCAGCCCACTGGGCTTTTTGGGGCAGTGAGGGGCCTTCGTCAAGGAGACCCACTGTCCCCCTATTTATTTATCATCCTGGCTAAAGGATTGGGCCGGCTTATAAAATTTTAGGTTTCTCAAAATAATGTGCAAGGATGGTAGTGGGGAAATGGTTTAATCACGTCCCATCTTCAATTTGTTGACGATGCCATCTTGGCTAGGAAAGCACATATTCAGGAGGTGGCAGCTTTCTATGATACCCTTAACATGTACTTGGATGCTACTGGGCAAAAAATCAATGATCATAAATCCTCCATTTATTTCTTTAACACTCCTGGTCCTATACAGAGGAGAATAGCGGCTATTCTGAGATTTCAAATTCAAGTGCTCCCAGTTATCTATTTGGGCATTCCCATAGTGGTTGGTAGGTAGCCATGGCTATTTGGCAGAATGTTCTAGACATATTGAGGTAGAAAGTTAGCCATTGGACTCACAGATGGCTCTCCACTGCTGGTAGAGTCACACTGCTGCAATCGATGATACAAGCTCTTCATATTTATTGTTGCTTGGTTCAGGCTGCTCTAGTTTACTTTCACAAAGAATTCGATGCCCTTTCCTGTCAGTTCCTTTGGAGTGGTAACCTGCGGAGCACAAAATGGAGTTTGATCAAGTGGGATACTGTTTGTCAACCAAAGAAAGATGGAGGACTTGGGCTGTGTTCTGCCATCCTGGCGAGCCATGCATTGGCTGCCAAGCTCTATTGGAGATGGTGTGCTAATTTGTCCCAACTATGGGCTCATATTCTGGCTGGTAAATACTTTCTTAGGGTAGATCCCTTGGTCATTGTTCAGATGCCTCTTGAGAGGGGTGGCTCTATGATATGTCACACCCTCAAAGTTGGAGCTCAGCTAATTAAATGCAGCCTGTTCTGGATATGTAAGACCAGAGATCAAGCTCTCTTGTAAGAAGATTTGTGGGATGGGTCGCCCCCACTCTTATCTTCCCACCCACATTTGCAGTCTTTATATGATGTCTTTCAAGCTGCTAGATGGACTAATTTGGCCCACTACAAGGAGGAGTATAACATGGTCTTGGCCATGGGCTTCAGATGGAAAAACTTTTTAGAATGGCTGCCTGGTGGGTCATGGGAGAATAGGCTGGAGTTAGCTCAGTTACTTGATTCGAGACATTAAAACTCTCTCCCCAGGCAGGATGTGCTTACTTGGGGAGGGGGAACAATTGGAAGCTATTCTATCTCAGTGGGATATAAGGCCCTACTCAAGCAAGTTTATGGAGAAGCACATTTCCTCTGGGGGAAGCTAATATGGAATTCCATTTCTTGGCCCAAATGCAGCTTCTTCTTGTGGATGCTTGTATACAATAGGTGCCTCATGTGGGATAACTTGTGCAAATGTAGCTTCCAAGGGCCTTCCAAATGTGCGCTCTGCTATAGGGAGGAAGAAATAGGGGTGCATCTTTTCTTTCTCTATTCATATGCCAAAAGTATTTGGCACAAATGGTGGGATGTGTGGAGAAGACCTTACTGGCATGCCTCCTCTTTGGCTAATTTCTAGAATGGTTTGAGTGTCCCTAAGTCTAATGCACCTATTCTTCAGGTTGCCTAGCTTGCTGGACCAACTTTTATATTATGGAACGTTTGGCTTGAGTGCAATAGGCATATCTTTTGAACAGAGTAGAGAAATAGTGAAGTCATTTGGGAGAAAGTCCACGCTTCCTTGCTGGAGTCATTGACAGCTAAGCAGCTGAGATCGGATGGCTTGGGGTATGAGGAGCTTGAGATTCTATCCAGCATTGCTGGCAATATGTCGACTGTTCCACCCACCGTGCCCTCTTCACGGCTTGGGAACAGAGTTAGGCATTCTCATAAACTAGTTTGTAGAAGGGGTAGATGGACTCCCCCTCTACCTAGAACGATGAAAATTAACACCGACAGCTCTTCAAGAGGCAATCTTGGGGAAGTTGGCATTGGGGGCATAGGCCGAGATAGTTCAGGAAACATTCAGTTCATTTTCTCTGTGTATAAGGGAAGGCATTCCAATAATTACATGGAGGCGCTCGCTATTCTTTAGGCAATGCAACATTGTTGTCAACAGAGATGGCAGAACATTATTTGCAAGTCAGATTCCTAGATTGTTATTGATTTATTAAGAAATCACAATTTTGATAGTGCAGAGTGGCATCTAGTAGTGGTTGTCCAGTAGGTTCTTCAATTAAGTTTGGTGATGAATTCAGTGAGTTTCATGCATATTCCCCGTGAATGGAACAGGACTGTTAATTGCTTGGCCAAATGGGCCTCTGAGCAAGGGCCCCAATGGGAAATTTTAGATTATAACTTGTTGCCTCTGAACTTCTCCCAAAAGTTGAGTCTTTTGGTTGAGCAGGACAAGGCTTTGTAATGTTTCTGGCTTTTTCTATTTTGGAATAATTTTTTACCCCGGTTAGTTAAATACACACACACACACACACACACACACATATATAGATACACACACACACATATATATGTGTGTGTGTTTGTGTATGTATGTATGTATTTATGCTTGGAATAAATATATTCATATATTTATATACTGATATAAAGGGAATTGACCCTAGAAGTATATACTTATAAATATATATGAATATATTCATTATATATATATATATGTATGTATGTATGTATGTATGCATGTATGTATGCATACATGCTTGGAATAAATATATTCATATATTTATATACTGATATAGAGGGAATTGAACCTATAAGTATATACTTATAAATATATATGAATATATTGATTATATATATATATATATATATATGTATGTATGTATGTATGTATCCATTAGTCAATCTATATATGTATACTACACTATTAACCATCCAAGGTTTTATTTTAAGCTAGGGCATTGTATTGTCAATAGATAAACTCAATTTGCTCTAATATCTTAACACTAAATCAAATTAGTTTATATATGTATGTATGTATGTATGTATGTATCCATTAGTCAATCTATATATGTATACTACACTATTAACCATCCAAGGTTTTATTTTAAGCTAGGGCATTGTATTGTCAATAGATAAACTCAATTTTCCCTAATATCTTAACACTAAATCAAATTAGTTTATAGTATTAGGGTTTTTAGAAGTTATATGTCTTAGTTATATGGATGACCTATATACTCAATACAAGATTAATAGATTTTTGAAACCCTAAAATTCAAACCATAAATAGAAATTCTATAAGTAAATGAAATTACTTACTTCACCAACCTCTTAAGTCACTTCCAATTTGAAATAATATATTCCTTATATTCCTTTCTCTATACTCTTTTTCTCCTCCTTTCATCATGTCCTCTTCTCCTTCACGACTCACCTCTTATCATATTCTTCTCACCATTCAAGAATTGCATGCCCTTGTTCACTCCCATCTCATAGTCTATGCAAAATACTCATTACATTTAAATGCCCACTAGTTTCACAATTAAATTTAATTTATCAAACAATAAAAGCCCTAAATTTATGCCTCAAAGCTCCCCTAATTCTTTAATTATTATTTTATTAATTTTAAAAACATTGAATGTTTAATACTACCTTACTTGCCTGAGTAATTCACTCTAAAAAGCCACTTTGAACATTATTAAAAATGGTAACTATTAATTCCATGTCAACATTGTCTATGCATGTTAATGAGATTAGGCTTAGATCTTAGGATAACATTAAGTTATAATGTAATATTTGCAAAAGTCTTGTAAAGATAAACAATATCATGATTTTTAAATAATATTGTAACTAATCAATAAAGTGATGATATCCTCTTATCCAAATTGTAAATTAGATAATTAGTACCCTATCTATAATAGTGTTATAGTAATATAATTATCACTTCATTACTATTTTATATAAACTATATACATCTTTTGTTATCTTCTTATGTTTCAAGCATATATGGATATTCCAGAATATCAATGGTAACAACTAATTTTCCAAAACCTTGCAAATACATTTTTGTTAGTCTATATAATAGTAACTATATATCATATTCATATATTTATTTTCCTGTAATCATAAACAACATGAGTACAATGGCACAATACAATTATATTGTAACATTATACACTAAGTTCATGTAAAATATACATAATGCAATCATACACAAGATTTATTCCATATATAAGTAATAAAATTGAGTTAACACTTACTAACATGCAAAATCTAATAGATAAAGAAAATATCATTAAAAATTTACTAACTCTATAATCCACAAAATGTATATAACATATATTAACTAATGTGGTGTGTTTAAGGGTTTTAGTATTTCCTCTATCATCCCTCAACATCTCCATCTACATCACCCTCTCCGATGATGTTATCCCTCCATCATGCTCTGAGGGATGCACTCTCCTACATCTAACTCATGATAAAAATGTTGTTATCGTAGTACGTACACACACACACACACACACACACACACACACACACACACACACACACACACACACACACACACACACACACACACACACACACACACACACACACACACACACACACCCACACACACACACACACACACACACACACACATATCATAAAACAATGTTATAACAATAATTAACATAATCATAATGTACAAAATTCATAGTATATCTACTTATAGCAATGAGATCATGAAATCTAAGTAACATACAACTGTCCCATATTAGCATATGATTTATAGTTTAGTTAAAAATGTACAAACTCAATTTAACAACCACAATAATCCATGGATAATTAGGTAAATTAGCTTAGTGAGAAATTGGGATGTAACATCATTCCCCCCTAAAGATGGTCATTGTCCTAATGACACTTATTCAAATAATAGCTCTGAATAACAAACATTCTTTAGAAGATACATAATATAGTATGAAACATCAAATCAAGCAAAAAAATGTGAAAATAGCTTGTAGAACTCATCATAATCCCCCCATATAACACTATCCTTAGATTATTTGTCCCACAAGAACTTTCACTATGATACTTCTCTATTATGTAAATAAAATTTACTAGTGTCAATTACTCTAATTATTTCTACCATGATGACCCTGAGATCTAGAACCTACAAAGCATTCCAATCCAACACATATGAAGGATAAACTATATACTTTTTAAGATAAGATACATGGAATACATTATGAAATAGAGCGAGGGTTGGTGGTAATGTGAGCCTATACTCTACAAGATTGACCAATTATAAAACCTCAAAGGATCTCACATATCTTGGTGAATGTTTTTCTGACTTTCCAAATTTAATCAAATTCTTTTACAGTTAATCCATAAGAATAATTTATCACCTACTAAAAACTACCTAGTTTTTCTCTTCAGATCATCATAGCTCTTCTTCCTATCATTGGCCTTAGCCAATGTCTACCTAATTTTTCTAACTTGATCTTCAAATTTTAAAAGCATTTTAGGTTCAAAGACTACCATGTCTTCCAACCTATCCCAACTAATTGGTTTCTTTCACTTTCTTCCATAAAGTGTTTCAAATGGTGCCATCTTCTACGTAGATTGGTATGAGTTATTGTATATAAACTAAACTAATGGAAAGTATTCTTCCCATTTATATTAATAATATATGAAATACATATGAATAAGATCCTCTAACACCTAATTAACTCATTTAGTTTAATCATCAGTCTGTGGGTGATATGTAGTATTGAAGTTTACTTGCATACCCAAATATGAATTTAGAGTTAACCAAAACCTATAATTCATTATCAGATCATGATCTAATATGATATTTTATATAAATCCATACAATTAATACACTTCCTTTATGAATCTCTTCACAAGTTTTGGTATATCATCTATCAAATTTCCAAGTATAAAATGTGCCACCTTGGTTAGTTTATAAACTACAACCAAGATCATGTCATAATTATTTGGTGACAATAATGATCTTTGGACAAAGTCCATATTGATCACTTTCCATATCCATTTTTGTATGTCTTGTGGATATAACAATCTAGCTAGATGCACATGTTTAGCTTTCACTCATTGGCATTCCAAATAATGTGACACAAATTTTGTTGCATCTTTCTTGATTCCCTTCAAAAAATAAAGTGGTCTAATCTCTACCATGAGCTTGGTTACTCCTGAATGTCTTGAATATGGGGAATTGTGCAATTATTTTAACATAGTGCTCCTCAAATTCTCTTGATCTGGCACATATATCCTTCCATTATAATGTAGAATACCATCATTTTCTAAGTTATATCCTTTATACCTAAAATTTTGAGCATTCTCAGATAAAGCCTTCCTAACATGATTATATAATTTATCTCCTAGTGAGAATTTGATCACATTATATCTAAAAATACTACTGATAGCAACCATAATTGTTATGTACCTTTTACAACTCAAGGAATCAACTACTTTGTTTTCCTTGATTTTGATGTAATTGATATAAAATTCATATTCAAACAAAATCTCTAACTAGTGTCTCTAGTGAGAATTAAAATTTGGTTAGATGTATAAGTATTTGAGTCCCAAGTTATCATTCTTAATTTTAAATGGTTTTCCCAACAAATAATGTCTCTAAAATTACAAATCATGAATAATTTATACAAGTTCAAGGTCATGAGGGGTATAATTCACCTCATAAGGCTTTAGCTTCCTTGAATCTTAAGCTACAACTACACCATCCGGCATAAGGACTCCTCCTAGTCCATCCCTAGACATATATGTGATTACTAAAATTTGATCATTGGGATCATGAACTATTAATACTAGTGCTAAAGTAATCCTTCTTTTTAATTCCTAAAAAGCTACTTCAAACATAGCTAAATAGATAAAACTTTGATTATTATACTATAGAGAGGTAATCAAATTAGCTATCTTGGAAATATTTAAAATGAGTTTCTTGTAATATCCTGCTAATCCCATTAAAATCCTTACCTCATGGACATTTATTAGCGTCATACACTTCATAATTGATCTTATCTTATTCAGATCAACTAAAATTCCATCCATTAAGATAATATGTCCCATATATTATACTTTATTTTGGAAAAATGCATACTTGGATAATTTACCATATAATTTGTGCTTTCATAGACATTACAAAACTAGCTCTAGATGTTGAAGATGCTCTTCTTCATCCTTAGATTATATAATATTATCATTTAAAAAGACCAAAAAAATGATCGAGATAATTTTTGAACATAATATTCATGAGATTCATGAATGCTATAGGTGCATTCCTCAACACAAAACGTAAACTATAAACTCGTAATGCCCATAGAAAGTTATAAATGCCATCTTTAGAATATCCTAATCTTTTATTATTAACTGATGATATCTAGCTCTAAGATCAATCCTAGAAAATACCATTTCTCCTAGTATCTAATCAAAAATATCATCTATTCAAAGTAGTGGATACCTATTTTTTATGGTCATTTTATTTAACATTTTATAATCAATGTAAATTTGAAGAGTGTCATCCTTCTTCTTAATAAAGACAAATGGTGCACCCCATGTTGAAAAACTTGGTGTGATCAATCCTTTGGATAATAATTCCTAAATGTATGCCTTTAATTCAACCAATTTAGTGGTTGTCATTTTATATGATTCCTTAGACCAAGATTCCAATCTTGGTTTGATATCTATAAAGAAATTGAACTCTTATTTAGGAGGTAATCCTATAAGTTCCTCTAGAAAAACATCATGAAAATTCCTAAGGAAAGGATAATGTTTAATTTATGGTTCATTAATTTCCTCCATTTCATTTATTTTTATGATAAATTCTTGGCATCCTTTTCCTGGGGCTTTCTTAAATTACATTGTAGAAATCTGCCTAAGCCCTAATTCCCTTTTCTCTCCCTGAATTAGTGTCTAATTACTAGAATCATATAGACACTCAACCTTTTTTAGATAATAGTCAATCTTGGCCTTATGCTTCAAAAGCCCATTCACTCATAGGATCACATCATATGACCCTAGTGGTGCTACATAGAGATCCACTATTATTATGAATTTAGGCAACCTAATTTTTGCTTCAACTAGAAACTTGTCAACTTGGACTTTAGAATCATTATTGTATTATACCAACCATGTATTTTCCATTACAATATCTTTGATAGATAACTTAATCAAAATTTAAAGAGCTATAAAACATTTTATAGCTATTGTACCTATAAAAATGGAAACTAGATGTTCAAATAAAATACCTAATAGCTATATGGGTGAAGTTTGGAATTTGGCTTGCTAATTATCAATTTTTGCATGAATACATTGATGAAAATTTCATTGTTGAGGGAAAAAACCTTTATATCTTAGTATATCTTGGATACATTCATGCACAAAATGGTCACCTCTACAAATGAAGCAACCTCATGGTGTTCCCTTCATATCAAATTATTGGTTTCCCTTGAAACTACCTTTGAAACCATTACTTAGTTTCTTACTACCTGAACCATTATTGAATCTAATATTCTAGATCTTGAAACTCTTGGAGTCTCCACTCCTTTGATTCTAGTTCTTATTTTTGAAAGTTGGCTTAGAACCTCCAAACATTTTCTTACATTTTTCCTTGATATGAGAGAGATTTCAAATTTTATTCCTATTTTATTGCTTTCTCAAAGACTCAGTCTATGGTATATGGTCCATAAACATTCACCTCTCCACCAATCTAGGGTTTTAATCCCATAGTGAACTTCCTAATCTTGAACCTCTCATCTTCTTGATATTGAGGTAAATATTTTAAAAGTTTAATGAACTATTCCTAGTACTTATTCAATTATAAGTCTCTTTACTTTGGATTCTAAAAAATTATAAGATTTTAGTCAAAATATAACTATGAAAGCCACCATGATCTGAATAGTGTCACAAACTAATCTCAAGTAGTGGTTGTTGAGTTTAGATTCATTTCTAACTTCTAGTTGTACCACCATGTAGCTACTTTTCTAGCCAATTGATAAGCTCCCCAAATGGTTTTGGTGACTTCAAATTAGTTTTAAATCTCAAAATAATTCTCCATTTAATTCAAATTTTCTCAAACTCTATCTCCCATCATAGTTCCATCAAACTTAGGTTGATTCACTTTTTTCATGTCCCTAGCCAATTATATGGCTACACATGCTCTTGTATCCTAAAGCACATCCTCATGTCTATATTATTGAGGGATTTCATGATCATAAGGATGTTATTTAGGCTCATTCTAATGGGCTTCTTCCTTATGTCCATGAAATTATTATTTCAGGGCTATAATTCTATCCCTAGTCTCTTTCATGGTTGTAAGAATCTGATCTAACTTTATTACTTTTTCAGTAACAAATTAGTTATAATTAAATGGAGGGTTATTATCATTGAAATTTTAAGGACCATATCCATATGTTATTTCTCACACCATACTTATTTTTTATAATAGAATAATATGAAAATGTTAGCAGACTCATTAAGTCCTACAGTTTGAACCACAACTCTGATACCACAATGTAACATCCCCAATTAGGATTTACTAGAATAACATAATAGTTGTTTTAATTTTATATTACATTTATTATTTCATTAGATTACACTATGATAATATATTTAGTGATCTAATCATACTAAGTATGTTATACATAAAGTAAACATGTAACATCTAATTGTTAATGATAACTAGCATCACATGTAACGAAACATAACTACAAAAGGAAATAATTACTTAAAATCTAGCCATGGTTGGTATAATAATAAACCAATACTATAAATTTATATTAATTAAATCAATTGAATTTATAATTGGCATTATGTCTCAACATAATTACAATAATAGATATAAGCTCCACTAAGTATGAGTCACTTGAACTCTAGTATCTCTGACAATCTCAAGTGTCATTTCTAGTAAGTACTTTAATGGGGAGGGATAGAATCATCTGATCAATTTTCCACACCAAACATGGACCATATATCCCTTACATAATCCCCTAAATAAGGAATTTCCCTCCATTAATGGATGGGTAGATAGTGATGGTACAAGAATCTGTAGTGACATGCTATTACCCATGTGTTTTAAGATTTCAACTACATGATGTGTACCATAAATAAAATATGTTCTAACATGATATCACACAAAAATTTAAATCATACATATGAAATGATAATGTCTATATAAACATTAATTTTGACAAATCTTTCAAATAGTTATTGATCTCAAGGATCAATCAAATTGATACACATCGCTTGATTAGATTACCTTCATCTGACATTGGTGATGCTAACTAATCTATTGAAGTCCATATCACTACTTAGTTATTACCATCAATTAGAGATTTAGTTAACATTAATATAACTAGCATATTCATGAAAATTATTTTTACTATTAAGTATAAAACATGCTAAATAATTAAATAATTACAATACATACATTTAGACTATCAAACATATGAATGAATATCTAATTTATTCAACACAATAATTGCCATAACAAATAAGTTTATTTCCCAAATGGTTAAAATATAAACTTGGACTAGATTCCCAAAATATTTGAGTAAATTCAAATGGTTACTTCTATCAATATCTTGGTATGTTTTTATTATTACTAATTACAAACTAGCAGTCTCAGTTTATTTAAAAGACAAAATAACTCATTAAAAAAATACCTATTCATTCATTTATGAAACTTAGGATTTATGTTAATAATTATAGTTCCCAATCCTTTGGGATTTTATGACTTACTTGACTAGTCACCTTCTATAATTATAGGCATGCTTCCTATTATATAAATATATGCTATATACATATATGAGAACCTAAGTTCTATTATAGGTATATTTATTATATTTATATATTAGTATAACATATATCACATTATATACATATAATTAAAACACAAATACTATTCTAACCCACAAACATTGTTTTTCACTATTCTTTTTAAACTTTAATATTTCAATAATTAATAACTTCTCATGAGAAAGGCTTTAATAATCAAAAAGGGTCTCAACTATTCTAGGATATAATTCAATATTTTAGGCTTGGATTTATTACTACTTATTTTTCCATCTTTTCTCCTAATTTAAGTCCCTTGATTGTGTATCAAAAGATCAACTATATTTAATATAAAATATATAAGACTTAACATAATTGTGTATATTGTGGCTTCATGTTTTTACTATTTAGAAACAAAATACATGATATATTTATTTCTCCCCACACACTCTATATATCTCTATTCATACTCACTATTTATAACAAATATGTGTAGTCTATTAACTATATGCTCATAGTGTTTCTAGATATATGACTAAATAAATATATTCATAAAACTCATAACTCTTATATTTGATATTTTAATACGCGCACACACACACACACACACACACACACACGCACACGCGCACACACACACACACACACACACACACACACACACACACACACACACACACACACACACACACACACACACACACACACACACACACACACACACACACACACACACACACACACACACACACACACACACGCACGCACGCACACACGCACACACACACGCACACGCACACGCACAGGCACACACGCACACGCACATGCACACGCACACGCACACATGCGCGCGCACACACACACACACACACACACACACACACATACACACATCTAGATTAGGTATAAAAGTGATTGAGGTACATAATATTCATGGGATCATCTAACTCTTCACCCTCAAGCTTGGCCAACTTATATGCTCCTGATCTAAATTTGGTAATAATGACATAGGGGCCTAACCAGTTGGCTTCAAATTTACACTTCTTATTAGGTCTATATAGGTATTTTTATGATTTTATTTTAAGACTAAATCCCCAATCTCAAACTCCCTAGCCTGAATCTTTTTGTGATATTAGCCCTTTAATTTTTTTAGTATGCTCAAAGGTGATCTAAGTCCTTTTGTTGCTTTTCATCAATGAGTTATAATTCTTATAGCCACTCTTGTATGAGATTATGATCTATAATGATACCTTAGAGTGAGAGATGGAGAGAGGGGAGTTCCACTTCGACTGGTAATATGGCTTTTATCCCATACACAAATACATATTTAGTTGCCCCGATAGGCTAATAAACACTTATTCAATAATACCATAGAGCTAGATATAATTGGAGGTGTCAGTTTCTACCAGCTTGATTGAAAGTCTTTTTTAGAATTTTGATGAGAGTCTTATTAGTCACTTCTGGTTGTCTATTGCCTTGGGGATAATATGGAGAGGAGAAATGCTAAGTGATATGATATTTTTGATATAGGGCATCTACTTATTAGTTCTTGAATGATTTATCATTGTCTAAAATTTTATTAATAGGGATACCAAAATGAAAAATAATCTAATTGAGAATGAACTTATAAATTTGAAGGCCTATTGTATAAATGAGCAGCATTAATTCAACCCATTTATTAAAATACTCTATAGTGATGATGATGAATTTATGGTGATCTAATGAAGTGGGATTTATCTTACCAATTAAATCAAGACCCCATATGGAGAAAGGTCACATACTCATAATATGTTGTATTTCTTGTGTAGGAGCATGGATGAGGTTCCCATGCTACTGACAGCCTACACATTTATGCACATACTGGCAAGAATCATGGTCCACTATTGGCTAGTAGTAACTAATTTGGTGGAGATTTTTAGATAGGGCCATTCCATTGATATGCCCACCATAGACACCATCATGGACTTCTTTGATCACCTCGATCACCTCCTCTGATGTTAGACACCTCAACAATGTACCATCATAGCCACGTCAATAGAAAGTGTTACTAAGGATTGTGTAGTAGGTGGTGTGATGGATGAAATATTTACATTAATGGTGGGTAAGGTTAAGGGGAAGGATATTTTCATGAAGGTACCTATAAATATCATGGTACCAAGGTAGATTGGGATCATTAATAACATAGATTTGAAGTAGAACCAATGACTAATAGGCTAGGATGATTAGGTGCTTGATTAAGAAATTTCCTTATAGGACATCTGCTGGGAGATCAATAAGTGAGCCAATAGTGACCATCATATCATTTGCCTTATTAATTCCTCATGGAACCTATTTGAATGTGATGGACTGAAATTTGGTATTTAATTGGTCCACTAATTATTTGTAGGGAAGTAACTTTTCATCCTTCATTTGAAAGTCACCATTAACCTATTTGATAATTAATTATGAATCTCCAAATACTTGTAACTTTTGGATATTCTATTGGATAGTTTGTTGAAGTCCAGATATTAAAGCTTCATACTCTAAAATATTGTTAGTACATGGGAATGCAAGGAAAAATTCTTTTGGAATGAGATCACCTTAAGGGATGACCAAGAGGATGCCTACCCTAGATCTATGGGTAATAAATGAGCTATCAAAATATAACTTTTAGCTTTCTAAATGTGAAGTATTCATGATGGACTCATCCAAGAATGTAGTTACAATTGGCTCAGTCAATTCTAATGGTGCTTCAACTAGTTGATCTACTATGACCTATCCTTTAATACCTTTTTAATTGATATATTCTATATCAAATTCACTGAGTAACATGATTTGTTTTACTACTCACCTAGTTAGTGCTGATTTGGATGGTAGGTAGTTTAAAGGATCAACTAAACTAGGTTGTTGAGCATATAATGCCTAAGTTTTTATAATACAAAGACCATGTCTAGACATGCTTTCTTGATAGGTGCATATTTCAATTGATATGATATGAGTGTTTGATTGAGATAATAAATGGACTATTCCTTTCCTTGATCATTATGTTGAGCTAAGAGAACATCAATAGCACATGATGTAGCTAAAATATATAAGAGCAAAGGCCTTCCCATAATTAGTGGAGACAAAATAGGTGGATTTTCCAAGTATTGTTTTATAATTTTAAAATGTTATTGGCATTCTTCATTCTAATGGAAGGTATCCACATTTTTTAGCAAGTGAGTAAAGTGGTTACATTTGTTAGCTAGCTGAGAGATAAATTGCTTGATGGCCTAAAGTTTACCTTGGATACTATAGAGTTGCTTGATATTATGATGGGGTGGTATTTTAGTTGTCATTTTGACTTTAGCAAGATCCATTTCAATACCCATTATTTAAATAATGAACCCTATCTATTTTCTTGATGTTACACCAAAGACACACTTTTAAGGGTTTAACCTTACTTTATATTCACACAATATTTCAAAGATTCTCTAGAGGATCATATGGTGCTCTGATCATAGACAAGACTTCCCTATAATATCATTGACATAATCTTATACAATGTCATGCATCATATCATGAAAGATAATAGTCATTGCCCTTTGATAAGTGGCTCTTACATTATTGAGGATGAATGGCATGACTTGCTAGCAACATGTCCCCCATAGAGTGATAAATGCTATTTTATGCTGATCTTTAAGGGCTATTTTAATCTGATTGTATCTTGAGAAACCATCCATGAGGGAAAGCATCTCATACCCAACTATTGAATCTAAAATCATATCAATGTTAGGGAGAGAAAAGTCATCCTTAGGACATGCCTTATTTATATGCTGAAAGTTAATACAAATACAAATTATACCTTATGGTTTTGTCATAGGCACAATATTGGAGATTTATTCTAAATAATCAATTAGGCAAATGAATCCAGCTTCCAAGGATTTTTGTAATTCCTCCTTAACTAGTGACACCACCTTTAGATGCATCTTTATTATTTTTTTGTTTGATAATATTTGCATTTAGATGTACAACTAGGTGGTGTACCATTAAGTAGGGGTCTAATTCTGGCATGATAGAGTAGCTCCATTCAAACACATCAATAAATTCCTTTAGCCACTTGATAAGGAATTCACATTCCTTTATCATAAGATATTCCTCTAGTTTCACTATCAAGGGATGTTCATCTACTCCAATATTAACCTCAATCACCTCTTAAATAAGAGAGGGTGACTGATATTGTAAACAAGGGTAAGGGTATTTTTGGATCACCAAAAGTGAAGCTACCTAGATGTTCAATATGAATTTCAAAATAATATATTGGAGTGGATGAGCTATATGGGAGTTTATCTAGCTCTTTGGAAGGCTCTCCTTCCTCTTCAAAATATTCATCCTCATTTTGACTATGGGATGTTAGTTGTTCTTCAAAATATGCTGATTGATAAAGATTGATGGAAATTTCCTTTTTATGATCTCTAGATGGCATGAAGTCTCTATCTCCCATGAATTATAAAATGGCCTCGTCATTTTTTAACATGTTAAAGGTGGGATCATAATTCATTTCCTAGTCTAAGAGGGAAGGATAATAGAGGGAGACATTAATAGTGTAAATAGTGGTATTGATGAAAAGGTTGGTTGTAGCAAGTTCCTTTAAGTGAGTATAGATAGATCTTGTTTCAATGTCTTCATCAGGGAAAGATGACTCATTGGTCAAAAGAGAATCTAAAATGATGTGGGTTAGGTCATCATCATATATTTTATACCCTGAGCAAAAATTTTGTGGATGTTCTTAAATAATGATAGGTTCTAATCAACTTTGCTTTGTTTACCCAATCCCTTTCCTTTATATTGCATATTATCCATCATTCTTTGGATTCTAGGATAACTCTATTTGGGAGAAATGAGGGCTTCATCATTAGGAATGAACCAAGAATTTATCCATATTAAATGTATTCAGTAGTTAAAAATCTAGCACTTGAAAAATTAGTTGGTCCAAATTGATACTTGATAGGATTACTCTTCCTCATAGTCGAGGACCCATAACTTAATAGAGAAAGGGGTAGGTTGCCAATGTAGAATATTTTGTACTCATACTCTCCACACCCTATAGATGTGATATTTAATTATTTGATGTCAATCTCTGATTAAGATGTGGATTCTAATTGATTTGGAGAGATATACTTAGTAGCCATGGAACTTAGGATGGTGTTGTCAATGCCAAGGTAAGGTGATGGAGGTTTATCCATTTGATAACTATGGAGATGATCTATAACTCCAAGAATGGTGACCTCCACTCCTGAATGGGATAATTTTAAGCACTAATGTAGACTAGATGTTAAATCTTACATTTCATGAATCCATGGTCTATCAAGCAACATGTTATATGGTAAGTCCACATCCATGACAAGAACTAAAGTTTGATGGACAACTGGTCCCACAACAACAACAAGACAGATAGTCCCAACTAATGGCTTCTCATTATAATCATAAACCTTGATCATTACTATAATAGGTCCAAGTGATGTCTTTGAATATCCCAATTTCTTTAAAAATTACAAATTACATAAGTTAAGCCTAGATCCTTTGTCTATGAGAACACATGAAACTTAGTGATGGGGTATGGTAAATTTAATGTATAATGGATAATTATGATATGGGCTAGTAAGGGGTAGATCGTTGGTACTAAAAGTGACTTACTATGATGGGGATAAATGTGATACTAGTGCCTAAAATTAATTTCTTCTAGGTCACTAGGTACTTTTAAATCATTTAGCACTTGATTTAATATCTCTTTATGTAGAGAAAATGTTTTTAAAAGTTTCATTAAACAAATCTGAGTGGGAGTCTTATCTAATTAATGAATGATGTCGTAATATTTTTCTAAACTACTTGAGGCTTTCTTAGAGATGTCCCCTTTATGGGTAACAAATGAAGGGGAAGGATCTTGAGGGGGGGCACAGGAATTACAATCTTATTGTGTCGAGTGGTGATAAAATAATTGAATGTGGCCTAATTAATTTTTAGGATGGGAGATGGACATGGAGTGGGTTATTATATTTTTTGGATTTTGATGGTATTAGTGTAATGATAGGGAACATTATGATAATTAGTGTGATTGGAAGATGATGCCTAACCTAGTCTCATTGGGGTCTCTAGTTCCTTTGGTCATTCTTTGAGAGAGGATATTTATAAATGCCAAGGTGTTGATTTATTGATTGATTCAATGGCACTTATCCTTCAATCTCAATAGTACCTATAACCTCCAAAATAACCAAAATCAAACCACAAATCCATTTGGACATCCCATATGCACACAGGAGTGGAGAATGATTAAGGAGACCCTCCAACAAATAGACTCACATTCACAAGCCCACAAATATAAATATGAAGACTTTTGTTCATCACCAGTAGACATGAGAATTTTGAAAATTCCTTTCCCCTCACACTTTGAAATACCCAAAAATAAAAAATATAGGGGAAAGGGAGATCATAGAGACCATGTTTAAGAATTACATGTGGCTTGTCACGAAGTGGCCTATGAAAATGCCTATTTTTTGTGATTTTTTCCTAAGAGTCTTATCAAGCCAGCCTTGGAATTATTCATGCACTTGCCAAAAGGGTTAGATTTTAGCCTTGGAGAACTGATAGAGTAATTTTTCAACATTTCTCATATAATATAGAACATGACACCTCCATCATTAACCTTTACAATACTAAGAAATGAAGTGATGAGAGATTGGTATAATTCCTATAGAGATGGCATAGTTTGGCAAGTTGGTTAAGATGCACAATTATTGAAAAAGGAATAGAAAAAATCTTTATGGACAACTTTAATATAAAAATTAAAATATCTGCTAAAATTATAGTGTGTCAAATCCTTTGATGAAATCATAAAAAAAGGGAGGTAGATAGAAAAAGCTCTCATAAAAAAGGGAACCATAAAACTTCATTCTCAAAATGAGCACAATTTGAACCAAGAAAGTTATTTTTTAGGAAAACCTAAGGTATTCAATAAAAATAAAAATGTTGTGGGTGATAGAGTAACAAATTCTAGGAGACAAAATATGCAAACAATCCAAAGGAAGGATCCCACCGTGGTTTCCAAATGAATCCCCATAAAAATTCAAGCAAAACAGATTTAAATGGAAAACAATAGAAAATCTACCCGAATCTCCATAAAGACCCTAATATGAGAGAATTTAGAAGAGCAATTAGAATTTCAAAATGTTCTTAACATTATTTCACTCCTCCTTCAACTTCTCTCTAAGATGTTATAATAGACTATCAACTATAACTTGCCTTGGATGTTTAGATTACTTGCTCAATGGCCCAAACATGGATAGCTCAATGGATGATGATAATGGATGAAAAATGGATATGAAAGCTAGAATTATGAAGTCTATGGAAGATAGCATGAGCTTGAGTTTCTTTCTTCTCTTCTTTCTTATTTTGATTCTTGGGGGCATGCCTCTATTTAAAGAGGTGTTTGGAAGAGGCTAAAAGGGTTTTGAGAGGGATATTTTCCCTCTCAAATTTTGAATTTAAAGAGGGAAAGGTTCTAGAGATGGGAAACCTCTAGACCTTCCTTTGGGAGGGAAATATATGAGGAATAAATTATAAAATTAAGATTTTTAGATAGATAGTTAGTTGTGGGGCCGATTAGACTTTTCAAAGAATTAAAAATTGAGGATTATATGGAAAGTGGGATTGTGGGGTAGATTAAGATTTTGAGGGATTATAAAATTGGGGAAATTTTAGTTTTTATGGGATTAATTAGTTAAGGAATAATTATAGTTAAGTGATGGGGTTAGACTTAATGTCTATGAGAAAAATTAAATGCATATAGTTGCATCATGACCTATGTTTCTCTGATGTTATTGTTGATTTTAGTTATTGGCATTGTGTTATGTAAAAGGGTTTTGATAAATGCTATATTTTGATTAGAAGTAGGGGCCCTATTATCTAGTTAAATTTCACCATTTTACATCATATTCTCAATGAGGTTTCTTAATTTCACACATCAACATATGGAATGTCCTTTAACTAAGTGAGAGTCACAAAACTCATGCTCTTTATACCATTAAAGTAAAGGAAAACCCTCATAAAATGGTTTGGGAATGGACCAACTAATCATATTGGTGGAAAATATTTTTAAAAACATGGATTTAATTGGATTTACTAGGTCACTAAAAATTATCTTTACAAGGGGTATTGCTCTTGGTTAATTCATTTGCAAAGGAGGAGGTAGGAACACTTGCATTTATGGAAATTGGTTTCATTTGTGGAATCAGTTGATTAGATGGTGTTTACATCATTTGGATATGGTGTGATTTAGTAACTCCATTACCCACAATTTTCTTATTGTAGTTATAAACTTTGGGATTCTCAGAAGTATTAGCTTGGGATAACATAATATTTTGCATTTGAATTATGTTTTAATTTTGGTTTTAGCCTTGGTATTGGTTCTAACTCTAGATTGGGCATGTTGACTATTTCAACCACAAGTCAAAATAGGCCACCCCCACATAGTAAAAATCTCGTATATGGGTATATTAGGATGTAATCAGGTGTGTAATGGTCCTTTTTATGTCATTTAATGAGATATTAACCTTGGTCATAGTCAAATTTAGTCCTAAGTCATTTTATGTCACTTAGGGGTCATATTTGAATCATTTGTGAAGGTGGTACAATTTTGATTTGTATAAAAGTGTTATTAAATATAAAAAAGCATACAATATGTAATAATATTGTCAATAATGTCATTACTAACTAAAAAAATTGTAGCCATTCAATCAAATCAAGAAAATAGTTGAAGAGAAGGAGATTTTGGTAGTTGTACAACCTATAGAGGAGTGTGGCACATAAGGAAATATTGTGAAATTAATATTAATATTACATAATCTCATTTAAAATTCTATATTATATTGTTAAGGATAAAAAATGTCCCAATACCATTTCACTTCTCCATTGCTCCACTAAACATGCAAAAATTGTCAATAGGTTTATTCATGGTATAGACAGTAGGAGTGGTTTTAGGTTAAATGAATATATGGATTGTTATTACACTTAGTCCAATTATATTTCATGTTAAAATTTAAAATATTTTTTTCCCATCATTTATGAACCGTTCTTAAAAAGTTGACTATATCTTTGTGTATGTTAATCCCCTCACTCTGTAGATTTTCTTCTTGTATGAGCTTATCCATACAAACCACTTGTTGGAATTATTTATAAAGGATATAAAAATCCCTATTTAATGTTTTCAATATTTGGTTTCATTTTTTTAGGTGAGTGGATAATCCAAACATCTCAATTTACAGGTTGAGATCACCATGTGCAGAGGTCCTTGTTCTTATAGTGGTTTAAAATGAAGGTTAGATGTGGTATTTTATGATTTTAGTTAAATTTAAATCACCCTCTCCTTCCAATATCACTCTCATAGGTTGATACAAATGAAGTCACAATCAAGAATTCAATCATGTTTAACATAGTCAGTTCTTTGCATGATTATCATACATAATCAAGTAAATGAAGGTCCTAAACATAATCATGGATGTGAAATGAATATTTTCAAGAGTTTTCCCATAATTTTATAACATTTAAAATCAATCCAAGCCATTAAAATGTTGTGACTGACTGTGACAACTAGTTCAACTCTATACACAGTCTTGCACCATTAATATGCACCTATAGGTACCCTACAAGAGATAATCACATTGAGATGAAGCATTTGAATTGGTTTCAAGAAATTCAAGGTTATAAAGATAAATTTTAGGATTTTTATATGGTATAATACTATTTTTATGCCCACACAATGCATCACTTCCTTATGTTCTACAATTGCACCTACAAGTGCTCTCACAGAGGCCTCAGAGTGTTTCATAAGGTTTTTTTATTATGTTGGAGATCCTCATAGAGGTTGAGGAGTTAAAAATGTCATGATAATCATGTTTTAAACCATATAATTGTAGTAATGTTTTAATATTCATGTTTAAGTTAGATAAACTAAGTTTACGGATCCATTACCTTAAAAAATCCAAAAAGTGCCTTGTCCACTTTTGGTGATACCATATAATGAGGTGACATGGAGTCTAAATTATTTTAAATTCAATAATATTTGAGATTTCATGGAGGGGAAACACCTTGTAAATGGATTTGAATGTTTTAATCTAATAAGTGGTGTTAGGAGGCCTCCAAATCATGCAATTTTTACACTATAGGTTTTTGGTGTTCACTACAGTGCTTGAACTCTAAAAGACCTTATAGTCATCATTCAATAAATAAGGATAATATCTCCATATAAAGTGATAATATTAAAGTTATATTCACACTATTTATTAAATTAAATTGAATAGGGGTTGAATTGTAAATTATTAACCCATATCACCATATACAGGTGTGCCTTTCCCTCTTAAAAATCTATTTATATCCTAACTATAGGTACTTACAATCTTATGATAGAGACATAAACATGAAAACATGTAAATATAAACACTTTCAAGTTATAATTACCTATAGATACCTCAAAATATATCCTAGACTATGTATCACAGGACTCAAAGGGTATAAATCATCTATAAGAGCTCTTTTGCTCTAAAAATGGTCATCTACAATTGATTGTAGTATGACAGAACACCCAAGCATGACTATCTTGATGATGGCACAGTAATTATATGATGATAAAAAGTATGAATGGATTTAAAATAACATTAAATAATTAAATAATATGTGGATCATGGTACATAATATCTAAGACAAAATATCCACCTATGTGTATGCTATTCGTTTGAGTAACATAGTCATAGTTGACTACAATATAGACCTATCAAGTAGAAGGTATATCTTGATGAGTTGGAAAAGAGGAATGAGTGTTGAAATTATTAATATCTTATTATAGTGATTCACACTTAATTAGATGATCATACATGGAAAAAATGAAAATAAAGGATCTAACATGCTATCTACAGTGAACACATTGACCCTGCACAGTTAGTGAGTTACATAGAAGTTTTTTTTAGGTCTTGGAAGATTTTTAGGGGATATTGATAATATCTAGTCATGAAAAATAACACAAAACATACCCATCACTTTCTCAATCCTCTCATAGACTTATTTTTCTTGATGTAATAGGGGGAGTACCTTGTGTTCTATCTTAGAAAGAAGGCACTCATAGAGAGGTATACCCTATAGGTTTAGCATGAAAATGGTAAGAAGGGAAGTTGAGATTTTTATAAGCTTTTAAAAAGTATGTAAGGATATGTGTTAGACATATATTAACATGAATAAATTCTCATAGGTGATAAAGGCCAAACTTGATAGCCTAAACCCACATAAGTGCAGACTAAGCCTATTAGGTCTTGATTAGGCCTAATTCCTAAAGGGGTCCATTTCAATTTTAAACACTAGATGAGTCTTTTATAGAATTAAAATAACTTCATGGGTAGATATAAGGTGTGTGAGAACCTTTATTTTGAGGATAGGATCATAGATAATCCATTTTTCGGCTTAGAAACATGACAAGGTATGTAAAATGTGAAGGAGATTTTGAGGACTCATCTTAAGAAGATCATATATGTATTAATTCCTATCATGGGAAATTTAGGAGATATTATAGGTTGAATAGGTCCTAAGGAAGGATTTTGTGTAATTTGTTCATAGGTTCAACATCAAGATTTTATTAACAATCTTTAAGGGTGAAAACTACTTTGAACCCTCTAAAACCCTTGATAATGACCTAATGGGAAAGATGAAGAAGTGAAGGAATATAAGAGAGATAGTTTAGGTATGAAAAAAAATTCAACTTGTAGAATAATCCCTAGGAATATTTCCCATTAAGTTGGATTCTACCCTACTTATATGGATAGGGAACATAATATATTTTATTGATAGTTTTTAATGTTTTATAGGTACATAAAGGTTTAAAAATATAAGATCACTTTGGGAGGTACAATGAGACCTAATATATCTCTTCATATTCATTTCTTGCCTTATAAAAACACACAAGTACCTATGCAAGCACCTTAACTTCAGCCAATCTAGACCAGCATAGTGAATAAAGAGGGATCATCAATTGATAATGTGATAACTCCAATTGGGAGGCCTTTTAATGTATTATTTATGTATTTAAAGGCATAAAAACTCTTTAAAAGTATCACATCACCCCATGTATGGATTTATTTGAGAAACTAAATACCACCTTGGTGTCAAGTGTTAGAGGTGAGTGAAATAAGGGTGATTATGACTATAGGTAGTGAGAACACTTGGACAAAAGAATATTTTTGATTAGGGATAGATCCAATGAATGTTGGATCTTGTTTCTAACCCCTCTTTCATATTGAAATGATGTCATCTATACCTATTCTTTTTTGGAGCATTCAAGGAAGTCCAAATGTTGAAGGTAGCTTTTAAGGATCAAGTTGAAGAGTCATATGCTACATTTGAGGAGTGTCATGCTTGGAGAGATATTTGTCTATAGATACCTTTCATGTTATATTAAATATTCCATTCTCCTTAAAATTTGACTCCTCTCAGCATGACACCTATTCTTATGACTCTTGATCTTCATTCTCCTCTCTCCTCCCTCAAATTGTATAAGTACTAGCTATTTTGGCTCTTATTTCATAATACCACATCATGTATGGAAAATACATATTGTTTTTAATATTATAATTTGCATTTAAATAATACAATAAATCTATTTTTGAGTTCAAAAACATCTTGTATAAGTATGCAAAGTGATGAATGGTGAGGTTTAGTGATAATATTTTATCCTTGCTTCTCCTTATCATTTCATGTTTAGTGTAAGAAGTTCTCATTATAAAATGTCATATAGAGTGTAGATAGTGAGTTTTCATCCCATAAAGTGTGCAATTTTCCCTCTAGGACATTTACCTTGAGTTTTCTTATGAATATCACCTCTATATTGAAATACTAATGTTAGAACATCTTAGGACTTTGAAGCTAGTTTATCAGTATTGTTTCTTAGTGAAAGAAGAATGATATTCTTTTGGAAATATTAATGGTGTATCACATCCTTATAATATATTTATTTAACACATAATTCTATACATTTTCCCATAATAAATCAATTGGCATAGGTGAAAAGAACTTCAAGGTAAATTCAAGGAGCTGACCCTTAAACATAGAGGTATTGCTCTACTATAGGGAACCCATAGGCTTAGAGGTATTCCAATGTTGACCAAATCTTAGATTAGGCTTGAAACCTCCTCTAGGGTGAAATATTTGGTGGAAATAGGGCCTTGGTATTAGTTTTGGCTCTAACTAAGAGTATTCAACTTGATTACCCCTTTGTTGATAAGGGCCTTCTCAAATTTTAGGAATTTTTTAATAATCTCCTCAAAATTGTGGGCACACTAAAGCTCCAAGTGATATGATATATCACTTTATAAATTATGGTTAAACACTATGACCAACTATTTATTTGGTAGACTATGTTGAAGTAGCTAGCAAGTGCCCTCCATTGCTACAAATATGTTGAGAAAATTTCACTCCCTCTCTATTGAGCTTGGTCTAAATCCACCATAGTAATAGCATGCTTGATATTATAATGTGTTACATACATTTATCTAAGATGACTTTAAAGTATGGCACAAATATATTTATAGGTTGGAGAATCCATTCCAAAGATCTATCCCACTAGACTACTAGGAAAAAGAAGGAGAAAATAGATATTGATAAAGTCCACCAATTGGTAAGTAACATATAATTCTTTCACATGTTCTTTGGAAACACCTTTTACTTTGTATTTGTTAAACTTTGTAACTCAAAACATAATGGAAATGGTATCTGAAGATGATCCTTTTTGAAAGGTTATGAACATATTTCATTTAATTTAAATTTCTTTCTCTGTTTTCCAATCTAAATAGTTATAATTGAATCCAACATTTTTGGATTTATTGGACTAGGAATGTGGATGGTATAGATGTTATAGATGGTTATGGGTGGGTGGTATAATGTAGATTAACTTTAAAATTATATAATGGGGGAATGGAGGACTGAGGGATGTTTGGTTGGTTGGTCACCTAACCAAGAATACACATTCATTGGATAGGGTTATATTATTGTTATGGTACTTTTTTTTATAAAAATTGGGGTTAGCATTGATATTGTAGCTTTGGTTTGGAGGGAGCTATGGCCTAAGTGGAGGTGTTTATTGTTGGTTAATGAACTACATGGAATGGGTTTAGAAGGGAACTTATTGTTGGTTATTCGAACCCTTCTTTATATGTTATTTATTGAAGCCATGTTATAGAAACTACTATATGTTAGATGTGTATTGTGGATAAGGTATAAGTTGGGTTTGAGGTAATTTTTTACATGTATACATTCATTATATGTTCAGAAATGTTTTTTGTTTAAACACTTGTTTTTGGCTAGGTACTTGTTGTATATTAGGCATTTATTATTCATTAGCCATAATACATTTTTTATTAGACCATGTTTGAGGCAACTAGTTAACCACTTATTGTGGTAGCATGTTTGTCTAAAATTTATTGAGATGGATTGTTTATCACCACCTAATGTAAATATATATTCAATGGTGGTTGATTTCTTTCTCCTTTTTGTATATTTGAGGAAGTAAATAGTCTTGGAGGAATAGTTGACTATTGTGAACTAGATGTGCTTAGCCCCTATTGTTATAATATTATTGATATACTTGAAGTGGGATATATTAGGAATTGTTAGGTGGTATGTTTATTGGTATATTGGTATGTACTCAGTGTATTAGGGAACACTTGTGTGTCTTTTACTATATTTTGAAGAGGGGTTCCTAGATATGTCACTAATTATTCTTCATTTAGAGAAACATTAAACATGTATGTATGTGGAATGGTTTGAATAAATATATCTAAATGTGAATTATAATAACCTACCAAACTTGTTTGTAGCATATTTGATGGTTCCAACTCTACAAGTGACATGTTTGGAATAGTCATGGCATTAAAGTTCCTAAATATGTTTAGATAATTTTGATTCATCACTTTGACCTTTCCCCTTAGCATATGTAACAAGTTGTTGGTTAAGAATTGATATATAGGATTTTATTTGACTAGTAGAGTCTTGATCAAATGGTTTGATGAGGGGTGCATTGATAGATCTTCTAATCAAACTAGGCAAAATTTATTGTGGGAAGACTGATGGGAATTTATCACCTAATTTAACTTCTCTTACAATAATTTATTCCCTATGTTATAAAATATGATGATCAAATAAATAAGGATCATAATTGGCACTAAATAATGTGGCCATAATGTATTTTGGTTTTTGTTGGACCATTTACATACTATGTGGTATGTTGGTAAGGTATTGTATGGATTAATTTTATTCTTATCCTTGATAAGGAGGCATATTGGTGAGGTATTATGCTAATTAGTATTTACCCTACTCTATGTTAGGTGACATATATTTGGGATACAGATCCATTTTATATAATATGTTATCACCATAGTGATCTTAGTATAAGTAATCACTTGTAACAATGTTCTCATGATATAGATTATACACAGCTCCACTATGTGTATATTAAGGCATGGTTAGATCTATGTTTCTTGCCTTTGAGAAAGGTTTGTATAATGTTTATAATGTTTGGAACTTCAATTAAAATGATCTCTCCTTGAATAATAATAATCAACATTTGGTCTAAACTTATCACTAAAAATAATATAAGTCTTTAGAATAATTAGTCAAAAAAGGAAAACTTGGTTGTGGTTTTGGAAAAAGGTCTAAGAAAAATTAAATCTTGGAAATTGGTACATAAGATTTGAACTATATGGAAAACCCACTAAGGTATAGGTTTAGGCACATGAAATACTAACAATGTCCTAGAAACAAACTTGGTCTAGGAAAAATAACTTGGTCTAGTCATATGAAAATGGTCTTGGAATGGAGATGCAACTACTTTTGCATCTAAGGTCTTGATTTGAAACAAAATTTACACTTGGTCTACATAGAACTTGGTTTTTGTAGAACTTGGTCCCAATTTAGGCATATTTAAACCAAATTGAAAATACATCCAAGTTATATAGTCTAAACATAAAAAGGTAAATAACTCAAGCCCAAGTTTTAGGTAAGACTTAAGCATAAACCAATCTTATTTAGATATAAACTTTTAAAAATGGATTTAAAACTCGGTTGGAAAGACATGGATTTCTCAAATGAGCAATGGTCTAGACTAAAATTGGCAGTGTAACATCTTTCGTAATTTTAGGCACAAATGTCTTCTTCAAGTCTTTGGTCTAAGGCAAATGGTCTCAACAAATTTGGGTAGAATAACACATCTTAATGTGAATGGTGTACATGTCAAGTTTTTTGGTCTTGCTTATATGAATGAATAATTTTATACTCAATTAAAAAATATAAGACACACATATACATACATTCTTATCTTAATAACTAACACAAAGTGTGCATAGTATCTACCAAACATCCACTGATATACTAGTTCTTGAGAGGAGTTAATTTTTAATCCAATAAATAAAAGTTCATGTAGGTAGAGTTATTATTCCCCCTTTATCTCTCAATAACTTTTACATGGAATGTAATTTTTAAAACACAAGAAAATACAAAGTTCTAGGATCAAAAACTTCAATATCTATTAAGGTATTGTTTCAAGTAATTTAAAATATTATCCACACCTGATAAAGGGTCATATTAAGATTATATAGCATTTTATAAGTATTTATGGATTGTTTGAGTAAAGATATAGATGACTGTGTGTGATAGACTCTAAATTTGACTTAAATAGTCTTAAGAGAGAACAAGGGTTATTGACGAGTTTTATTTTTGAAAATAAAATAAGATTGGTTTCTCACAATTTTAATGATTTTTACAATTCAATAATATTATATAGGAGATATAATAATAAATATAAAGTTATAATACCCTTCTTAAGATATAAAAATCCTACACACAGTCCTAAAATAAAGTTATGATAGAGTTTAGTCTGTTTGTCATTGATTGGTCTATTTGTTGTTTTAACTAAGTCAAAAAAATCCTAATAAGATTTATATCATTTCCTTTAGTCATTCACAGAGTGTAATTTATTGATTATAAGAAAGAAGGAAATTTGAAAATTATCTATCTCCAAGGTTCAACTGATAGTCCTAGTAAGAGTTACAGGTTTCATTGAAGAAGATTGAATTAAATAAGGATCTTTCTTGGCAATAATTTTTGGTATCATAGCTTAGTCTAAAATTGAGATCTTTGTTAAAGTATGAAAATCAATGATAATTAGATATAAATAAAAATGGATATGAGATAAATAAGAGGTAGAGGATAAAAGAGACAACCCACTCAGGCTGTGTTAGTTGAGGAGATGAGGAATCTCAATATAGAATTGTAGGCCATTGATCTTGCACAAAGGAGAGGAGTAGATATAGGAGACATAAGTGATAGATAGGATGAGGGACCTCAATAATAAGAAGCTATAGAGATGGAGGAAGAAGTAGTAGAATAAATTTTGGTAAAAGAAATGATGGGAAAAAATGAAAAGAAAGGATCTAACTTGTTATCTAAAGTCAACACATTGAGATGATCATACATGGAAAAAATGAAAAGAAAGGATCTAACATGCTATCTACAGTCAACAGATAGACCCTTCATAGTCAATGAGTTACATATAAGTTTGTCTTAGGTTTTAGAATATTTTGAGGGGCTATTGATGATATCTAGTCATGAAAACTAACACAAAACATCCCCATCACCTTCTCAATCCTCTCATAGAAGTATTTTTCTTGATGTAACTGGGGGAGCACCCTTTGTTCTATCTCAGACAGAAGGCACTCATAGAGAGTTATACCCTATAGTTTTAGCAAGCAAATGGTAAGAAGGCAAGTTGAGAGTTTTGAAAAAATTTCAAAAGGATGTAAGGATATGTGTTAGACATATATGAACATGAATAAATTATCACAGGTGATACATGCCAAACTTAATAGCCTAAACCCACATAAGTGTAGACTAAGCCTACTAGGTCTTGATTAGGCATGCCTAAAGAGGTCCATTTATATTTTCAAAACTAGATGAGTCTTTTATAGAATTGAAATAACTTCATTGGTAGATATAAGGTGTGTGAGAACCTTTATTTTGAGGATAGGGTCATAAAGAATCCATTTCTTGGCTTAGAAACATGACAAGGTATGCAAAATGTGAAGGAGAGATTGAGGACTCATCTTAAGAAGATCATATATGTATGAATTCCTAGCATGGGAAATTTATGAGTTAGGATAGGTTGAATAGGGTCCTAAGGAAGGATTTTGTGTAATTTGTTCATAGGTTCAACATCAAACTTTTATTAAGAATCCTTAAGGGTGAAAACCACTCAAAACCCTCTAAAACCCTTGATAATGACCTAATGGGAAAGATGAAGACGTGAAATCATATAAGAGAGATAGTTTGGGTATGAAAATAACTTGAACTTGTAGAAGACTCCCCAAGACTCTTTCCCATGAAGTTGGATTATACCCTACTTATACGGATAGGGAACATAATATATTTTATTGATATTTTTTTATGTTTTATAGGTACATAAAGGTTTAAAAATATGAATATCACTTGGGGAGGTAGAATGATACCTAATATATCTCTTCCTATTCATTTCTTGCCTTATA
Source organism: Torreya grandis (assembly GCA_037957365.1). NCBI lineage: Eukaryota > Viridiplantae > Streptophyta > Pinopsida > Cupressales > Taxaceae > Torreya > Torreya grandis. Next base: position 2,012,459 of record JARHVA010001453.1, on the reverse strand, counting down.
AAAACACACAGGTACCTATGAAAGCACTTTAACTTCAGCCAATCCAGACTAGCATAGTGAATAAAGAGTGATCATCAATTGATAAAGTGAGAACTCCAATTGGGAGGCATTTTAAGGTATTATTTATGGATTTAAAGGAATAAGGACTCTTGAAAAGAATCACATCACCCCTTGTATGGATTTATTTGAGAAATTGAAGACCACCTTGGTGTTAGGTGTTAGAGGTGAGTGAAATAAGGGTGATTATGACTATAGTTAGTGAAAACACTTGGCCAAAATAATATTTTTGATTAGGGATACATCCAATTATTGTTGGATCTTGTTTCTAACCCCTATTCATAGTGAAATGATGTCATATAACCCTATTCTTTTTTGGAGCATTCAAGGAAGTCCAAATGTTGAAGGTAGTTTTCAAGGATCAAGTTGAAGAGTCTTATGCTATATTTGAGGAGTTTCATGCTTGGAGATATATTTATATATATATATACCTTGCATGGTATATTAAATATTCGATTATAATACAAATGTGACTCCTCTCAGCATGACACCTATTCTTATGACTCTTGATCTTCACTCTCCTCTCTCCTCCCTCAAATTCTATAAGTACTAGCCATTTTGGCACTTATTTCATAATATCACATCATGTATGGAAAAGCCCTATTGCTTTTCATATTATAATTTAAATTTTAATAATACAATAAATCTATGGTTGAGTTCAAAAACATCTTGTATAAGTGTGCAAAGTGATGAATGGTGAGGTTTAGTGATAATATTCTATCCTTGCTTCTCCTTATCCTTTCATGTTTAGTGAAAGGATTTATCATTATAAAATTTCATATAGAGTGTAGATAGTGTGTTTTCATCCCTTAAAGTGTGAAATTTTCCCTCTTGTACACTTACCTTGAGTTTTCTTATGAATATCACCTTTATATTGAAATACTAATGTTAAAACATCTTAGGACTTTGAAGCTAATTTGTTGGTATTATTTCTTAGTGAAATAATAATGATATTCTTATGGAAATATTAATGGTGTCTCACCTCCTTATAATATATTTATTTAACACATACTTCTATCCATTTACCCATAAGAAATCAGTTGGCATAGGTGATATGAACTTCAAGGTAAATTCATGGAGCTGGCCCTTAAACCTAGAGGTATACCTCTAATATAGGGAACCCACAGGCTTAGAGGTATTCCAATGTTGAACAAATATTATATTAGGCTTGAAACCTCCTCTAGGGTGAAATATTTGGTGGAAATAGTGCCTTGGTATTAGTTTTGGCTCTAATTAGGAGTATTCAACTTGATTACCCCTTTGTTGATAAGGGCCTTCTCAAATTTTAGGCATTTGTTAATAATCTCCTAAAAAGTGTGGGTACACTGAAGCTCCAAGTGATATGATATATCACTTTATAAATTATGGTTAAACACTATGACCAACTATTTATTTGGTAGACTATGTGTGAAGCAGCTAGCAAGTGCCCTCCATTGCTATAAATATGTTGAGAAATTTTCACTCAGTCTCTATTGAGCTTGGCCTAAATCCACTATAGTAATATCATGCTTGATATTATAATAAAAGTGTCAAATACATTTATCTAAGAGGACTTCAAATTCTGGCACAAATTTCTTTAGAACTTGGAGAATCAACTCCAAAGATCTATCCCACTAGACTACTAGCAAAAAGAATGAGAAAATAGATATTGATAAAGACCACCAATTGGTAAGTAACATATAACTCCTTTAGATTTTATTTGGAAACACCTTTTAATTTGTATTTTTTAAACTTTGGTAGCTCAAAACATAAGGGAAATGGTATCTAAATATGATCCTTTTTGAAAGGTTATGAGCATATTTCATTTAATTTAAATTTATGTGTACTTCCCAATCTAAATAGTTATAATTGAATCCAACATTTTTTGCATTTATTGGGCTAGGAATGTGGATGGTATAGATGTTATAGATGGTTATGGTTGAGAGGTATAAGTTGGATTAACTTTAAAGTTATATAATGGGGGAATATAAGACTGAGGGATGTTTGTTTGGTTGGTCACATAACCAAGAATACACATTCATTGGATATGGTTATATTATTGTTATGGTATTTTTTTAAAAAAAATTGGGGTTAGCATTGATATTGTATCTTTGGTTTGGAGGGAACTATGGCCTAAGTGGAGGTGTTTAGTGTTGGTTAATTAACTACATGGAATGGGTTTAGAAGGGAACTTGTTTTTGGTTAGTTGAACCCTACTTTATATGTTATTTGTTGAAGTCATGTTATAAAAACTACTATATGTTAGGTATGTATTGTGGATAAGGTATATGTTAGGTTTGATGTAATTTTTTCCAAGTATATATTAATTATATGTTCGGAAATGTTTTTTATTTAAACACTTATTCTTGGATAGGTACTTGTATATTAGGCACTTATTATTCATTAGCCATAAGATATTTTTTATTAGACCATGTTTGAGGTAACTAGTTTACCACTTATTATGGTAGCATGTTGGTCTATAATTTATTGAGATGGATTATTTATCACCACCTAAAGTGAATATATATTCAATGGTGGTTGATTTCTTTCTCCTTTTTGTATATTTGAGGAAGTAGATGGTCTTGTAGGAATAGTTGACTATTGTGAACTAGATGTACTTAGCCCCTATTGTTATAATCTTATTGATATACTTGAATTGGGATATATTAAGAATTTTTAGGTGGTATGTTTATTGGTATATTGGTATGTACTTAGTGTGTATCACAGAAAACTTGTGTGTCATCTACTATATTTTTAAGAGGGTTTCCTAGATATGTCATTGATTATTATACACTTAAAGAAACATTAAACATGTATGTACATGGAATGGTTTGAATAAATGGATCTACATGTGCATTGTAGTAACCTACCTAACTTTTTTGTAGCATATTTGATGGAGCCAACTCTATAAGTGACATGTTTGGAATAGTCATGGCATTGAAGTTCCTAGATATGTTTAGATAATTTTGATTCATCACTTTGACCTTTCCCCTTAGTGTATGTAACAAGTTCTTGGTTAAGAATTGATATATAGGATTTTATTTGACTAGTAGAGTCTTGATCGAATGGTTTGATGAGGGGTGCATTGATAGATCTTATAACAAAACTAGGCAAAATTTATTGTGGGAAGACTGATGGGAATTTAACACCTACTTTAACTTCTCTAACAAGAATTTCTTCCCTTTGTTATAAAATATGATGATCAAATAAATAGGGATCATAATTGGCACTAAATAATGTGGCCATTAAGTATTGTTGTTTTTGTTGGACCATTTACATAATATGTGGTATGTTGGTAAGGTATTACATGGATGAATTTTATTCTTATCCTTGATAAGGAGGCATATTGGTGAGGTATTATGCCGATTGGTATTTACCCTACTCTATGTTAGGTGACATATATGTGGGATACATATCCATTTTATATAATATGTTATCACCATAGGGATCTTAGTATAAGTAATCACTTGTAACAATGTTCTCATGATCTAGATTATACATAGCTCCACTATGTGTATGTTGAGGCATGGTTAGATCTATGTTTTTTGCCTTTGAGAAAGGTTTGTCTAATTTTTATAATGTTTAGAACTTTAATCAAAATGATCTCTCCTTGAATAATAATAATCAACATTTGGTCTAAACTTATCACTAAAAATAATATAAGTCTTTAGAATAATTAGTCAAAAAAGGAAAACCTGGTTGTGGTTTTGGAAAGAGGTCTAAGAAAACTTGAATTTTGGAAATTGGTACATAAGATTTGAACTATATGGAAACCCCACTAAGGTCTAGGGTTAGGAACATGAAATACTAACAATGTCCTAGAAACAAACTTGGTCTAGGAAAAATAACTTGGTCTAGTCATATGAAAATGGTCTTGGAATGGAGATAAAACTACTTTTGCATCTAAGGTCTTGATTTGAAACAAAATTTACACTTGGTCTATATAGAACTTGGTTTTTATATAACTTGGTCCTAGTTTAGGCATATTTAAACCAAACTAAAAATAAATCCAAGTTATATAGTCTAAAAATTAAAAGGTAAATAACTCAAGCCCAAGTTTAGGTAAGACTCAAGCATAAACCAATCTTATTTAGATATGAACTTTGAAAAATGGATTTCAAACTTGGTTGGAAAGACTTGGATTTCTCAAATGAGCAATGGTCTAGACTAAAATTGGTAGTGTACCATCTTTCATAATTTTAAGGCACAAATGTCTTGTTCAAGTCTTTGGTCTAAGGTAAATGGTATCAAAAAATTAGGGTAGAATAACACATCTTAATGTGAATGGTGTACATGTCTAGTGTTTTGGACTTGTTTATATGAATTAATAATTTTAGACTCAATTAAAAAATAAAATACACACACAAACATATGTTATTATCTTAATAACTAACACAATGTGTGCATAGTATCTACCAAACATCCACTGATATACTATTTCTTGAGAGGAGTTAATTTTTAATCCAATAAATAAAAATGCATCTAAGTAGAGTGATTATCCCCCATTTATCTCTCAAGAACTTGTACATGGAATGTAACTTAGATTGAAAAATCAACTCAACATTGGTAGGATAATCTATGACAAGTGAGGTTAATTAATATATTTTTATTGGCTTTCTAAATGGTCCAAAAGTGCCTAAAAATATTTGGGTGTGATAAATATATATCAATTAGATTCAAACTATTTACCTTGTTATTTAAGGGCCCTATCCCTTTCATAATGACTTCAGATGTGAACTACTTAGTGGTGTTTAATGTCTAGACCACTACATGACCTGAGACCCATTTTAACTAATTAGGTTAACCACTCAACCTTATCCCAATAGATATTATGATTTATTTGTATACCCCACTAAATAAGTGGGGTTGGTATGATTCTAAAAGATAAAACTCTAGGTCAACGTTCCCTTGAAGGAATTACAAGTAGGTTATGAACTTCCATTTGTGAATTCAAGAATTAAAAATGGATAACATCATTTTTAAATCACACACATTATATAAAATGAGGGGATAACATATGTAACTTGAAATCTAAGATATAATAAAAAAACAAGTCTAATCACATTTTTTAGTCACCCTAAATAGGGGAGAGCATACATGTAACTTAGCTTCAAATAATGCTAAAAAGGGGAATGTGGAATTTAAAGTGAAAAATAAAATGTTGTTTTAAACACTAAAATTGAAATGTGAAAAAATTTAAACACCAAACCTTTAAGTGTGAATGAGTCTTAAAACACTAAATTTGAAATGTGGACTTTCTTTGTAACTTAATAAAAGTTCTTAAATGGTTTTGGTTAGTGTTCTAAACCATAAATTTTAACTTTCAAATCTCATGGGTTTTTGTCTTAGGATGAAGTCACCATTTAGAAGGTTTCAAAGTTGTCATTTTAATAGGAAAATCTTGAAAAATGTAGGTTTTTATGAAGTCACTATTTTATAGTGTGAAGCCACCATTTAGTAGGAGAAATATATGAAGTCACCAATTTACAAAAAAATCCAAAAACTTTCAAGACTTTGAACTTGATGAAGTCACTGATTAGCAGGGTGAAGTCATCAATTAGTCTAAAGAAGTCATAATTTTCTCAAAAAAATAGAGAATTCACTAATTATGTGAATAAATTTATCTGACAAAGTCATTATTATCAAGGTGCAAAGTCAACAAGACACAATCAATTAGAACATGGATAAATTAGATAAACAATCTAGAAACAAGATGAAATATCAATATTTTTGGCTTTTAAAGAGTACTAAAGTTATTTTAGGATGAATGTGGTGCATGTGGTCTCACTAGGCATGCCATTATATATCATAGGATTATGAGGAAGATGTTAATTTCTCTTGTTAGTGGATAAATAAAAACAACTCTATGAAAAATAACATTTCAAGCCCAAGACCTAGGCTGAGCAAATTAAGAAACAAAAAAAAAGGTAATGAAAAGACAAAATCAAACACTTTTAACTTCCTTGATGATTTGAACTACTTGTTGCCATGATAGTTGATTGTGATCATATTGTGGACATTGGAGTCTTTATCAATGCTAGTGCTTCGTGGGTAACATCTCCCCTTATTCATATGCAGTTTGGATTTGGCATGTGTTGTTTATGTGAATTTCTTCTTGAAATCTTTTCAGAGTGTGTAAAAAAATATTTTTTTCAGAATGGTCATGGTACTTGTATTTATTGTTTTACTAAAATAAGGAGGATTAATCATGACCATATAATATAATATTTAGATGTGTGGCTCACAATTTGCCCAATTTTGAAGGAAAAAGGCATTAAATGATTTAATTAATATTTAGAAGAATGGAGCAATAAATATTCATGGCTTACCATTTTGGATTTTTATTTTTATTAAATTTTTGAGAGGTTGCCAACTTTTAAGGTGACATCATGATGATGCCACAACCTGATATTTCACATTTTTAAATTTCTTATTCTAGATATTAACTAATTGAATTTGTATTTTTCACTTATGCATTAAATTGGGTTTAATCAATTAAGTGAATATGATTAATCTTTTGGCCCTTTCTATAAGTATGTTAAGTGCCCTACTCAATTAGTCTAAAATGTTGATTTGGTCACAACTTGACTAGAGATGAATCTGTGAAAGATTATCATGACATATAGAGTAATACCCTAAATAGGGAAGCTTTTATGTAATTTTTGGCATTTTCATCTAATGTGTACATGAATTTGGATATTTGGGTGATTTGTAAGTTTAATTTACATTATTTTCTTAAAATTGGTCTAATATCTAGTTAGAGACATAATGTAGACAAAATGGTGCATCTACAGTCACAAACATAGTGTATGTTAGCACTATGAATATACAATCCATTGATATTTAGGCCTTCATTGAAACTAAAGAAGTTCCTTAAACTAGATCAAATATTCCTAGAGATTGGGGTCATGGAATTGAGACTCTAGTATACCTAAAATAGGTTGTAGGGATACCTATGAGTGGAATGGGCTTAGTAGAAGGGAATTGGGAAGTGAGGATGTTGAACATGGCTATAACCAAGGGGACCTAAGTGAATTGGGGAGTTGACATGATAAGAACTAGGGGAGATCTCATTAGGATAAGATTGGTAGGAGAAAGGAATCCTAGGGGTAGTCTGATAGGCTATTAAGGGATAATGATAATGGGGGAATGAATCTACAAGGGAACCACTTTTTGGTCCCACCACAAATTCACTTCAAGGTTATTTTTAATGTTGAAGTGTAATATCAACACTACCTATTGTTAAGTGGATTATGGAAATGGAGGTGGTATATATATAGCTTGTAGACACCTGAATTTGGCCACCAATGGCTTCATATTCAGCTTTAGACCAATTCTTTCCAATCATTGAATATCTAGCCCAAGAATTTATCTTAGTCTCAAATTTGGTTTCATAACCTTGCATTAAATTAATTTGACCTATTAAATCAATTAAACAAGGCAAATACACAAATTAAATTAATCAAAATCAAAAAAATGACCAAATGCCTAAAAATAATTAATTAACTTGCACACCCTAATCAAAATCATTTAGTAAGTTAAATCAATTTCAAATCCTAATTAAGTTCACCCATGAGCTAATAAATCAATTACTAAAAATAAAATTCAAGAGAATCTTACCTTTGTGAGTTGTCACTTTTGGAAATATCTAACATAATATTCTAGGAATATTCCAACTCAACCAAAGTTAGTAAACTCAACCATGGTTGTGAGTTGTCCCTATTGAAAAATATCTAAAAATATATCTTAGGAATATGTCAAACTTAACCAAAGTTAATAAACTCAACCATGGTTAGATTTAACCCATTCTAATAGATTTTAAAGCCTATAAAATCAAGCCTAGAGCTCTTCACTTAGGGAGCTCAATTAAAGTAGAGTTATAATGCATGAATAGATTTATGAAGCTAAAATCCTAGTGTTATACTGTTGAAATTGAGCCAAACCATATCAATCAAGCCAAGCATTCAACAATGGTGTATAGAGGAGACAATGTTAGCCATATTCCATTTATGAAGATTTCTTATGAATAAATTGATCAAGCTAATGAAGAAATAATTTGGAGCTCTCAAGGAAGGTAAATATTATTGTTCTTTGCATTTTAGTTAGCTTTTCAATTGTTGTTTGGTCATTAAGCTCCCCCTAAGATCTAGTATTAGAGATGTTAGTATGTTAGTGTGTTTATTTCATGGTTTTATGGACTAAAAATTGATATAACCTCCTCTCTTTGTCAAATTCATTGATCAAAAATGGCACACCCAATGGGATTATCTTCATGAGAGCGCAATGCACAATTTTTTTGTATTTTTATAGTTTTAATTTTTTTTTGTTTTTTCTTTGAGTGAAAATGGTTAATAAATAATTTTCAATTTTTTATTTACTTAAAATTTTTGTCTAAATTTTTTATTATTAAATATAAATATGTCATTGATATTCTCTAAAGCTTTCACAAAACAATTCTTTATATTTTAGAAGTTGTGGTTCTTTTAGTGACTATCACCTTTTATTTTTAAATATTATGGTAAAAAAGGTTAGTACATAGATAATAATTTTTTTCTACTTACTAGTTTTACCTAAATGTTTTTAGAGAGGTGCACCCTAGACCTATAAATAACCTCCAAATTTTTTGTAACAAGTGGATGTATAGTTTAAAATTTATGGCTAAACTACTAACTGTAGGTTTTTATGATTTTTGTGTTAGATTTTCTTATGTTTTACCTTCTAACTTGTTTACATGTTTCATAGGTTTATTTTAAGTTTTATTTTAAGTTTTTTATTTATATTTTTTCTAACCTTTGCCTAACCTAACATGTTTTCTTTTTTTGGGTTTTTACTTCGAGTTGACAGATTTAACTCTTCAAAGTTGCTTATCTCATTTGATAAATAAGCTTCAAGGCTAAACTAAGTTATGACCATTTATTTTTAGGAAATATTTAGAGAAAACCATTTCAATATTAATTATTATTTTCACACTTCATTTGGATGTCTCAAAAAAAGTAGAAATCCTTCATTTTGGTGTTTATAGAAACTGTTTAGGGTGTTTTATTGGTTAAGTTTATGTGGTTTCTTTCAAAGTTCACAACTTAAAGCCAAGAGGATAAAAGAACACCACCACACATTTTTTTTAGTGATATAAAATTGAATACACTTAAAAAAAATTTCAAGTTGTTTTCATTATTTGTTTAGTCTAATATTTTTTGAGTAAATAGGGAATTGTGTGTATGCTCTCCTATCCATCCCCTTTAGGGAACTTTTGGCATAAAAAGAATCAAATTCTTTATATGAAGTTTGAAATTATTTCAATTTTCACTTATTAAGACAAGGGGCTAATAAAAAATCTAATAAAACACTTTAAATTTGGTGCAATGAAATTAACTTCACTTAAAATATTTGTAAGCTTTCTTGTTGATTGTATGTTTTTCTGAAAAGAGATGTGCATGTATGATCTCCCATTCATTCTCTTTAGGAAAATTTTGGTATCAACATTGCCATCTCATAACACTTTTAGCCTAGTCCAAGGCATGGAAAGAATGTCATTTAAATCCCTCCCCAAAAACTCACAATAGTATTGGGTGATCTTGAGATGACCATAAAGTCTTTCTATTATGTCATTTATTTCATGCATCTTAGCTTGTGAGTGGGACTTCATTACCTTCCAAAAGTTTTTTAGATAAGCTTTGACCTAGGGTTTCATCTCTTGACACTGACTTCCACCACTCTCACTAGGATCAGAGGTTTGAGAAGTTAAACCACCTTCTAGTGTTGGATTTGCACATGAGATATATCTTCACATTGGACATCATACTTCACTGAGAAAGTGATGGATGTAGTGGTTTAAAAAAGGGAAAGAAATTTTTTTAACAAGCCAAGTGCAATAGAAACCTAATTAAAGTTCATTTCTTTTGCATTGTTTGGCATGAAAGTCATTATGTAAGTGATCCATCTAGAGCATTCATAAAATAATTAGTTTATTCAACCTGATATTTCCATACCCTTGATAGGATTTGGATGATTATACTTAGTGTATTTTGGTCATTTTTGCATGGTGTGTTAGATTAAAATTTTTATTTTTCAAACCATGTCATTCGACAAGTCATGAGTCCACATCACTCCATTATTTGAGGAGGCATTATGCCATCCATATGACACTTTGATTTAACTTAGAAAAAAATCTCTTTTTGTTTCAAAACATTGGGAGTATGACTTGATTAAGGAGGGAACCATTATACTACCTAAATCATTTCAAAATCTTATGCCTTTGAAATCTTGAAACATAGACCATTTGTCACATCATCTTTTAGGAGTGCTAACACTATTAGGCTACCCATTTTATTTCAAAATATTTGTCTTATTTCATCTTCAATTTTCATTATCATTTATTTGCAACCAATCACTTGAGCTTTATTAAATCTTGGATTAGCATGGTCATGTTGTTCAATTCTTTCTAGCTCTTTGTCATCAAATTTATAGTTTATCCTTAGTTGAGTCCTTGATTAAGTATTACAAGTTCAAATGTAAATATTAGTTGATTTTAGTTTAGACCTCAATTTGTGGGGTTGATACCCAGATCTTCCTCTTTGGGATTATGTAACTTGGGTTAATTTATCACTTAAATTTGGAAAATTATATCATTTTGTGCTTTTATTTTTGTCAAATCAATTTATCTACAAATATCTCTTTTTAAGCATCTTATACCAATCAAATCATGTTTTATGCCTAGAGTCACGTACCTTGTCTATGTTAAATTGTTACAAGTTTGTTAGATTAATCAATCATCATTTTTAAGTCAATATATTGCCATCATTTGGCCATTAGTACTTGCATATCCTATTTGATCCTAGCTTTTGACTCCACATTTGTATAAAAGGCCTAATAATTTTTTTCTCTAGTAGCTTAAACCTACTTGGAACACTTTTCAACATTAGGGTTTGGTAGTTTGATTCTTAGGTTATTTTACATGACCTTTGTGTGTATAAGACACTTAAAATTTGTCATTTCAAGATACGATATTTTTAACAAGTCTCTGCATAGACTTTCTAGAGATTCAACTCCACCCCTTTTAATCAAGCTAGATCACGTTTGAACCCTTTGTCCTTTAGACATAGTTTTTCAAAAAAATTAAAACTCTAAGCCTTTTTTTAAGCTTTATTCACTGATGTGGATATGTATATCTACACTTATGGTGGATTCATGTAAAATCCAAACTATGATAGAATGGCTGCACAAAATAGCTTTAATTTTAATGGCTTTATTCAAGACCCCTTTGATGATAATATGGTTTTATGAGACATAATTCTATCCACCTTACAAAAATCAAATTGAATAAAAAAGTTAAGACCTCAACTAGAATGATATGGTTAGTGAGGAGGAATTGGATGCATAACTCTATGATGAGGAGGATTACAAGACAAGTTCTTACCCTCCTTATAATAATCTATTTAGGGACCAAACACAAGAGCTAATTCACAATCCAACTCAAGACCTTGACTGGGATGATATGGTTTATGAGGAGAACTTGGATGGTTTGGCTTATGTAAGTAATCAAGCTCCATGATGCCATACCATTTCTATTCTAAGACCTCATCCTTTGGCTTGTGTGAGTAATCAATCTTCATAGTGCCCACCCATCATCCAATCATCAACCAGTCCTCATCTAGTACCTATCATTCCCCACTTTATAAAACCCAAACCAATCCAACCCAAATATCAACCAATCCAATCATGATCATAACCTATCATTTAGACTCAACTAATCATTTATCCTCAACCTGATCCAATTGTTCAACCTCAACCCCAACCAATCTAACCTAAACCCCAACCAATCCAAACAAAGCCTCAAGCAATATAATCAGTAGCTATCTAGCTAAGCCAATCATTTGAGGAGTAAAATATGATAATAAATGGTATTTTCCAACTCATTAGAAACCAAGACCAAGAGAACTAATTGATCTAAGTTGTTTTTATTCAATTGACCATTTATGACAAGCCAACCTATGATGCATCACCTATTAATCCTATACTAGTTATTAAGGAGTCTCACTCTGATGAGCCAATATTTATTGAATCAATTATTAATGATTATAATCACCTTTGGATAAATAATTATCTTGATCATATGCTTATTTGTAAATATCATCCCTTTTACATGATAGTCTCCAAGGAGTTGTCTCTTAACCTTTTTCCCATCTTAGAGGAGTCTCACTGTGATAAACTAGTCTTTGTGGAACCTGTTATGCCATCACAGGTCATTACTTGTCTAATACCAAACATTCAATAAGACATCATTGTAACAAAGTATCCATCAGATGAAGAATCAGAGTTAGAGTTAGGTTGTATTCTAGGATTCACATTAGATTTAACATCAAAATCAAAATTAATGTCAGTCTCAACACCAAATTTAGAGTCCATTGAGTCAGAATCAGATTCAAAAATAGAATGCATTCATAGTTATAAAACATTACTTATGCATGCTTAATAGATCAATTTTAATATATTTATGTTCCTTCTATAGTTTTTGAGGATGTGTAATTCAACATTGACACAAGTTTTCCTAGTATCTTATATAATGATTATGCAGGCTTCCCTCATCCCATTACCATTCCACATGTTATTACCATCAACCAACATAGCCATATCATTGACATTCCACTTCCCATAAGTATTTATTGGGATTGATAGAATCACACCTTGTTGAACTAAAATCAAGGAGGATAAGACCACAATCATATAGTAAAATAACACTCTCTTAGTGAAACCTTTTCAAAAGTACTAGGGGGGATCAAAGTTAGAACTCAGCATCTTCTAGTGAAACCTTTTCAGAGGCACTATGGGATAATCAAATTCAAAATTCCATGTTACTTAGTGAAACCTTCTCCAAGGTGTTATGGGACAATCAAGACAAATTCATTGGTAGAAACCTCTTCAAGGCACCAATAGCTAAGCACAAAAGTTCTTCACTATTTAATGATGATATTATCAAAGAAAAAATAAAAATAATTTCCAATCTATAGCCTAATCAGATGGATGTTACTCTCAAGCCTAAATAATAAAATAATTTGGTGGTCTTATCAAGAGAATAATTAGAAGTCTTTAGCCTTGCCACATCCAAAGTTATGTTGAATCTAGAATCATAAACATTGTGTGTCCCTAAAAATATTGATCTTCATTTTTTCTCCATCCACCCCATTATATTATCCTCCATCATTACATTTTCTAAACAATCCTACCAACCAAAATCTATCCATATTTACCATCCATGGTCATACTTTTATTTGTAGAGGCTATGAGGATATCTTATCTCAGCAGTTGAAATAATCAAAATCAATGACCAATGAAGATCACAAAAGCATTTTGGACAACCAAATCTATAACCAATTGTTGATAGAGTAGTTATTCAAAATAGGTGTGGGGTAGCAATTAACATGATCACATTATCTAGTTGTATCATTTGCTAATCAAGATGTATATCTACACTGTAGCAGGAAAAATATAATCATTTATCATACCCAAGCTAGAACTAAACACGTACCATATCATATCATATTGTCATTCCTTTTTCCATTATTGCTTATCCTAACCATTAGCCTTATCACTTGGGGGTAACCCTCCTATCATTTTATCCAATATATCAAACCAATCATTATCATAACCAATCATTATCCTCAAATCAATACTAGACCATCCAACCATTTCATTCTTACTTGACCAAACATGTTTTAAATCCTATCAACCTAGCCCGTTTGATCTTGGTTCATCCATTGGTTTCGCATTTTTAGCATACAAAATTAAACCAACTTTAGAATTTTTTTTCAAGCACTTTAGACAAAGGTAGTATTTTATATAAGTATCATACAAGTATTGGTATTACATCCTTTTTTCTTATCTTCCTTCTTATCAAGTTTGTTTATATGAGCTTAATTATATCACCTATTGGGACAAATTGGTATCATTGATCTATCAGTTGTATCCTAGTTATAACCACCTATGGGAAAACTAGGGGAGACATTTGTTTATTGTGCCTTGGCATATCACCTAGCCATTCATATTCTATAATATGCCATCATACCAATTGTGCATGTTTTATTTGAATTGGCTACTACACTAGTCACATTCCACTATTGTGAGGTGAACTACTATGAACTAAAGCCATTTTAGGACTATGTGGGTCATGCTTAATTCATATTGAGGTTAATTTAGTCCCCCTTTAGTTGTTATCTCACCATTTTAAGAACATAATTTCAAGTTATAATGCTCTCACCATTTTACAAGCATTATTTCAAGTTATAATGCTCTCATCATTTTATGAGCTTAAACCTTTTTAGTGTCTCGTCATTCTCCATTGAGTTGAGATTCTTTAAAAATTCTAAAAACATTTGAAAATAGCTTATAAAAACCAAAAAAATTGACAAATTTTTTGCCCTAAAGATTCGAGGAAACCTCACTAAGTCACAAATAGACCACTTGTTCCTTACTTTCCCCATTTGGAATTTTATCCTACACTATCCCCATTTTGAAAATTCATCCCTATTATTCTATCACATCCATCATGTCTTCTATCAATAATCATTTTCTTCCCATTTCATAGGAGAACTACATTTGGCCTAAAGTTTTGTTGTATTTTCATATCAATGGAACTATGTAGGCATCATCCACTTACCTAGCATATATAGAGACAACTCAAGCACCCCATTCCATTTCTTCTATTCCCCCATCTTATTTGTTTGTTTAGTTGTCACCTAGTATTTATGGGTAATGTTTGTCATGTTATTTATACTAACATAGGGACTAACACTTGTTTGTTTATTTGTGTGCTTGGTTGTTTGCTTTCAACACTATTGCCTTGACTCAGTCTATATGTGTTAATTAGGTGATTCCTTGTGCACATTATTATTCTACCCATCCATATTCATGTGTTTACATTATCATCATGGTTTTTATCATTGGTGTAGTATTATCTAGTGAGTATTAGATTTTGGGAGTTAGTCCTTATGCATATTTTGTCTAAGCCCCCATGGTGTTCTATCATGAGGCCTACCATCAAATTCTAGGGAAAAAATTAGTTTTGAGAGGTCTAAAACATCAACACAGCATCACCATCTCTTTGATACTAACATTAGCAAGAATCTTAATCCAATATCCAATCATATCCCAAATAGAGTAATTAAGTAATGAAAGAATTTCAACCTTTGTTAGTTTAGATGACTATCTCCCTATTAGCAAGTTGTCCTAATTCATCTTTATCCTTTGTATCAACTTATCAATCATCAATCATCAATCATGTTTTCATAATCAGGGTATACTACATCATTACTATACACCGTCCCACATACATTCTCAATGATTATATCACCTACTAGGGAAAATAATTGTGTTATCACCAATTTTTTTTTTGTCCTAACTGTGGCAGCTCCATCTTCTTAATGATTATATGACCTACTGGGGAAAATCATTGTGTTATCATATGACATTTCCACAATTGGGGTACAATGCTTATAAATACCCTTGGGCAAACCATTGTACACCATCCCACTTGCATTTTTCAATGATTTTTCCCAACTTTGGGTAAATCATTGTGTTGTCACCCCATCATCTTCATTTGTTTGGTCACCTCATTTTGATTCTTTCTTTTGATGGACTGTCTATTGACCTACTTACCAACCACCCTCAAGGGGGCAGCCAAAGTTTAATCATTACCATTATAGTCGTAAGCATAAATAACCATTTTATTCTTTGAAAATACATTACTATGCTTACAACTTGTAACATCTTCCCAAATAGGGGGTAAACTGTAGATGCATAAATTTGGCCATCAATGGCTTCATATCTAACTTTAGACCAATTCGTGCCAATAATTTAATATCTAGCCCAAGAATTTATATTAGTCTCAAATTTGGCTTCATAACCTTGCATTAAATCAATTTGGCTTATTAAATCAATTAAATAAGGCAAATAGACACATTGAATTAATCAAAATGAAACAAATGACCAAATTCCTAAAAAGAATTAATTAACTTGCACACCCTAATCAAAATCAATTATCAAGATAAATCAATTTCATATCCTAATTAATCTCATCTATGAGATAATAAAACAATTTTGTCAATTACTAAATAGGAAATTTAAGAGCATCTTACTTTTGTGAGTTATCACTTTTCGAAATATCTAAAAGAATATTCTAGGAATATGCCAAACTCAACCAAAGTTAGTAAACTCAATCATGGTTGTGAGTTGTCATTTTTGGAAAATATCTAAAATAATATCCTAATAATATGCCAAACTCAACCATGGTCAATATAAAATCCATTCCAATGGATTTCAAAGCCTATAAAAGTAAGCTTAGAAATCTTCATTTAGGGAGCTCAATCAAATTAGAGTTATAATAATGCAAGAATAGATTTATGAAGCTAAAAGCCTAGTGTTATAATATTGAAATTGATCCAAGCCATATCAATCAAGCCAAGCATTCAACAATGGTGCATAGAGGAGATGATGTTAGCCATATATAATTAATAAATATTTTTTATGCATAAATCGAGCAAGTCAATGAATAAATCATTTGGAGCTCTCATGGAAGGTAAAGATTATTGTTAGTTACATTTTAGTTGGGTTTTCAATTGTTGTTTGTTCATTAAGATCCCCCTAAGATCTATGCCTAGAGATGTTAGTATGTTAGTGTGTTGATTTCATGGTTTTATAGACTAACACTTACTATAACCTCCTCTCTCAATCAAATTCCTAAATCACATAGCTTAGATTGGGGGAGGTGAAGCTTATGGAGGCAAAGGCATAGGGAAACCCTATATATTTAATTTGAATATGTCGAGTTCATTAACTTAAACAACCTATCTTATTTGACTTGAAACTAGTGCCATAGATTGTTATAGCCAATGTGGCTACATTCAAAAAGCCTGTGAAGGTGACATAAGACTTTCCTTAATGATTCATCTAGAGTAGGCCTACTTCTCCTTCCTTTTCACTACTTTATTCCTTATATGTACTTTGACATCATTTGATAGATTGATATGAATATCATCTTCCTCAAGGGGATCATAGTGTTATGTGATATTGAGCTAGTCCATGTACCTTTCCATATAGGTGGTGATGAACCCTTTGGGGTCCTGTTATCTCTGATCTATCATTCCCAAGGCATATGAATTCATGTTCATCACCATATTTCATAATAAAGATAGGTTCTTATATTTTTTATGGTAAATTAATATAGGTAAGTCCATGCACTCATGTCAGTGATCAAATTAGTAAACTATGATACCCTCGACCAATTGATGAACAATTTGATACTTTGTGAGGTAGTCTAGTACCTAGAGGGGTAAGAGGAGAGGGGATTTCTAGATTCCTTCCACTTAAATTAAGGTGCAGTATATTTAATATAATTAAGATCCTATGGGTAGTGACATCATCCTTATCTCTTTTGAGAGTCATGGCATGGGCCTCTCATTAATGTCTATGTAGACCATTTAGTAGAAGGACATGGAAATGTAACAAATGTTGTTCTTTTATTGGTGCACAAACAACTTATATAAAACTACATGAATCATAGATAAAAATTGGGTATATGTTAGGAATATAGAAGGTTTGAATGTGAGAGTTACATAGACCACATCCACTAGGTATCTCAACATATATAATTTTCTACCCCCTTGGGCCTCACCAACACCCTTGACTAAATTGAATTTGATGAGGATATAAAGGTCATGGACTCCCTTCCATTCAAGGATGATTCTTAATAGGGGCACCTAAAGGATGTTAACATGTAAAAAATCCTTCACTCTAAATAACCAATTTAGTAGGAGCATTCCAATATGAACTCCTTGTTATAAGAGGTGGATGGGGTAAGCATTGATGTCATTATTTCTAGTAAATCAATGCATATCAAGGGACCAATCTTGGATAAACCCATGTATTTCATGTGTCATGGTCCAAGTGTCTATTTTTATTTGGTTTTAAGATGAGGTGTGCTCTGATAGATTGTAATATTGTTTTAAAGTAGCTAAAGATATGTCCATAATATTCTTTTGAGATACAATAAAGTACACCAAATCCTATGTAGCTTTGTACATGTGCATGAAGTTTTATAGCATATTACCAAAGAGATTGACACATGAGAATAAAATTATATTAGAGGTAACCTTATGAAATCCATATTTCATGATGGCTATAATCTCATCTAAGAATTTATTTTCATCTTCATCATCATATCATGTAGGCTTCTGCACATCCTTAATTACACTGAATACTTTATTATAGTGCTTGAAACAAGTCTTATCTTATGATAAGTTTTTATCCCTATACTTGAGCTTAGGTTTAGGGTTTGATGATGATGTGACCATGGTTAAGAGTATGGATATTTTTATCATGGAACTATAAGTTTAAGAGAGGCACTTAAATTTTAATAAAGTGATGAAAGGAAGGATACTCAGGAGTTTATAGTGGTAATGGTAAATTATATTTCTCTAAGGAGTTATGGGGCTCTACAAATATCTCATGTATTAATGGAATTTGGAGGCTTACCTTACATGAGATAAATTTTTAATTGGTGGTAGAATCCACTAAAATGTTTTCTAATATAGTATTAACTTATAGGATTTCCAAAATGCACTCATAATTTAGATTTGGTGATAGTGATGGGATCCCTAAAAGTTTTTAAATTAGAGCCCAATTACCCAAATTGATTAAATCAAAGGTGTGGTAATCACACACCTACCTTAAACTCTATGGTGCCTTGGCTATCCTATAGTTGGTCCACATGTCATTTGATGATTGGGCAATTCTTTGTAGGAAATTATAAGAAGGTATAGATGGATGTGATTCTCTTACCTCTTTATGTACTAGGTTTGACTATGTAGACTTGCAAAGTATGCATGGCACTCCATTAACAACTTATTGATCCACTTATACCTATATTTTACTTATCCTAAACATTCTAAAAATTTCTAAAATTTGGCATACAAACATGACATGTGGTGATTTGTGATTGGCCTTGGGTTTTGACCTACTTTCTTTTAGTTGCATCAGGATGCTTCAGGTCCTTTCTATCATTTTATATAGAGGCACCATGTGGAAACCTATGGTTGGTAGACCTTTCCTAGGGCACTAACATCTCTAACACCCTCATGAGACTAACAACTAAGATAGGCTCTATGTATAAAATACTCATTCATCAAGCTCTAATAAGCTCTGATGGAGCAAAGAGACAAGAAACTCTAACATGCTCTACATGGTGGTTATTCATTTTTAAGTCTCTCAATGCTATGAAATCTTTGACACCCCTAGGTGTAGACACTAAATTTTGGCCACTTTCATGCCTAAGATAGATACAAGATCAATCTCTAAAAAATAATGAATTTTAAGCCTATAAATCACTTATATGGCCAAAATTCATCTCTATAAGGTATATAATTACCCAAAAATATATTGAGGCTTGCTTATTTAGGTTATTACCTTGTATGCACTGATAACCTAGTTTGGATTCAACCCTAGTCAAATTTCAACCTAGAAAATTGTCATTCTTGACCTAATGATCTATTAATGTAAAACATTCAAAAAAAAATTAAAATCTAAAAACCCTAAGTAAGATTAATTAAAAATCAAATCTCGATTAGCTGGATTAATTAAAAATTCCAATTTGAATTAGGGAATTATATTTTTTAAGAAACAAAATTTTCAATAAATATGAGGTCAAAGGTAAGGGAGCTATTAATATGTTTTATTAATTCCTAGAATTCTAAGAAAAGGTGTCACAACCTCATAAATATATTCTATGAGTTGTCATGGATCATAAATATCTAAAATGAGTTGTCAAGCCTCCATAATTGATTTAAACTAACCTAGGTTTAACCTATCTCAACTTCGGTTATTTTAGACTCAACAAAGGTTAAAACTAAACCAACAACCTAGGATTAGAGTTAGTTTTAAGACCTATAAATACAACTACCCTCACTCTCTCCAAATAAGATTTTGTATATAAGGTTAATCCACAGGAATGCCTTCAAGAAGCCTCTCAAGCAATGTTATAATGGCAAACTGATTTTAGAATCTTCACAAAAAGCCAAACTAAGCAAATCCATATGTGGTCATAGAGAAGTACTACCAAGATGGAGAATGCATTGATAAAATTATCTTTATCCCATAATCTAAGTAAGAACATCCTTTATTCCAACAAGTGAACACTAATTTTGATAATGGAGGTAACATTTTTATATGTTTGTATCTCTTATTTTTAGTTTTGTGCATTGGCTGAAGATTAATATAATACTTAAGCAAGAGTGGTTTAGTTTTTATTGAAATATTATACTTTAATTCTCATGTAATTCACTAACATGGAACTAACAAACATTTATGTGCTCTTTGGAATCCTAAAGTTACATAATGGCATATCCAATGGGATAACACATCCTATATGGACCAGATGAATGATGTGGAACATTGAAATTTCATAAAAAAGATTATTCTAATCTTAAAAAAATTATTTTTGTTCTTTAAATTCTTGTCATTTTTTTTCACTAATTGGTGACTTTGACCTACTAATTAGTGACTTCACTTATTCTATACTCTATTTTGTGATCATTTGTTTTGCATAAATTAGTGATTTCATGTTGATGGCTTTAATAAAAATAATGGCATTGCTTTGTGGTGAAATTGACAATATTGACCTATGCTAAATTGACCTCAATGTAATCAATGACATTGATGAATGAAAATAACTTTGATCCTACATATCAGTGCCTTTCTCAGGTATATTTATTCATGATTTTAAAAAATTAACCATATTTTAAGGTCTAAATAATGAATTTACGTATATTAATCGATGAACTCTCCTCTATTTACTGGGAACTTGACCAAATACCATTTTCTATCTATTTTGTTCCATAGAAAAATTGATGACTTCATTATAAAAGATGACTTTACTTTGTTGAGTAATTAGTGACTTTGCTCTGTGTAAACCAAAACTTGAGAGTTGAAAATGATAATTTGTTTGTTGGTTGGATTTTTTTCATAAAAATAGATAACCCCTCACATTTTTTAAAGAACCTAAGTGGAAAATAGAATGTTTAAACACTTTTAAACTTTATACACACTTGTATTTTTGTGCTTAAAATTGACATAACATAACTTATCTTTTTGAATTTCAAGTTTTACAAAAGCAAACAAGGCCAAGGGACCAAAACTTCATTCAAATTTGATTTGGTGATTTAAAATTAACATCCATCTTAGATTATAGCTCTTAAGATATTTTTATTTTTCTTTGTTCTTTGTTCATTAATTAGTTTCAAAGTTCATAGATTTAATTATTTATGGAAAAATAAATATTGTGTGTATGTTCTCCCCCCATCCCCTTTAGGGAACTTAGGTGATCAAAAGTGCCTTGTTTATTGCCTTGTTTATGTGACCTTAGAATAAAATAAATTTAGCATATGTTCTCCCCAAGATTTGAGTTACTTTGGTGATCATAAAATGACCTCTAAAGTTCTTCCAATTTTCATTTGTTTATATTTTTGCATTAGCCTCTGGGCAAAAGTTCATCACCTCCTCACAAGTTCTTTATGGGTGCATTGACCTAGGGTTTCATCTCCAATCATTGTACCAACCCCACTATATGGTGGGGTATATAAATTAGGCATGTGATACTAGGATTGAATAGTGTCTAAGTAGTTAGCTTGCCAATCCTAACAAAAACTCAAATCAGTTCATGTTAAACATTGAATGTCACTAAGTAGTACATGACTGAAGTCATTGTGAAAATGACGAGACCTTTGCATATCAAATTATTGATTTTGAATCTAATTTATTTTATTTACCCTTGTGTTATCCACACTTGGGACCATTTATAACAACTCAAAACTTATATATTTTAGTCAAACCCACTTTATCATGGAATATCTTTCCAAATAATTAATTCTTTGCACTCTAATTTCATGCCACATATCAATGTTTGAGACAAAGAGGGGATTAAAAACTTTGTCTACATTCAATATTTAATTTTTATATTAACATTTAATTCCTTTTGAGCATTGGTATTTTAGTGGAAACTTTGGTAGAAGATACACTCCTTGTCAGTTTTAGGGATAGGACATGCACTTAGTGATTTTTATATTTTCTTTTACCAACATGTCTTTAGGTCTAAATTTTTTTGTGTTTCAAGTCACAAAAATTCAAAATTTACACATATTGTGCACCAATTTAAACCAAGAGGTGTTACGCTACCAATTTTGTTTCAAAAATTTGCCTTGGATTTTATTTCAAAACCACTTGTTTGAAGGAACATTTTTATTCTACCAATTCTTTTCATACATTTAACTTGGAATTTTCCAGAAATAACTTTGTACACCAGATTTTTGAAGGAGAATCATTATGTTACCCAAATTATTTACTAAAATTTGCCTCAATTGAACATAAATTCCAAAACCATTCATATCTTTTATTTCAAAATATCCAGTTATGTTGCCCATTTGAGTCTAGCCTATTTATCTTAATCTAAATATTTTATATTAAATTTGAAATTAAATATTTTAAGGTCCAGATCCTAAACTAATCATGTCTATATTGAGGCCTCATCTAATTTCCTTTTGCATTTGGATTATATTACATGGATTGATTTATTATTTAGTTTAAAAGATTTTGGCCAAGACTTAGTGGTTTTTTATTTTTACGTGCTTTGTTTTATCATCTTTTGTGTTGAGTTTTGTTTCCCTGTGCCTTGTTTAGAGTTTAATGTTACGTGTTTGAAAATGCCGTAGTTTCATTTTCCAGGAGTATTTTTTGATCCAATTAGGTATTCTTTCTTAATCCAATTATTGAGTATTTTGTGAGCCAATTAACAAATATTTTGAGCCAATTCCCAATTCATTCAAACTAATTACCTTAGATTACATTGATTTTAAGTTCTTTTTTTAAACTAGACTTTGTTTCCAAGTCTAGATTTGTGACCTTTGCCAAATACCTAGCATTGTTTTCCACATTGATGATTATAACTTCCTTTGTGAAAATCATTATCCTTTTGACCTAGTTTAGAAGTCTAGATTTGTGTCATTGACCAAAGGCCCAACACCTTCATGTTTGTTGTTAGACCTAGAACATGATAATTGTACCTTTGCTAATAATTATAACTACCTTTGGGAAAATCAACACCCTATCCATAGACTAGTTTTAAGTTTTTATTTAACCTTTGCCTTAGACCTATATTAGTTATTTCACCTTTAGGCCTCTTTTATAGAGTTAAAGGTTGTTTTGCTCAGACCTTAGTTGTTTTCCAAATTTAGACCTTATTTTTGAGAGACATAGTCATAGATCCAAATATGCCTAGCTATACACATAGTGGGACCATGTATAATCTAGATTATGAAAACTTTGTTACTAGTTACCCCTTTATTCAAAAATTATATGATGATGCTAAAGCATATGAGATGGATCCATGTCCCTCTTATAACATTCCACATGTAGAACAAGGGAAGGATCCACTAGTGTAATACCTGGTTAATGCACCATCTTATCTAGGCCAAAAACAAGAACAAATGACACAAAACCTTCCTCAAATAACACCTATTATTTAACAAAGACAATAAAACAACCCTATTATGTAATAACACCAAAAAAAAATTGACCCATACTTGTTTGATTGCCATTTTCTAAAAAACAAAGATGAAATTTTAGTTAGGGTAGTAGAAGTAGGATCCAAATTTCCACTATACTTCCCACATGAAAGTCTATCTAGTTTGATTATAACACCTAGAAATGTGTCTCATAACCAATAATTTTTAATAGGCATCAACTAGTTATAATCAAGATTTAGTACCTTAATAGAGCTAAAGTATGTTTGCTAAAAGAAAAGGTCTAATAGATGATCAATTAGAATAAGTACATTAAGCATACCAAAATTACCTTAACCTAACTCAAAAATTTAATGCCATGGTTGATTTAAACATGCCACTTATAGAGATAGCTCCTTCAACATGGCCATAAATATATTTTTTGGGATACACAAATCAAAACATATAACCATTTGTCTAAATCACACTAGTGGGAAACATGTACAATGTCCCAATTTTGATACAAAAAACTAAATCTCATACATAATACCTCACACAAAATGTAGTGGATAGTACACATGTGCCTTTCAATGTGAACTAAAGTGGGTTTAATGTGGCATAGAGCAACACACAAAATATTCTTCTAAAAAACATCTCTAGTGGTTTGAAATAATATGGGGAAGCTACACCTAATTCCCAAACATAACAAGAAACTTCCACTTCTCAACTAGCTACTTACTCAAGTACAAAATAGGGAGAAACTAGCCAAAAAATAGACCAACATATTGCCTCAACAAGTGCAAAACAGAACTCCTCCTCAATAGGTGAAAACTAATGTTATGCCAACACAAGCATAGAAAAATAAAATATAAATTTTTTAAATGTTTCTTAATCAATAATGTATTTATATTATTCATTAAAGAGCGTTGGTTGGTCAATAATAAATACCAAACACTCAATATGTTCCCAATCAACAACAAGTGTTTAGCCAACATAAAGGTTACAATGTACAATAGGTACTAGGTGTTAGGTAATAAATTACATTTACCTAATGGGTATCACACATAAAATAGGGATATAACTTTTAACAACATTAAAAATAAGATGTTATATAGTAGTGGGTACCCTTCATACAATAGGGTTCCATGAGTAGATAACAAGTTCCCATCCAAAACCAATAATACTAGTATATTCCACCTAGCCAAATACCCTTACTATAGCCATAATCTATGAGGTAAATCCATGTTGATAACCTAACTATAATGTTAAACAACAATAATGTATTATGTATAAATAGTATAATCCCAATGCATGGATACATATTCCTAGTTGTTCGACCAATCAAACAAACATTTTATAATATTTTATTCTTCCATTATTCCCCATTCAAGTTAATCTACCTCTTATTTCATAACCCCAATTGAAATAGACAACTCAATCCAACTTCCTATCCCAAGAGCTATAGAAAATCAAGGATATAATTAAATACATTCAAATTGAGAAGCAAATAAAGAAGTTCAAACTAGATGAAATATGACCATATCCATTCAACATGGACTACCTATAAATACTTTTTCCTCTGGGTTATGATCCACCCAAATTTTATAAATATAAGGGCAAAGGTGACCAAAAATATCATTTAAATGAATTCTTTCTTACTTTCCAAGTAGTGGCCTACAATGACATATATTTACTTATACTTTTTCATAAAAGTTTAGCTAGACAAGCTTTGAACTGGCTGATTAAACTAGCAAATAATTATGTACTAGACGTTGATGACCTTTCAAGTAAGTTTGTACAACATTTATCATATAATATTAAACACGATATTATATTTATATGTTTAGGCCAAGCATAATTGAGTTTTTTTGAAAGATTTACTACTTACATGTAATGGTGGAGAGCACCTGATAGTTAGTTCACTCACACTTTGCTAGATAAATAATTGGTCATGATATTTAGCTAGAGCCTACACAAAAATATATCCTATCATATTGATCTACAATGTACTCACATGTTTAAAGAGGTTATTGATAAATGGATACAAATTAAAAAATCCCTTGGTAATAAAGGGATCATCAAATTACCTTCTTCCAATCATAACTAAAGACAAAACCGGCACCAAGGCCAATAGCACCAAAACTAGAGCCATAATCAAAACCAAAATCCCATCCAAATACTAACTTCACTTCTACCTAAGGATAATATTAATGAAATACCAAATGCTAATAATGAAAGTAATAAGTTTGTTAGTAATGTGGTCACTAAATCATGACATTTTCAAATAGTGCAAACACTAGTTGTTCATTTAACTCCACCCATTCAACAACCACAACCTCCATTCATTCAACCTAGACCTCAACAAAACCATCTAAAAAATCAATCATAGTTGTAAACCCCTCCTCCAAGGAGAAGATCACCCATTGTTAGAGCATTCAGTGACCTTAGAGATCCTATTAAGTTTCTATTCTGCAAGTTGGTTCAGGCAAATATGATTAGCTAACATGTGCCAAAGCCAATTCCTAAAATGATTCCTTTTATTGATTGGCACAAAGAGCATAATTTTTTTTAATACCATCGATTCAAGGGAGATTTCATATACTAGTGCATACATCTAAAGGCATATGATTGAGAATATGCTTGAAAATGTAGAGATACAATGGGATAACCATGATCTTATGTCTAATTATAACATGAGTATTTATAAAAATCCATTTTCTTAACATAACAACAAATAACAATAATAGAAATAATAGTTATAAAGAACACCACCACAATATCAATAATGTTAATAACAATTAAAAAAAAAAATTGTCAAAACTAGGGCCAAACTGACCAATCTAACCAAGGAGGCCATCATGTAATTGTGTATACTTAAAATAATATTGTATGACATGTTGCATGTGGTCATTTTACTACCATTACAATTAACCCCTATCTAAATACCAATATAACAAGATCTATACCTAACAATGCCTATCAACCTCCTAAAAATGCCTACCAACCTCCTTATGGCAATAATCCTTATTTAGACCATGTTAGCACCAAGCTCAAAACCACCAAAAAATTACCATTATAGGCCTTATTACCTCTTTAACCAATTACAGAGGCCTAATACCTAATCGAGAATGTGTAATTGTGACTCGATGATCAAAGATTACTATCAAAGTACCTTATCTAAATTCCATAAATGAACCCATTCATACCTCCATGCTAATAAAAACAATCCAATTACCAAAATAGAATGGAATACCTATGACATTATGGAGAAAATATAAAATACACCTACATAAATATCCATCATGGATTTGTTGTGCACATTTACCATTCATAAGAGCAGATTGAATGAGTACCTAAGTCAATCCCTTATACCGAATGACATTATGCCTAACAAATTTCAAGCTATGGTAGGAAATTTGACCCCTATCCAATGCCTTAGCTTTGATCAAATTTACTTGTCATCCTTGGGCCCATTACATAATAACCCCTTATATATCAAGGTTGATATAACTAGATATATGGTTAAACATGTGTTTGTAGACAATGGTTCAGGACTAAACATTGTGTCTCTAAAGTTGTTAAATCATCTTGGATACATAATGAATGATCTTCAACTAGATACCATTCTTATCTAATCATATGACAATGAATAATGAGAATCAAAAGTAGTCATCAACTTTCCAGTGATTATTTAGAATTTGACCCAAGACACTCTATGACATGTTCTTGACCTAGAATTATCATATAACTTGATCTTAGGCTAACCCTGCATTCATGAAATTAGGGTCATACCTTCCATGTTGCATCAATGTATTAAAATTAAACACTCATAAATGTAAATAACAATACCATTTTATCTTTTGCCTTACCAGTATAACAAACATTTTGGGGCAGAGTACAAGAGCTACAACTACCATTTTAGCTTGAATCCTATGCCTAAAAGTGACAAAAGAAAATATGATAAATCCAAAACCATTAAATCAATACCTAAATCCAATTACATTAATCTAGATATCTTATATTAAACCACATCTACACCTCCACCAAACATTTCCAACCATTTCTACATATCTAAAAAAGGTATATGAGAGTATGGTACTCATGACTCTTCACATTGCCAAATTTTCAAAAAACGTAAAAGCTTATGGGAGTCCTGAAACCAAGACTACTTACATGGAGTGGTATGATAAGGAAAAATCTCATCTTTCAAAACCCATTATTTTCAAATAATCCTTTGGTCTAGAACAAGACCCTTTAGCCAAAGATGATTCATGGATATATAGTGATGATTTAGCTAATTATTATTAAAGTGCCAAGTATCCTATCCCTAATAAAATTATGGGTAATCAATTTTATGAAGGAAAAGGCCTATGGATACATCAAAAAATAACAATTGAGCCAATTTCAATGACCATGTATAAAGGAACACATGATATTGGATTTAAACTACCTGGGAATGACCCTGCATACCTTATTTGAGTTCTTACACCATCGACTAGCAAATAAAATGCCAAAATAAACGTAGGGTCTGATTATAACATCTATTATTACATTATCAATACTAATTTATTTAACCATTATGTTTTTTATATCATTAATCCAATTTTTTTCCCTTCATCACTTATCCTTTATCTTCCCTAATTGATAGACTGGGACCAACAAGAGTTGTTAATGCCACTAAATGATTTCAAGAATGATGAGGCCATTTTAAAATTTATGGGTTTGAGGGATGGAGATTATAAATAAGAATTTTCTATCAAATTATATCCTATTACTTATTTTAGAGATTAGGTGAACTTCCTTAGCCAAAATCCAAAAGAGAATCAAACATTGATGTCTAAAAGTCAAAACCTCTTTGAGGCAATTTCAAACTAGGGTTAAAGTCAAGAAAAAGACAATTCTCTTCATAAAAACATGTTTCAAGTGCCATTAAATGGGGATGTCAACCCCTCTTTTCATGAAACATAAGAGAATACTAATATGAGGCTTACTTATGGATCTAAAATTATTACTAAAGAGCGATAATCTTTTGAGTATATTATATAAGAGTGACAAGATATATTTGTAACATGGCCTTTACCACCATTAGTTGATTCTGACTCATCATGTTTAGGAGAATTAGAATAACAAGTTCAACCAAAGGACTTTTACATTGCTAAACTATTTATCTCTTTGCTAACTCATTTAGAAGATGGTTCTACACTTCTTATAAAGGACACTTTAGAGGTCAACATTAGGAATCTAGAGGACCCAAAATGGATCAAATTGTGTGTGTCCCTTACTGAGGAGGAATGTGAAGTACTTATATCCCTTCTAAGGTAACTTATTGATATATTTTCATGGGCCTATTTAGAAATGCCTAGTTTAGAGCCCATCTTGGTTGTACTCCATTTTGTACATCCTAATGCCAAACTAGCTAAGCAGAAGCTATGAAAAATGCATTCTCATATTGTTGTATTTGTCAAGAAATAGTTGGAGAAAATCTTAGATTCTAGATGCATTTGACCAATTGATTATTCAAAATGGAGTTATGACATTGTGATAGTAAGAAAGAATCCATAAGGTATCAGATTGTGCAAAGATTTATAATATATTAATAGAGCCTTCCCAAAGGATGAATTTCCTTTTCCAAACATTGACATGATTTTGACTCAATAGTTAGATATGAAATTCTTTCTCTTATGGGTGAATTTTTAGGACATAACCAAATCATAATAACACTTGAATTTGAGTAGAAGATAACATTTACCATTCCGTGGGGAAATTTTTGTTATTAGTTGATGCCATTAATAATCAAGGATGTAAAGGCCACATACCAATGATCCATGATAGTTATTTCCATGATATGATGTATGACATTGTCAAAGACTATGTTGATGACATCTTGGGTAAATATAAGACCCAAACTAACCACCTAGTTTTACTTTACATAATATTTGAGACACTTTGAGAGTATAAAGTTAGGCTCTACCATAAAAAGTATGTATGTGGTACAACCTATAGAAAAATTGGAGGATTCATTATCTCTCATAAGGGCATTGAAGTTGATCTAGCCAAAGTTAGATCCATATTTGAAATGTTACCACCATCTACCTTGAATCAGTTCTATATTTTATAGGGCAAGACTAGTCAATCCAAAGTTTCATCTCACAACCAACTAACATATTCCATCCTTTTACACACTTACTAAAGAAGGGCACCACTTTCTCATGGAATGATGATTGTCATAAATAATTTGACCATCTCAAATAATACCTAGATAATCTAAATATTTTAGTCCTACATATGCCAAATAATCCATTGTTAATTTACCTGTTAGTGACTAAAAATGCCCTAAGGTCACCTTTGAAATAACATGATGAATAGGGGAAATATCATGTCATCTACTACCTGTGTAAAACATTGGTTGCATATAAACACAATTATACGTCAATCTAAAAAGCCTTTTTAGTTATGGTTTTTTTAGCCCAAAAGTTGCATCAATACATGCTTAAAAACAATACCATTGTAATTTCCAAAGTAGATCATCTCAAGTATATAATTTTTAAAATAGATTTATAGGGCCATAAGGTAAATTGGGTCATTCTTTTGAGTGAATTTGGGATTGAGTATTCCAATCAAATACATCAAGGGATGGGTACTCATAGATTATATTGTAGAAGCTCCTCCTCTTGATACTCAACCTCTCATATTCAAATTTCTAGATGAATAAATCATAATCACAATAGAGTCAATTCTTGAAGTAGAATAATAGACCACGTCTTTGATAGTTCTTTCACAGCTCATGGATAAGGTGCCAACATATTATTTATCATGCTCTAAGGGGATATTATTCCCAAGTCTTTTCACATTGGTTTCCCATGTATTAATAATATGGACAATTAAGAAGCACTCATTACAAGGCTTAACTAAGTATTACATTGGACTATCCAACATTTACTAGTTCATGGTGATTCATATCTTATAATCAATTAGGTTACACACCAATACTAGATGAAGGATGATAAGTTACTAACTTATAAAGGTATAATTGATACTCTCAATAAATAAATCTAACCTTTAGTTTGAATAAATACCTAGGGACTATAAAAGAATAGCTAATGTCATTGTTACAATTGGCTCCCATTTAGATCATAGACTAAGCTAGAGACTACCAATTTCTTGTGGAAAATCTCCTACCATCATCACATGAACAATCAGTAGTTGAGATGGTTTATGATATTATTGGTATCACATCTACTTGGTATTCCACCATATATGACTACCTAAAAGACCAAATCATTCCCCTAGACTTTTTTTGAAATAAATAAAAAGCCTTCATCCTTAAAGCCTCTTGTTATGCCCTACTTGGACCTACCCTTTATTTTAGAAGCTATGATGTAACTCTACTTTGTTATTTATCTTCAACATAATCTATATTAGCATTGAGGGAATGTCATGAAAGAGTGTATGGGGCACACACCAATAGGTCCATCCTTATAAATAAATTACTATGTACTAGTTATTATTAGCCAAATTAATCCATGAAAAAGTGTGTGAAGGGTTAATAGCATGAAAATTTGATCCATGCTCAAGCCAAAATACTCAAAGCACTGACAACACTATGGCCATTCTCAACGTGGGAAGTCAACCTCATAGATAAGATAAATTCTACATCTTCAGATGGAGATAAACATATCCTTATTGGTATAGCACATTTCACTAAGTGGCTAGAAGCTATTCCCCTCACTGATGTAACTAGTAAGTAGAAATCGAAATTCATATTTAACCATATCATTTGTCACTATGGTATACCCTTTGACATTATATATAATAATGGTGGTTTGTTTAAAACCAAATATTTGAAAACACTTTGTGCCTAATACCATATCAAATAACATTTTCCCATCACCTATTACTCAAAAGGCAATGACCAATCTAGGGCATCTATCAAAACCATTATCAATATTTTAAATAAGATTGTCAATGATGTTGGTCGTAATTGGCACTTTCAGTTGTTTAACACCCTCTAAACATAATGTACCATTTTACACACTCCAACAAGAGATATCCCATATTACCTTATTTAAAACATTAAGGCCATCCTTACTTTTGAGGATGAGTTGACTTTATAAATTTCACTTCAACACATCATTGATGATGAGGATTAGATAGTAGCTAATTTTTAAGAGCTAGAATTACTAGATGAAAAGTGCATGAATACATTGACTAACCTTTAGGCATATCAAAATAGATTAGGTGGATAATATAATCAGTGCATCAATCATAGAGAATTCAATCTTGGTGACCTTGAATTAATATAAAACTAGAAGAAAATCAAAGTCAAGACCAAGAACAAAGGCAAGTTTCAACCTAATTGGTTAGGGCCTTATGTGGTTATTTCTAACTATTATTCTGGAGTATACAATCTCACCATACCAAAAAGAGATTGAATTTATGAACTAATGAAAATAATGCAAATTAAACATTTTTACTCTTGAGTAAATTGATTTATTATCTACAAGGATCACTTAGGTAATGCCATAATATACCATTCTTCATACCATACCCTATACTTTTCCTACCATACCTTAGCCTTTTTCTAGATAGTTATATTTACCTAGCCATATCAATTTCATACTTGGTTCTAATTCATTTGTACCTCAAGAACTTTTAGTGGTTCATATAAGATGTAGGTTTAGTAATTGATTTAGAATAAAAGTTTTGAATGTCATTATATGAAATCAGTATCATAGTGGTCCTAAAAATTGCATCCTTCATTTGTTATTACATTCTATTTCATTACTCATGCTACTAATTATAACTACCTTTGGGAAAAATAGTATCATCGACCCTTGTCATTTTTTATTAATTATAACCACCTTTGGGAAAATTAGGAACATCTCCTTTACCATGTATTGGCACATCACTTTTCCATCATTTTGTCATATTTTGACATTTGCCTATTCTTGAACTTAATGTTACTTAGTCAGATGCCTTATTATAGGTGGAACTACATTGTCTTGAGGTCCTTTGGGACAATGTAGGTAGTGATTAATTTACATTGAGGTCAAATACGTCACCCCTTTATCCATGCTCTCACCATTTTATGATTTAGTTTTTCTCATCTCTCATAATCCTCCATTGAATTGAGATACCAAAAAAATCCCAAAACATTGGTAACCTTTTCCAAAAATTTCATTGTTGTAGGTAAAACTATAGTGGATTTAGGTCTATTTTGATTATGTAGGTAGTGATAAGTGTTTTATAAGGTCACCTAGGCCACCTTATTTTAATGATCTCATCATTTTTTTAATAATATAAGTTCTAAACATTCTCATCATTTTGCAATCAACCTTAGCTAATGCTCTTGCCTTTTTGCAAGTAACCTTTGCCAATGCTCTCTACATTTTATGAGAAATCTCACCTAAAACTCCATCCATTTTGTGAGTAGTTTGATTTTAAATGATCTCACCATTTTATAAGTAACCTTAGCTAAAATTATCTTCATTCTATGATCAACCTCATCCAATACTCTCACCATTTTACGAGCCATTTTAGTTTGAA
Source organism: Torreya grandis (assembly GCA_037957365.1). Taxonomy (NCBI): domain Eukaryota; kingdom Viridiplantae; phylum Streptophyta; class Pinopsida; order Cupressales; family Taxaceae; genus Torreya; species Torreya grandis. The sequence goes on along the minus strand of JARHVA010001453.1, from coordinate 1,979,337 downwards.
TACTCTCATAATTTTATGAGAAACCTTAGCCAACATTTTTATCATTTTGAAAGGAACCTCAACTAACTCTCTTTCCATTTTATGAGATCATTTCAATCCATATATGTATTAAAAACTATGAATTACAAATTTAGTTCATTAGTGGATCTTCGTCTCTTGTATTTTAGTGTGGTTTTAGCCTAAACCATGCTTTCATACTTGTGTGAATTTTCTATGTTTGACACTTTTATAATTAGGAACGCCATACCCCTCTTTTCCTAAACACTCACCATTTGAGAGACCATTCCTATATTACTCTATAATAATCCTCTTTTCATTATCATCAAATTTCTTCTATCTTATATCTTAGGAGAACTACATTTGGATTGAATTTTACATTGGACTTTGTGTTGATGGGATTATGTTGGCAACGTCCACCTTCTTAATATATATAGAGTAATCTTGGCTAACCCTTCTGATTTATTTTATTCCCCCTATTTTCTTTTTGTCATTATCCCCTATATCCTAGGGGAAATATTTGTCATATTTTTTGTGTCATTTCTCCCTATAGCCTAGGAACAACCTTTTACCATCATATTCTTTATCCTTGTTTCCATATCACTTAGGGTAAATCTTTTGCCATTTTTATTATGTTATTTTACCTATGTCATTGGTACATAGCCTAGGGGTAACCTTGTCTTGAGTGTAACACTTCTATTATACATACATAAATAATTTATTATATTTTATTTATTACTAATATTGTGTCTAACTTGTTTATCTTGTTTGTCTTGTTCATTTATTTATTTATTTATTTATTTGGTTTTTTTTAATTATTTAGTTATTTTTTATTTGTTTTCTTTAGTTTTTAGTGGATTTTTTTGGCTTTCTCAGTTACCATAGGTCTATTACATTTTATTTACACTAAGTCTTTATTATCCATATCTTGTACTTAGGTTGTGAATGTTTGTATAAAGTCTTACACTTATTTTATATTTACACATGGTATTTGATTGTTCATATCTTATTCCTAGGATTTTTATATTTGCATTTAAAATTTTTCTATGCTTAGGATACATATTACTATTATTATAGTAATTTATAATTATGATGCATAATATCATGAGCTATAAAAAACATTAGGCCAATAGAAATATTGATCAATGAATTGGGTAGAACTTCTATAAGATCAAAGCTAGCCAAATCCCAAACATAACATGAATCAATGAGTAAACTAGAATAATATGATTTAATATGTTCTAATACAAACATGTATCTCTGAATAAGCATACATATAAGGCATACAACATAATCAGTTAAAAATAGACATCTCATATACAAGGAAAAATAGTAATGGAAAAGAGCATACATCTTTAAATCAAAATAAAATCCACCATGCTAAAACATGAGCTAAGTATGAGATCAACATGATAATAAACAAAGCATAACATTGTTTCTAATTATTTTTCACTTTTTCACATTCAGAAAAAATAAGAAACTAAGATAAAACGGTCAGGGGTTTGATGATACCCAGATGAAGTTGCGCACCATTATCCAGACGATTGAAGGAGCTCTTCTTTGGCTGTGGAGGATGACCCCTGCAGAGAAGAAAGACTTAAAAAAAGAAAATGTTAGATGGATATATGGTGGACTTCCAAGCAAAAGCTTGGTCCCATAAGTGCAAAGAATTCCTTGAGGGATGACAGTCCACTTGTTTGACAAAAGAGTATTGCTAGAAAGAGAAATGGTGAAAAGACTAAACAAAAGAAATAGAGATAATGCGTACCTATATTTTGTTATCAGTCTATCACAGTCACTGACATCGGTGGTTATGCCGGCATCAGTTGGTCAAGTTGCTGACGTCATTTATTCTGCCAACGTCAGTAGGGGAAATGGTCGATGTCGGTCAGGGCAATGGCCTTGGGCAAGTTTTGGATAGGGTTGTAGTTGACAGAGGGGTCTAGAAGGTCTGTCTAGATCTAGAGGTCCATGCAGGATTGTAGGGAAGCCAATAGAGTCTTAAGAGGGACAAGGGGTAGAGGATAGGTTGTCAAAAGGAGTAAGGATATGGGGAAGGCCTCTCAGCCTCTCCAGGAAGAAAGTCAGGTTTGGTTTGGTCTACAGTACTTAGAAGTAGCAAATGGAGAATGATTAAAAAAACATTCTAAGTTACTGGAATGAAATAAAATAAGAATACTTAGCTCTTACTTGCTGATGAAGGAGTGTAGAAGACTTGTTGTTGATGTGGCTGATGTAGAAGACTTCTTGCAATGTTTTTAACCCAAAGTCTAGAGCTATTTCTACAGAGTGCCTGTAGCCTGTGATGCTTGGTGTGTGTCTGGGAGAGAGAGAGAGAGAGGTCAAATTCTAAGAGAAGAGAATTAGCATTTGGGTCTGTGATTAGTTTTTTGTTCGCCCTGCAAGTTGGTTTTAAGGAACCAACATCGGTGATCCCATTGGCATCGGCCGAAGGGTAACCGATGTCGGTGGCTAGAAGATGGGTAAAAAGGCTATTTTTAGCCTTTTGCCCATTCCTCCATCTACCAAGTTCAGTGGCCATTGGCAAATAGTCCAAAGGGCAGGTTTAATAGGCACGATGATTAATGGGGGAGTTGAAATAGGTCTTAGGTCATTATGATTTGTCATAGGTAATAAATGGGGGTATCCAAGGGCAAGGTGAGGTGTCATGGGTGAGGTGTCAAGGGTGAGTTGTCAACGGTGGTGTTATTAATTTAAAATAGGTAATTTACTTTAAATTAATAACTGTGTGGGTTAGAAATGTTTAGAAGTGGACCAAAGGGACCAAGGCAGGGTCGACTAAGGAGTAGACACAATTTTGGTGTCTACATTTGCCCCTTTTCATCTTGTTGGTTATTCTTGAGGAACTACAAGACAAAAATAGGAGTAAGTTGCCCCAGGTATGGGATAAGGTAATTTTTGTCTTTTTGGTTGTTCTGATGAACTACAAGACAAAAAAATAGGAGTTGGTTGCCCCAGATGTGGGATGAGGTATTCCCCCCTCAAAGTGGGAGTCGAGGGAAGGTAATCAGATATCGGGTGCTGATTTGATAGATAGACGATGGATATGGTGAAGTTTGAGTGTGAACGCTGTAAAAGTTGAGATTGCATATATACCACTTCACATGATAAGTAGGTTAAATTGTCACAGTTAAAGGTTGAGGAGTGTTAAAATCAAAATAACTGGTCCCTAGCATTTAGTCGTAGCTGATTGGGTTAAATGATCAAAGCTATAGCTCTAATGGTCATCATGTTCCAAGTATCCCAGGCTTAGGAAGTGCTCTTAGAAAACACAAAAAAGTCATAAATATTGGGGATCAACTTGCTCATAATCCAATACTTGTGAGGGTCGTAATGTGGGTGCAAATAATTCTACTGACTATTCGTGAAGTAGCATACATACAATCAAAACAACTAAGGCAAATTTGTCTCAAAAATGGTCATGGTCTAAGGAGATAGTCGCAACCTCTAAGGTCATTGGTCGAGTTGAGTCAAGATATAAGTGATCTCAAGTGTGCCCTATGAGGAGTCAAAAATGAATTCTATTATGAGGGCTGGTTGTTTGGTCATGATTTTGGGTTGGTATAGATAGTTGGTCCATTAGATGGGCGGATGAAGGAATGGCCAAGCTAACCTCAAAGGATCCCATGTCAACTGAGTGCTGCCTACATAGCCCCTGTTTGAAGGGCCTCAGGCCAATTTAGTTCTCCCTAAAAGGAAGGAAGAGGGTTAGTTATGGATGGGGTCAGACTAGGTTAAGTCATGGTTAAAGGTTAAATGGTTTGTCCATCAAGTAGATGAACAAATGGATGTGGCTGAGCTAACCCCAGAAGATGTCATGTCATCTGAGTGCTGCCTACATAGCCCCTGTTTGAAGAGCCTCAGACCAATGTAGTTCAGGTTGGTTGATAGGTTGGTTTGGTCAAGTTATAAATGATGGGGGTATGATGATGTTATAGCCTTTTCCATATTATGTGATGGTGTGTTTTGTAACATTGGTGATGTGATTTTTCATCCCTATCAAGTTTCCATATGGGTGATGGATGTATGCTAAAAATGAAGTGAGTTTAATTATGCTTCAACAAGTAATGGTTTATGCTTGGCATAAATTGTGTGTGGTTGGTACTTTCCATGTGTATTATTGTCCATAGAAACAATGTGAAATGGACTATGTCATGTTAGTGGTCTAAAAATCTTTGGTTTGATTTGGTTGGGTTTAGAAAATGATTTGGTTGGATTTGAATTGGTTGTATGTGATGAAGATGTAAGAAGTGAAAGGTGTCTTGCTCTTTCATAGACATGGACAATAATGATAGCATAGATAAGGGTTTTGCAAACAAAAGCCCTATTTATGCATTATGTCTTTGACCATTGGTTTATGTTAGAGAAGCAATTGAATCACTTGACATTGAGTGAGCTCAAAATCCCTTGAGTATGTTAGGGTAATAGGTTATGTGATATGTTAGGATAGGGTAACCCTTTTTAGTAGGGATAACTTCACCCCTTTTATAGGTGACCCTGAGAATGACTATAGGCAAGTCCATGACTTAATAGTCTGTTAGTCATTTTTTTTGGTAGACTGATCGATGCGAGAAGTCTATGTGGGGATGTTGTTTTGTTTTGTGGTCATATGTGAAGCTGATCGATGTGGGAAGCTTCTGATAGAGTGCTATTTGTAGCAAGATTTGAGCATAGCCATCCTTCGAGGGATTGGTCTATATTTTTGCTTTAGATGTTTGAATGTCTTTGAATAGCTATCCTTTATGGGAGTAGTCTATTAATTATAGCAATGATGTAGCTATCCTTCGAGGGAGCAGTCTACATTTATAGTTTATGACCTTTGAGTAGGTATCCTAGTTTTATATGTTTTGTTGACTGAATTCTTAGCCATGGATGAGCCTCTAGAGGTTTAGAGGGTTCCCTTTTATTAGGACAAAGCATTCATACTTTATAAAAGGATTACATAGTGTTGGTTTAGGGGAATAGGGTTGAAAGGAATGAGGATTAAAATGATAGGGATTGCCTAAGGGACAAGCTCAAGTTAAATATCAAGTGAATGAGTACTTGATTAATAGTAGAATGGTCAAAGATGCAAGGCATTAAGGGGATCAAGTTCTAGTTGACCTTTAAGAGAAGACAGATGATAAGTCCCTGATCCATAATTTTGCGCTATGATATAAGGTTTGAGCCAATTAGGAGCAAATTTGCCTTGTTTACTCCTTTTCATGTTGGTGATGTGTTGGTTGATGTTGGACATGAAGTTGGTTGATATGTTGTTGGCATGTTTTGGTCGATGTCAGTTGATGCTTGGTTGGTTGATGTTTGGTCAATGCTTAGTTGGTTGATATTAGGTTGATGCTTTGTTGGTTGTTATTTGGTTGATGCTTGGTTGGTTGATGTTTGGTCAATGTTTGGTTGAGGTTGTGATAGTCAAGATAGAGTCAACTTCCCCTAGTTATTTGTCACAAGGACAAGGTTTGGCACCCATTACAGATAATCAATGAGTTGGATAAATAGGATGAAGAGAAGATGATGAAGGTCCTCTTTGTCAAGGAGTGCAACGTGAGGATGAATCTTGTGAAGCTTTTTCCTGATAGGCTTAGTTTAAGAGGGTGAGATCCTGATCTTCCAGGTTGGAGTTTGGAATCTCAGAATTAGGGATGGTGATGGAGACAATGGTTGGTAATGTTTTGATTAAAGAAGCTAGTCATTGGGGGTCTTCGAGTTGGACCTCCATTGTCTGTAAAGTTTTGATTGAAGATTGGTGATGTTGTGGAGAGCTTTGAATGAGGTCATACAAAGGTGTCTTCATGGGGGTTTGGTGAAGTTGTTTCACCATGGGGTCATGAAGTGGCTACAAAGATGTTTGTTGAGATGTGCCCAAGATAGTAATCTTGGTTTTTGGTTGGTTGAGGAGGTTTGACAAATGGGTAGGTCCAAGGAATAGCAGCTTTTTCTTTTGCTTTATTTTTTTATGACCTAGTGGCCACATTGATGGTGTTAATCTTGAATAGAGGGGATGAAGGAGATAAAGGGACTATAGTCTGATGATGGGATTCTAATGAAGGTGGAGAGGTTGGAGCAACATTAGACAGTGGTGGAGATTTCTTGACAGTATCCTCAATAAGAAGGGTGTCTTTTTCCATGAATTGGTAGATGACAACCTTAAGGGCACAACAATTTTTAGTGTCATAACCAAGTGTACGATGATATTGGCAAATTTTAGTGTCATCGAACTAGGACAGTTTTGGTTCGAGAGGTTGAAATGGTTTGATAGGTGGAAGAGTGATGCTAGAAGTTTGCAAAAGTCAATGTAGTATCTACACTTATGAACCCACTAAGGGGTCTGTGCTTGTTGATGCACTAGATATTGATGACTTTTGTTTGGGAGTTGTTGAGGGAGACTTCCATACCACCTTTTGGGTGGGTGGTGTGGCCACTCATGTAGATGACACTTTATTTGTGGGGGGTGCCAACTTTTTTAGAGGAGGTATGTTTTTTGGTGGGTAAAGGGAGTAATGGAGGCAACTTGTTGTTGATAGGTGTTGGAGTAGGGAGTATTCCTATTAAGGTAGAAGGATGAGGGCCCAAAATGGAGGGCAATGATGATGGTGGGGGAGGAGTTCTCTGACGTGTTTTAGTATCCTTCTTTGGTTTAGTGTGAGGACTAATATTGTGCGAGGCAAGGTTCAAGTCTACCTTCACTTGTGGGTGAGTGAGGTTAGATATGGGGTGAACACCAAGGGATTTAACTGGTGTTGGTATGGTGGATATTTGTGAGGGTTTAGGTTCAGATGTGGATGGTCGAGCTTCTAAAGATTTGGAAGTAGAAGCCTGATCTTTGTTGGTGACTTTTGGAGATTTTGTCATAGAAGGGTCAAAGTATGGGATGAAATAGGATGTGTAAGATAAGGAGCTTTGAGTCACTCCCATAATGCCTCATGCTCTAACTTCTTCGAATGGAGAAATCCTAAGTTCTCAACCAATCAAGAGAATGGTTTGGAAGATGTCAGATGAGGCTTTGGTTTTTTAGAAGATGTGGGTGGTTGTGAGACTAGAAATGTGTTAGATGTAGCGATCTCAGGCCAAAGGCGAGAAAGAGTCATCACTGGATCATCTTCAGTCAAAGTAGGTGAAGAGACAAGTTCTCTTGGTGGAGAAGGAATTGGAGAATGTGACTCCTTAAGAGGATAAAGGGAAGGGATGATTGTGCCTTCTACTTGTGGTTGAGGAGTAGGAAAGGTAGGGTCCTCCATTAGTAGTAGGAAGGATGAAGGTGGGGCTAGTGGTACTGGTATGGTTAAAGCATCCTCTAATATAAGAGGGGTAGATGGAGAACTAATAGGAGAAGAAGGTTCTTCCACTTGTGGGGGAGAAATAGGAGAAGAAGGTTCTTCTACCTATGGTGGAAGAATAGGAGAAGAAGGCTCTTCTACCTATGGTTGAGGGATAGGTTAACTAACCTCTTCAGTTTGTGGAAGAGGTTGGTTAAGGATGGGAGGCAAAACTATGTTGATTGTGCATATATTATGCTCTTGGGGGTCATCAGCTATGGTCTAAACATTATTTTAACTAGGGGGATGGTTAGGGAAAGGTTGTCTAAAGATGTTTATGTTTTGGTTAGGTGGTGCATTTGGGTTATCCAAAACAAGATCACCTTTATCTATCATGTCTTGGACAATGTTTTTAAAGGTTTTGCAGTTGTTTATGTCATGGCCTTTGACACGGTGATAATTACAGAAGTCATTTTCTCTATACCATGTAGGGATGGCTTTTATGAGGTCAAATTGTGGTGGTGGTTGAATTTGGGGGAGATTGAGGACTCCATGTTTAACTAGTTTTTCCAACACAGATGTGTATGATTCTCCAATTGGAGTATGTTGACACTGTATGTATTGTTGTTGGAACTGTTGTGTAATGCTTTGAGATGTGGAAGGTTTGGATTGATTAGTTGTGGTAGATGATGATGATCTAAGTACCACAGCATTTGCTAATCCCTTAGACTTAGAATTGGAGGAAGAAGATTTGGAAGAAGAGTCATTTGATTTTGCGTTAGTATTTTTACTATGCAATTTGACTTTATTTTCTTTGACAGCATGGAGTTCAAGCTTCCTGGCCATGGTGAAAGCTTCGTCAAATGTGCAAAATGTTTAGACCCACAAGGTAGATGAAATGTGTTTGGCACACGCTTGTGAAAAGAGCTCAATGAGCTCAGGTTGAGGTAAAGAAAAGGAGAGTTGGTTTATTAAACTTCTCCATTGAGCAACGAAATCAGCTATGGATTCATCATCAAATTGTCTGATAGAATATAGGTCTGTGATGGAGACCTTTTTAATGATGTTGATAGAAAAGTGGTCTAGGAAAAGTTGGGCTAGTTGGTTGAAAGAAAAGAGAGAATGACTGGCAATAGAACTATACCAATCGAGGGAAGCACCATAAAGTGACATAGGAAATGTGCATAGTAATAATGCATCATCATGTTCTATAAGGTAACAAGCATGTTTAAACTCTCGTAGATGTTGATGTGGGTCCTCCTTACTCTGAACGTCTTGGGAAGTTCCCACTGACTAGGATATGCTCAAATTGGGACTGAAGGATGAATAGGTTCTTTATAGATTTGTTCATATGAGAGAACATTTCTTGAACCCGAAATGGATGTCTCAAGATTAGACACCTTATCCATCAACATCTTGATTAGATCAGTTGATGGATTTGTAGGTGGGGCACCCCCTAAGTTGTAAATTGCTTGGAAGGAGTTAGATGGAGTGTATGATGTAGTTGGTTGCGCTTGTATAGGTGCAACATATTGGTAACTAGTCATAGGGACTGATGCTGAAGTCAAGGGTGGTTGTGTTATGAAGCTAGAAGGCAAAAAATGACTGGGTGCTGTGAAAGGTGGTTGAGTGGTGGCAACACTAGCAAAAGGATGAGTAGCCACCCTTGTGTTGATGGGTGCAAGAGTAGGTGGGATGGAGACAATTAAGTTTTGGAATGTTGTAGAACTTTGTTGAGTGGTTTGTGGTTGAGGGGGGTACCGAAACCCCAAAGGAGGTAGGTCCAAAAACAAAAGGAGAGGTCACACTTTGAAGATTGGTCATGGTCAGGGTGTTGGTTGAGGCAATGGCCTGGGTGACCATGGGTTGAGTTACAGAGGTCATTGTTATGATTGCCGTGTCAACTAAGGAAGTTGGCATCCCATAAATTGGGTTGCCTGAAGAGTCTCACGTTTAACTTCTTACGAGATAGTGCTGAAGAGCCTTGACATTGAGGTCAAGGAATCTTTCAAAGTCTTGGTCCCCTTCAAGAACAATATGGGGTTGAGTTGAGGTTGGAGTATGCTCAACTCTGGATGATACTCCATTAGAGGACTTGATATAGAAGGCAAAGGTGGGAGTGGTTATTGCCTTGCATGGTCAACAAGAGTTTTGGTTTGACTACGTGCCAAAACCATCCATGGCAAGAAAGATTAAAGTTCTAAAACTATATGTTTTAGCCTCAAAAAACCAGAATTGGTGTTTTTGACAGCCAAAAAGGTCAAGTTTTTAGCTTGCTATTTTGAGAAAAAAATTTGACAGTGACCGACGTCGACGGAAAAATTGATGTCGGTAAAGAAGGTTGCCGATGTTGGTCAGATAACTGATGTCGGTGAAGATCAATTACTGATGTTGGTGGAAAAATTGATGTCGGTGTCTGTGTGTTTTTAGAAACTCTAAAAATTGAAAGTTTTTGGAAGAAAGAAGAAATTCTGAGGTGTTCTTGGATCTCAAAATGTTACCTCACCAGCTTAAAAAACTAGATAGAGATAGAAAAATTAATGAAGACAAGTAGCCTCTATACGTCAAATTCCTAAGAATAAGTCTTAGAGTCTTATTGGCTTATGCCTTAGAAGAGTGTGTTTGAGAAGTTGGCTTTTAGAATGGGTCCTAAAAGAAGCAGTCTAAGGTTGGTTTCGGGTTAGTTTTGGTGCTCAAAATTTGTATTAGGTTCTGTACATGGCCTGGTGCTAGGAGCTTGCTCCCCTCACTTCGCGAGCCCAGAGATAAGCTGGGTTACTTAGCCAGTATATACTTCCCCTAGAGTTTATACTCTACCAGAGAACAGAGTGGGTTCTCCCCTTGGAAGTGAAGTCCAAGTAGGATTACCAGGAAGGGTAAGGTATCTGCTAGGTGATGAAATCCTAGTTAGACCTTGTCTCAGGTATGTTTAGATGTTTGATTTTGTGAATGTGGTTAGGTTGTGTAACATAAGTGCACTACGATTTATTCATAATGCATTTTTAATTACTAGATGTGAGAGCTAAGTATGAATTCAGGCAGAAATGAAATGCAATAGATTTTAAGCCCAAATCGAAATGTTTTGTTTAGATGCAAACAAATGAGGAAAAGGTTAAGAGTATGAACTTCACTACTCTAAGATGCAAGAAGGAAAGGTGACAAGAAGAAAAAGAAAGAGATTATTTTTAACTTCCCCTTACGATGTCTTTTTGAAATAACGAGATAGAAGAAGGATGCAAGAAGGAATCTAATGCACCTATATGAATGTTTGCCTTTAGAAGAAAAAGGATGAACCCAAGGAAAACTCCAGGGGTCCCACCGGGTGTGCCAAAATGTTTCTAACTATTTTTTGCTTTTTCACATTTAGAAGAAATAAGAAACTAAGATAAAATGGTCAGGGGTTTGATGATACCCGAATGAAGTTGTGCACCATTATCCAGACAATTGAAGGAGCTCCTCTTTGGCTGTGGAGGATGACACCTATAGAGAAGAAAGACTTAAACAAATAAAATGTTAGATGCATATATGGTGGACTGCCAAGCAAAAGCTTAGTCCTAGAAGTGAAAAGACTTCCTTGAGGGATGATAGTCCACTTGTTTGACAAAAGAGTATTGCTAAAAAGAGAAATGGTGAAAAGACTGAACAAAAGAAATAGAGATAATGCGTACCTATATTCTATTGTTAGTCTGTCATAGTCATTGACATTGGTGGTTATGCCAACATCGGTTGGTCAAGTTGTCGATGTCATTTATTTTGCCAATGTTGGCAGGGGAAATGGTCGATGTCGATCAGGGAAATGGCCTTGGGCAAGTTTTGGATAGGGTTGTAGTTGATAGAGGGGTCTGGAAGGTCTGTCTGGGTCTGGATGTCTATGCAAGATTATAAGGAAGCCGATAGAGTCTTAAGAGGGACAAGGGGTAGAAGACAGGTTGTCAAAAGGAGTAAGGATATGGGGAAGGCCTCTCAGCCTCTCTAGGAAGAAAGTCAGGTTTGGTCTGGTCTACAGTATTTAGAAGTAGCAAATAGAGAATGATTACAAAAACATTCTAAGTTACTAGAATGAAATAAAAGAAGAATACTTAGCTCTTGCTTGCTGATGGAGTGTAGAAGACTTGTTGCTGATGTAGCTGATGTAGAAGACTTCCTGTAATGTTTTTAACCCAAGTCTGGAGCTATTTCTGTAGAGTGCTTATAGCCTGTGATGCTTGGTGTGCATCCAGGAGAGAGAGAGAGAGAGAGAGAGAGAGGTCAAATTCTAGGAGCAAGAGAATTAGCATTCATGTCTGTGATTAGTTTTCTATTCGACTTGCAAGTTGGTTTTAAGCAACCGATGTCAGTGATCCCACTGGCATTGACTAAAGGATAACCGACCTTGATAGCTATAAGATGGGTAAAAAGGCTATTTTTAGCCTTTTGCCCATTCCTCCATCTGCCAAGTTCAGTGGCCATTGGTGAATGGTCCAAAGGGCAGGTTTAATAGACACGATGATTAATGGGGGAGTTGAAATAAGTCTTAGGTCATTATGATTTGTCATAGGTGATAAATGGGGGGTATCCAAGGGCAAGGTGAGGTGTCAAGGGTGGTGTTATTAATTTAAAATAGGTAATTTATTTTAAATTAATAAGTGTGTGGGTTAGAAATGTTTAGAAGTGGACCGAAGGGACCAAGGGGGGGTCGACTAAGGAGTAGACACAATTTTGGTGTCTACAAACATATGTCAAAATAATAATAGTCCATGTACACTGGACTCTAAAGATCCAATGAATGTTAATTTATCTTACTATATTATCATATACATTAGGAATATATACATATCATCAAGGTGTCCAAAGTATAATAATATGCCAAAATTATAAGGAACTATCACAAATCAGCTTTGACTATATGTATCCATAGGCCCTATCACAATAGGTGGCCTTGGTGGCCATGGATACTAAACAAACTTAACTAAGTCTATTGTACCATCTGTTTCAATCCTAGATCAACCTGATATACTATTAACCCTCTATGTGAACCTTACTTCTAATGTGTAAATTTATTGATCTTTAGGAATGGTGGTCTCAAATGGCCTGTACTAGTTTGATGCCTCATGTATCTCAAGTATCATAAGGTTAAACCTACCTATGTATTATCTATCTAAGCCTCATCATTCTCAAGATAGAGCCTCTAAACATATATCAAGTCTTGATCAATGTCTAATATATCCTAACGTGATAGGATCTAACACCATCATGGCATGGGTGTCATATCCTCTATCATCCTATCCACCATCCCATCTATCATAACCATCATCATCATCATCCTCACCTCCAATATCACTAACAATACTACTCTCATCCTCTACCTCATCAATATCCATAGTCACCTAACCACCTGCCTACCCTAAAATAGTAAGTCTCAATGGGCATACCTATACCCACTAGTATATATAATCTAGAGTGACCCATGCATATGTTGGACCCCATACATATGCTCATGTAATCTATGAAACACTTCGATAAATAACCATGGCTACAATCCTCTAAATAACTGGGGTGTCATGGTTGATCTCTCTCATCACATGCATGGACCACCTAGACTCTTATAACACATTCTAAACCATTTCAATCTATCAAAGTACCCTATTAAGATGGTAATCCTCAATAATATGTGATTGTATACCATTATTACAACATATATATGGTAGATACATAGTGTACCAAACATCGATAGGCCATTAGATCTAATAATGAAGGTATAACCACCAGATAAAGAACTATAGTGTAAGCTCATCAAAAATGCATTGATATAAGTATATATCTATATGTTATACTTTTTATCTTTCTATTGTCTATACCTAACCATATGCCAATGGCTCTTATAAGTTCTTGACCCATCTCTAACCCATAGGATGCTCTATCGAGATGTGCTCCCATATCAATACCATTAATGGTCTGGATGATCTAATGTTATGGCCTCTCTAATAGGCCACCATATAAAAGTCCCTATGTAACTAAGCCAATATAGTTTTCCCCCATAAAAATTATGTGGCTTCATCCATCATACTTTGTATCATGCCTCTTAGTCCCATATGAAAAAAATGGCTGCTCTTTTTAGGCAATAAGATGTTGACAATAGCCATCAATATCATGACATCCCTATTAATCAGTATTAGAGATGAAGGGTCTACAAGGGCTTGGTAATCAGGACATAAATTAGTATAATTCTCAATAAAATCAATATCAACCTTACCATGCTCTATAGGAATACCTCGATATCCAACCAAGTCATCTAATATAGCCTATTTCCATGTTGGATTTATTTAGAATAGCTTACATCCTCTCATAAGTAGCTTGAGCATCCACTAGGTATCTTTAAGAGTAATAGTGGCCTCCCTAGTCGGTAGGTGAAAGGTCAAAGTCTCATTATGCCACTACTCTACCATAAAAATTATATATTTCTAATCCACATGAATCATCAACATTTAAGACACATTATATAAATCTAGATCCTATAAGAATCTAGTCATCTCCATAATCTAAATATGTGTTGTGTGAATGTAATGGGAATGTCTCTCCCATGTTGTCAAAACCATAAGTTAGTCTTGAAATCATAGATAGATTAGTGTTAAACTATATATATATATATATATATATATGTTGTTTTTTATCCTATACCTATCCTACCAAGTCTATTTTACCATCTCTCTTAGAGGTTGGACCACTTTTAGGTATCCTAATCTAGCTATTTTTTTAATGGGGTGAAGTCATCATTTTCTACAATGGCAAAGTCATTAAAATATGGGTAAAATCACTGATATGGTGATTTCCATTATTTTTGGGTGAAATCATTATTTTCATAAATGATGACTTAATACAGAGTCATTGATTCCCCTTACAAATCCATCATTTTCCCTAAAACACAAATGGTGACTTTGTAAGTTTTTGATCTAAAAATAGTAATAAATTATCTATATATGTAATTAATGTTAATGATTAGGATACATACTGATGGCCCATCATATGGAGGTCATCCATGCTCCTTCACCTAGTCACTGACATGTCATCATCCTTATCCACATGCCAATTATCTCATATGAGTCTTGTGAAAACTAGAGCTCAAAATCTCAAAAGGCTAGGGTGAAAATGAATAAATTTTCACCCCATGGGGTGAATATATGGCCTAAAATTTTGAATTTTACCCCTAGTATCTAATATTCCTTTTACACACTTTAAGAGGTGTATTTTTCACCTCTATGGTTTGTTTCACATGCCGTTCGATCTAATGTGCCTTTTTTTTGGCCATTTTATAACTAGATCATTATATTGAGCCTCTTCTAAGACCCATTTAACCATATTATGTTTTTTTACCTATACTACATGTTTGTTTAAATGTACATCTTCATACACAAACTTAGGCTAGAATCATGTTGTTATTTTTTCCTAGATCATCATAAATCCATTTTATGGGTTTCTATTATAAGCTCCCCTTGCCAATTTGCCCAAATGTGGCAAATTATTTTTTCAACTAATTAGTGAAATATTTTTCCTTTCTAGGGCAAACACATTTTAAATTATGTAATCCTTACATGTTAATGATTATAACCACGTTTGGGTAAGTCATTCTTTTTTGACCTATTTAATGATTATAATTGCCTTTGGTAAAATTGTTACTTTTTAATCCATCTGGCCTACTAGGGCACATAACTATGCCACTAATTATAACTATCTTTAATAAAATTAATGTCTCGACCTTCATTAATAATTATAACTATCTTTAATAAAATTAATGTCTCAACCTTCATTACTAATTATAACTATCTTTAGTAAAATTAGTGTTTCAACCCCTCTATTATTGATTATAACTACCTTTGGTCAAATCAGTGTCTTGCCATCCATTACTAATTATAATCACCTTTGGGATAATCAATAGTTATATCACCATTAACACTAGATCATGCCATTTTATTCATTTTGAGGGAATATTTGATGACTCTATTTTTTTCCCAATTCCTTATGGGGCATCTAGGGTTAATCAATCACCTTTTGGGGCATAAATCTTTCATCTTAATAGATTTTTCTTTCTTTGAAAATATGTTATTATTCCTCTATATGTGATGCCTTTTTAAATAGGGAAAAACTATAGACACTAAATTTTGGCCACTTTCATGCCTAAACCGAGTACCATATTGATTTCTAGAAATTAACACATTTTAAGCCTATAAATCACCTAGATGGCCCAAATTCATCCATGCAAGGGATATAATTACATAAAAATGTGTCAAGGATTTCTTATTTAGGTTATTACCATTTATGAACCAATAACCTAACTTATATTCAACCCTAATCAAATTAAAATATAGTAAATTGACATTCTTGGCCTAAGGATCCATTAATGCAATACATTTTAAAAAAAATTAAATGCCAAAAACCCTAATCAATATTATTTAAAAATCAAATCTCAATTAGATTGCTTAAATAAAAATTCCAAGTTGAATTAGGGAATTACATTTTATAAAAGAAGGAATATTTTAATAAAGATGAGGTCAAAGTCAAGGGATATAATAATATGTTTTATTCATTCCTAAAATTCCAAAAAAAGGTGAGTCACAACCTCAAATATGTTTTATGAGTTGTCATGGCTCATAAATATCTAAAATGAGTTGTCAATCCTTCATAACTTCTTTGACCCAACCCAAGGTTAACCTAACTCAACCTAGGTTATTTTAGAATCAATCGAGGTTAAAATTAAACATAACCAACCTAGGGTTATAGTTAGTTTTAAGACCTATAACTAGAAGTTACCTTACTCTTTCTAAACATGATTTTATTTGTAAGGTTATCCTATAGGAATTCCTTCAAGAAGCCTCTCAAGAAATGTTATAATTCCAAATTCATTTAAAAATCTTTACACCAAGCTAAGAAAATCCACATGTGTTCATAAAAAAAGTGTTGCCAAGATGGATAATGCATTGATCAAAGTCTCTTTAGCCCATAATCTAAGCAAGAACATCCTATATGATAATAATTGAATACTAATTTTGATAAACGAGGTAACATTTTTGTATGTTTTTATCTCTTATTTGTAGTTTTGTTTATTGTGTTAAGCTCAACCTAGTTTTTAGGTAAGAGTGGTTTTATTTTCATTGAATTGTTATACTTGAATTATCATTTGATTCACTAACAAGTAACTAAATAACATTGTGGTTCCTCTTTTTTAGATAATTAATGAGAAACAAATTGTCTTGGATTATGACAACTTTGATTCCCTTGAGAGATTAGAAACTCTAACAAGCTCCACATAATCACTACTAATTTTTTAGAGTCTCTCAATGATTTGAAATATCTAACACCCATAAGAGACTAAAAATGTGATAGGTTCCACAAAAAAACTAGTTATTCATTAGGATTTCCTAGGTTTATAACTATGACACTCCCCAAGAGATTGACAACTTTGATAGGCTCCATGAAGAAATTACATGTTCATTGGGATCTATTTTAGTTTTGATAGCTCTGATACCCACAGGGGATTGAGAACTCTAAAAAATTTCATGTATAAATTTCTAGTTTATTGGGCTTTTTGTATCACTAAAATATTTAATGTCCCTAATATATTTACAACTTTTATAGGATCCATGCTACAACTACTCAGTTGTCAAGCTTTCCTAAAGCTATGACATAATTAATACCCCTAGGAGACTAAAAATTTTGATAGGATCCATATGGAAATTATTCATTCATCAAGCTCCTTCAAGATTTATTAGTATTGATTACTTCATAAAAAGTGCCATGTAATCGACTGAAAGCTTACCTATCTACTAGCATAGCTTCATGCGATGCCAAGTAGAACCCTGGGATGTTTTCATCATAGGAAAACCTACATTTTTTACTTTAAAAATCAACATAATTAGCTCAAAATATTATAAATATGTTAGAACCATAATATTGAAACACATAAGGGCTAAAATATTACAAACACATGTGATTACAAGGATTTTGATGATGACCATTCACTTATAATGAGTGTTTTGAGACACTTAGTTGACAAAGGAAAAATAGGGGTTTGAGGTTTTACTCAATTTGAGACCAAGTGTGAGGAGGTCTAATTTATGGTAAATTTTTATGTTGAGAGTTTTCAATAGTGTCCCCTTTATTTTAGGAAAAGTGGGTCATTTTAGCCACATTAATTTTAAAGTTTGAGTTCCTTGTTTATCTTTATTTAACATTGATTAACATGGACTAATAATTAAATGTGTAGTAATAATTTTATTTGAGATAATGAATAGTCTAAAGTGAATAATAAATCATATTGGTATTAGTATGCAATAAATATAATTTCATTATGAATATATCCTACTAAAATATATTAATTATGAGGTTGTTATTACTATCTAAGTTTAAGTCACTATGTGCAAAAACATTCTTATAAATACCTTAAGGATGATAAGATCATCATGCATATGTATCCACTTTAACTGATGGTATTGATTAAATATGTGTAATTCTTTGTTATAGAATTCAGATTTGGATCCTCAAATGTCAAAAAAAAATTGGCTAATTTTTGCCTTATGATAGTTTCATAAACATTCTATTGTAATTTAAATGAGACAACCTCTATTATGTGTATCTAAGGTCCACCCAAAAATAAATTATAATGTAATGATTGGGACATTTATTGAAATGCTTTTGGAACCATTTTGGCCTCAATGTTACATTTAAAGTGATGCAAGAGCATCATTATCAATATAAAATATTGTACTTTATTGGGTTTGAAATGATCTTAATAGTCTTAAATTTCCTTGTAATATAATAAAAAGACCTTCTGTATGTCATAGAAGTTATTCTAGGTAAGTTTGGAATCTTGAATAAGTTTTCCCTCCAAAAGTTCAAATTTTGAATTTTTAAATGCCTTATATGTAAATACATGATAATCGTACATAGTTATAGTTCTATTAGGGTCTTTAAACATTTCAAAGATCCTTTTAGACCTTTTACAAGTCATGGTCATCTTAGGAAGTAAAAAAAGGTAAATGTAACAAAAAGACTAATCATAACAAGTCCTTTTCTAACTTGATTTTGAGTGGTTGAATAAAAATCTTAGCCAAAATTAGTCAATCCAATCTTGGTGAAGTCCTCAAATACCAAAAACACATAGAATATAAAAATTAAGATGCATTAAAGTATGAATACAATATTAAAAATTCTAAAATCCATGACTCTAATGGTTAATGAAAGAGTTTATAGTTTTGAACCAGGATCTATGTACTATTGGAATATAAATTCCTAAAAAATAAAGGTTTATTGTCACTTCAATTAGGCGTATCCATGTTTTTTGAGTATGAATGAATAGTTTACATTCAAATTTGAATTAATCTTGCATCTAGAAGGTTTTTTTTATCAAAACCTTCAAATTTTTATTTTTTGTGTATTCTTAGCCACTTGCAATCACTTGTCACATGTGTGAGAGTTTTCATGAGATTGGTTTAAGAGTTGGAAAAGTTGAATAAGATCCTTAATAACCTGATATAAGTTTTGGAAAGGAAATAAAATCCCTAAGTTTTATAAACCATCCTTAAGGATCTCTTGGCTTTTGTATGCTCTGTAAACCCTAGAGCAAGATTCTTGAAGACAGAAAGGTCTATAACATTAGATTCGATAGGTGAATGTTTAAAAATATTTACATGAGTTTAATAGAATATTTTTTCTAAATAACACACATGTTTTTAAGATACAAAATCCCTATAGAATAAGAAATCAATGGTTGTCTTCTATGTTCCTTTAAGTGTTTACCGAGAGAGATTGGAAAAGAGAAGATTTTGATTATTTTACTTGTTATTTAGTTCCAAAAATTGTTTATAAGGATTGTAATTATTGTGAGGTTTTTATAATACTATTAATTTAGGTGTATCTAGATATTTTATTCTTGTATTGAGCCAATACTAATCAAGAGACTAAAGTAGGCCTTTAAAACACAAGAAAATATAGAGCTCTAGGATCAAAAACTTGCATATCTATTAAGGTATTATTTCAAGTCCTTTAAAATATTTTCCACACCTGAGAAAGGGTCATATTAAGAGTATATAAGATTCTATAAGTATTTATGGATTTTTTGAGTAAAGCTATAGATGACTGTGTGTGATAGACTCTAAATTTGGCTTGAACAGTCTTAAGAGAGAATAAGGGTTATTGAGTTTTATTTTTGAAAATAAAATAAAATAAGATTGGTTTCTCACAATTTCAATGATTTTTACAATTAAATAAGATTATATATGAGATATAATGATAAATATAAAGTTATAATACCCTTCTTAAGACATAAAAATCCTACACACAGTTTTAAAATAGAGTTATGATAGAGTTTAGTCTATTTGTCATTGATTGGTCTATTTGTTGTTTGAACTTAGTCAAAAAACTCCTAATAAGATTTATATCATTTCCTTTAGTCATTCACATATTGTAATTTATTGATTCTAAGAAAGAAGGAAAGTTGAAAGTTATCTATTTCCAAGGTTCAAGTGACAGTCCTATTAAGAGTTACAATTTTCATTGAAGAAGATTGAATTAAATAAGGATCTTTCTTGGCAATAATTTTTGGTATCATAACTTAGTCTAAAACTGAGATCTTTGTCAAAGTATGAAAATCAATGATAATTAGATAGAAATAGAAATGGATATGAGAGAAATAAGAGGTAGAGGATAAAAGAGACAACCCACTCAGGCTATGTTAGTTGAGGAGATGAGGAGTCTCAATACAAAATTATGGGCCATTGATATTACACAAATGAGAGGAGTAGATATAGGAGACATAAGTGATAGATAGGATGAGGGACCTCAATAATAAGAAGCTATAGAGATGGAGAAAGAAGTAGTAGAATAAATTTTGGTAAAAGCAATGATGGGAAAAAATGAAATGAAAGGATCTATCTTTCTATCTACAATCAACACATTGAGATGATCATACATGGAAAAAATGAAAAGAAATGATCTAACATGCTATCTAAAGTCAACACATAGACCATGCATAGTTAGTGAGTTACATAGAAGTTTATCTTAGGTTTTGGAAGATTTTGAGCGACTATTGATGATATCTAGTCATGAAAACTAACATAAAACATCCCCATCACTTTCTCAATCATCTTATAGACATATTTTTCTTGATGTAATTTGGGAAGTACCATGTGCTCTATCTCAGATAGAAGGCACTCATAGAGAGGTATACCCTATAGGTTTAGCAAGCAAATGGTAAGAAGGTAAGTTGAGAGTTTTGGAAACTTTTAAAAAGGATGTAAGGATATGTGTTAGACATATATGAACATGAATAAATTTTCACAGGTGATATAGGCCAAACTTGATAGCCTAAACCCACATAAGTGCAGACTAAGCCTATTAGGTCTTGATTAGGCCTAATACCTAAAGGGATCCATTTCTATTTTCAAAACTAGATGAGTCTTTTAGAGAATTTAAAGAACTTCATGGGTAAATACAAGGTGTGTGAGAACATTTATTTTGAGGATAGGGTCATAGAGAATCCATTTCTTGGCTTAAAAACATGACAAGGTATGCAAAATGTGAAGGAAAGATTGAGTACTCATCTTAAAAAGCTCATATATGTATGAATGCCTAGCATGGAAAATTGAGGAGCTAGGATATGTTGAATAGGGTCCTAAGGAAGGATTTTGTGTAATTTGTTCATAGGTTTAACATCAAACTTTTATTAAGAATCCTTAAGGGTGAAAACTAATCAGAACCCTCTAAAACCCTTGATAATGACCTAATGGGAAAGATGAAGAAGCAAAAGCATATAAAAGAGATAGTTTGGGCATGAAAATAAATTGAACTTGTAGAAGACTCCCCAAGACTCTTTCCCATCAAGTTGTATTCTACCCTACTTATATGGATAGGGAACATAATATATTTTTTTGATAGTTTTTTATGTTTTATAGGTACATAAAGGTTTCAAAAGATGAATATCACTTTTGGAGGTAGAATGAGACCTAATATATCTCTTCATATTCATTTATTGCCTTATAAAAACACACAACTACCTATGAAAGCACCTTAACTTTAGCCAATCCAGACTAACATAGTGAATAAAGAGTGATCATCAATTGATAATGTGAGAACTCCAATTGGGAGGAATTTTAAGGTATTATTTATGGATTTAAAGGCATAATGAGTATTTAAAAGTATCACATCACCCCATGTATGGATTTATTTGAGAAATTGAAGACCACCTTTGTGTCAAGTGTTAGAGGTGAGTGAAATAAGGGTGATTAAGACTATAGGTAGTGAGAACACTTCGCCAAAAGAATATTTTTGATTAGGGATACAACAATTAATGTTGGATATTATTTATAACCCCTATTTCATAGTGAAATGATGTCATATATCCCTAGTATTTTTTGGAGCATTCAAAGAAGTCCAAATGCTGAAGGTAGTTTTCAAAGATCAAGTTGAAGAGTCCTATGATATATTTGAGGAGTTTCATGGTTGGACAGATATTTGTCTATATATACCTTGTATGGTATATTAAATATTCCATTCTAATACAACTATGACTCCTTCTCTCAGCATGACACTTATTGTTATGACTCTTGATCTTCATTATCCTCTCTCTTCCCTCAAATTCTATAAGTACTAGCCATTTTGGCTCTTATTTCATAATACCACACCATGTATGCAAAATCCCTATTGGTTTTAATATTATAATTTACATTTTAATAATATAATAAATCTATTTTTGAGTTCAAAAACATCTTGTATAAGTATGCAAAGTGATGAATGATGAGGTTTAGTGATAATCTTCTATCCTTGCTTCTCCTTATCCTTTCATGTTTAGTGCAAGAAATTATCATTATAAAATGTCATATAGAGTGTAGATAGTGAGTTTTCATCCCTTAAAGTGTGAAATTTTCCATCTAGTACACTTACCTTGAGTTTTCTTATGAATATCACCTCTATATTGAAATATTAATGTTAAAACATCTTAGGACTTTGAAGCTGATTTGTTGGTATTATTTCTTAGTGAAAGAAGAATGATATTCTTATGGAAATATTAATGGTGTATCACCTCCTTATAATAAATTTATTTAACACATACTTCTATCCCTTTTCCCATAAGAAATTAGTTGGCATAGGTGATACTATCTTCAAGGTAAATTTAGGGAGCTGGCCCTTAAACCTAAAGGTATACCTCTACTATAGGGAACCCACAGGCTTAGAGTTATTCAAATGTTGACCAAATCTTAGAGTAGGATTGAAACCTCCTCTAGGGTGAAATATTTGGTGAAAATAGCAACTTGGTATTAGCTTTGGCTCCAATTAGGAGTATTCAACTTAATTACCCTTTTGTTGATAAGGGCCTTCTAAAATTTTAGGCATTTGTTAATAATCTCCTAAAAAGTGTGGGCACAATGAAGCTCCAAGTGATATTATTTATCACTTTTTAAATTATGGTTAAACACTATGACCAACTATTTATCTGGTAGACTATGTGTGAAGTAGCTAGCAAGTGCCCTCCATTGCTATAAATATATTGAGAAATTTTCACTCAGTCTCTATTGAGCTTGGCCTAAGTCCACCATAGTAATATCATGCTTGATATTATAATAAAAGTGTTACATACATTTCTCTAAGAGGACTTTAATGTCTCGCAAAAATTTATTTAGAACTTGGATAATCCACTCCAAATATCTATCCCACTAGACTACTAGGAAAAAGGAGAAAATAGATATTGATAAAGGCCACCAATTGGTAAGCAACATAGAATTCCTTTAGATGTTCTTTAGAAACACCTTTGAATTTGTATTTGATAAACTTTAAAAGCTAAAAACTTAAGGGAAATGGTATTTGAAGATGATACTTTTTGAAATGTTATGAACATATTTCAATCAATTTAAATTTGTCTACTTCCCGATCTAAATAGTTATAATTAAATCCAACATTTTTTGCATTTATTGGGCTAGGAATGTGGATGGTATAGATGTTATATATGGTTATGGTTGGGTAATATAAGATATATTAACTTTAAAAGTATATAATGGGGGAATGGAGGACTGATGGATGTTTGTTTGGTTGGTCACATAACCAAGAATACACATTCATTGGATAGGATTATATTATCGTTATGGTATTTATTTTGTAAAAATTGGGGTTAGCATTGATATTGTAACTTTGGTTTGGAGGGAATTGTGGCCTAAGTAGAGGTTTTCAGTGTTGGTTAATGAACTACATGGAATGGGTTTAGAAGGGAACTTGTTTTTGGTTAGCCAAACCCTAATTTATATGTTATTTGTTGAAGTCATGTTACAAAAACTACTATATGTTAGGTATCTATTGTGGATAAGGTATATGTTGGGTTTGAGGTAATTTTTTCAAAGTATATATTCATTAGATGTTCGGAAATGTTTTTTTTTTTTAAACTTATTTTTGGATAGGTACTTGTTGTATTAGGCATTTATTATTCATTAGCCATAAAACATTTTTTATTAGACCATGTTTGAGGTAACTAGTTTACCACTTATTGTGGCAGAATTTTGGTCTAAAATTTATTGAGATGGATTGTTTATCACCACCTAATGTGAATATATATTCAACGGTGGTTGATTGCTTTCTCCTTTTTATATATTTGAGGAAGTAGATGGTCTTGGAGGAAAAGTTGACTATTGTGAACTAGATGTACTTAGCCCTTATTGTTATAATCTTATTGATATTCTTGAAGTGGGATATACTTAGAATTGTTAGGTGGTATGTTTATTGGTATATTGGTATGTACTCAGTGTGTATTAGGGAAAACTTGTGTGTCATCTACTATATTTTGAAGAGTGGTTCCTAGATATGTCACTAATTATTCTACATTTAAAGAAGCATTAAACATGTATGTAAGTGGAATGGTTTGAATAAATGGATTTACATGTGCATTGTAAGAACCTACCAAACTTGTTTGTAGCATATTTGATGGAGCCAACTCTATAAGTGACATGTTTGGAATAGTCATGGCATTGAAGTTCCTAGATATGTTTAGATAATTTTGATTCATCGCTTTGACCTTTCCCCTTAGCGTATGTAACAATTTATTGGTTAAGAATTGATATATAGGATTTTATTTGACTATTAGAGTCTTGATCAAATGGTTTGATGAGGAGTGCATTGATAGATCTTCTATCCAAACTAGGCAAAATTTATTGTGGGAAGACTAATGGGAATTTTTCACCTACTTTAACTTCTCTAACAAGAATTTCTTCCCTATGTTATAAAATATGATGATCAAATAAATAGGGATCATAATTGGCACTAAATAATGTGGTCATAAAGTTTTGTTGTTTTCGTTGGACCATTCACATACTATGTGGTATGTTGGTAAGGTATTGCATGGATGAATTTTATTCTTATCCTTGATAAGGAGGAATATTGGTGAGGTATTATGCTAATTGGTATTTACCCTTCTCTATGTTAGGTGATAAATATGTGGGATATAGATTCATTTTATATACTATGTTATCACCATAGGGATCATAGTATAAGTAATCACTTTTAAAAATGTTCTCATGATCTAGATTATACGTAACTTCACTATGTGTATATTAAGGCATGGTTAGATCTATGTTTCTTCCCTTTGAGAAAGGTTTGTCTAATGTTTATAATGTTTGAAACTTTAATAAAAATGATCTCCCATTGAATAATAATAATCAACATTTGGTCTAAACTTATCACTAAAAATAATATAAGTCTTCAAAATAATTAGTCAAAAAAGGAAAACCTGGTTGTGGTTTTGGAAAAAGGTCTAAAAAAAAATTGAATCTTGGAAATTGGTACATTAGATTTGAACTATATGTAAAACCCACTAAGGTCTAGGGTTAAGAACATGAAATACTAACAATGTCCTAGAAACAAACTTGGTCTAGGAAAAATAACTTGGTCTAGTCATATGAAAATGGTCTTGGAATGGAGATGAAACTACTTTTGCATCTAAGGTCTTGATTTGAAAAAAAATTTACGCTTGTTCTACATAGAACTTGGTTTTTATAGAACTTGGTCCTAGTTTAGGCATATTGAAACCAAACTTAAAATAGATCCATGTTATATAGTCTAAACATATAAAGGTAAATAACTCAAACCCAAATTTTAGGTAAGACTCAAGCATAAACCAATCTTATTTAGATCTGAACTTTGAAAAATGGATTTCAAACTTGGTTGGAAAGACTTGGATTTCTCAAATAAGCAATGGTCTAGATTAAAATTGGCAGTGTAACCTTTTATAATACTAAGGCACACATGTCTTCTTCAAGTCTTTGGTCTAAGGCAAATGGTATCAAAAAATTGGGGTAGAATAAAACATTTAATGTAAATGGTGTACGTGTAAAGTGTTTTAGACTTTTTTATATGAATTAATAATTTTAGACTCAATTTCAAAATAGAATACACACACAAACATATGTTCTTATCTTAATATCTAACATGAAGTGTGCATAGTATCTACTAAACATCCACTAATATACTAGTTCTTGAGAGGATTTAATTTCTAATCCAATAAATAAAAGTGAATGTAGGTAGAGTGATTATCCCCCCTTTATATCTCAAGAACTTGTACATGGAATGGAACTTAGATTGAATAATCAACTCAGCATTGGTAGGATAATCTATGACAAGTGGGGTTAACTAATATATTTTTATTGGCTTTCTAAATGGTCCACAAGTGCCTAAAAACTCTTGGGTGTGATAAATATCTATCAATTAGATTCAAACTATTTACTTTGTTATCTAAGGGCCTTGTACTTTTCATAATGACTTTAGATGTGAACTACTTAGTGGCATTCGATGTCTAGACCTCTACATGACCTGAGACCCCTTTTGAATAATTATGTTAATCACTCAACCATTATATCAATATATATTATGATTTATTTGTATACCAAACTAAATAAGTGGGGTTGGTATGATGCTATAAGATAAAACTCTAGGTCAACGTTACCTTGAAGGAATTACAAGCGTGTTATGAACTTCCATTTATGAATTCAAGAATAAAAATGGATAAAGTCATTTTTGAATCACCCACACTATATAAAATGAGGGGATAACATACATAACTTGAACTCTAAGATACAATAAAAAACAAGTCTAGTCACATTTTTTAGTCACCCTAAATAGGGGAGAGCATACATGCAACTTAGCTTCAAATAATGCTAAAAGGGGAAATGTGGAATTTAAAGTGCATAGTAAAATGTTATTTTAAACACCAAATTTGAAAGGTGAAAAAATTTAAAACACCAAACCTTTAAGTGTGAGCAAATCTTAAAACACTAAATTTGAAATGTGGACTTTCTTTATAGCTTAATAATAGTGCTTAAATGGTTTTGGTTAGTGTTCTAAAACATAAATTTTCACCTAGTACCCTAAAATTTTAACTTGTAAAGCTCATGGGTTTTTGTCTCAGGATGAAGTCACCATTTAGCAGGTTTCAAATTTGTCATTTTAATAGGAAAATCTTGAAAAATTTAGGTTTTTATGAAGTCACTATTTTATAGTGTGAAGCCACCATTTAGTAGGAGAAATATATAAAGTTACCAATTTACAAAAAATTATAAAAACTTTCAAGACACTAAACTTGATGAAGTCATCGATTAGTAGGGTGAAGTTATCGATAAGTCTGAAGAAGTCATAATTTTCTCAAAAAAATAGAGAATTCACTAATTATATGAATAAATTTATCTGACGAAGTCATTATTATCAAGGTACAAAGTCAACAAGACACAATCAAGTAAAATATGGATAAATTAGATAAAACAATCTAGAAATAAGATCAAAAATCAATGTTTTTATCTTTTAAAGAGTACTAAAGTTATTTTAGGATGAATGTGGTGTGTGTGGCCTCACTAGGCATGCCATTATATATCATAGGATTATGAGGAAGATTTTAGTTTCTCTTGTTAGTGGATAAATAAAAACAACTCTATGAAAAATAACATTCCAAGCCTAAGACCTAGGGTGAGCAAATTAAGAAACAAAACAAAGGTAATGAAAGACAATATCAAACACTTTTACCTTCCTTTATGATTTGAATTACTTGTTGGCACGATAGTTGATTATGATCATCTTGTGGACATTGGAGTCTTTATCAATGCTAGTGCCTCGTGGATAATATCTCCCCTTATTCATATGTGGTTTGGATTTGGTATGTGTTGTTTATGTGAATTTATTATTGAAAATTTTTTAGAATAAGTGTGTAAAAAAAAAAAAATTTTTAGAATGGTCATGGTACTTGTATTTATATTTTTCCTAAAATGGGGAGGATCAATCATGACCATATAATATAATATTTAGATGTTTGGCTCACAATTGGCCCAATTTTGAAGGAAAAAGGCATTAAATGATTTAATTAATTTTTATAAGAATGGATCAATAAATATGCATGGCTTACCATTTTAGATTTTTATTTTCATAAAAATTTTGAGTGGTTTCCAACTTTTAAGGTGACATCATGATGATGCCACAACCTGATATTTCACATTTTTAAATTTCTTATTCTAAATATTAACTAATTGAATTTGTATTTTTCACTTATGAATTAAATTAGGTATAATTAATTAAGTGAATATGATTAATCTTTTGGCCCTTTATATAATTATGTTAAGTGACCCACTCAATTAGTCTAAAATGTTAATTTGGTTGGTCACACCCTAACTAGAGATGAATTTATGAAATAATATCATGACATATAGGGTAATACCCCAAATAGGGAAGATTTTATGTAATTTTTGGCATTTGCATATGATGTGTACATGAATTTGGATATTTGGGTGATTTATAAGTTTAATTTACATTATTTTCTTAAAATCGATCTAATATCTAGTTAGAGACATAATGTAGACAAAATGGTGCATCTACAGTCACAAACATAGTGTATGTTAACACTATGAATATGGAATCCATTGATAGTTAGACATTCCTTGAAACTAAAGAAGTTGATTAAACTAGATTAAATATTCTTAGAGATTGGGGTCATGGAATTGAGACTCTAATATACCTAAAATAGGTTGTAGGGATACCTATGAGTGGAATGGGTTTAGTAGAGGGGAATTAGGAAGTGAGGATGTTGAACATGGCCATAACTAAGGGGACGTAAGTGAATTGGGGAGTTAACATGATAAGAACTAGGGGATCTCTCATTAGGATAAGATTAGTAGGAGAAACAAATATTAGGGGTAGTCTAATGGGCTATTAAGGGATAATGATAATGGGGGAAGGAATCTACAAGGGAACCACTTTTTGGTCCCACCCCAAATTCACTTCAAGGTTGTTTTTAATGTTGAAGTGTAATATCTACACTACCTATAGTTGAGTGGCTTATGGAAATGGAGGTGGTAAATATATAGCTTGTAGAAACCTAAATTTGGCCACCAATGGCTTCATATTCAAATTTAGACCAATTCTTTCCAATCATTAAATATCTAGCCCAAGAATTTCTGTTAGTCTCAAATTTGGTTTCATAACCTTGCATTAAATTAATTTGACCTATTAAATCAATTGAAGAAGGCAAAGACAAAAATTAAATTAATCAAAATCAAACAAATGACCAAATTCCTAAAAAGAATTAATTAACTTGGACACCCTAATCAAAATCAATTATCAAGTTAAATCAATTTCAAATCCTAATTAAGTTCACCCATGAGCTAATAAATCAATTAAATCAATTACTAAAAATAAAATTCAAGAGCATCTTACCTTTGTGATTTGTCAATTTTGGAAATATCTAAAATAATATTCTAGGAATATTCCAAACTCAACCAAAGTTAGTAAACTCAACCATGGTTGTGAGTTGTCCCTATTGAAAAATATCTAAAAAAATATCTTAGGAATATGTCAAACTTAACCAAAGTTAATAAACTCAACCATGGTTAGATTTAACCCATTCCAATGGATTTTAAAGCCTATAAAATCAAGCCTATAGCTCTTCACTTAGGGAGCTCAATTAAAGTAGAGTTATAATGCATGAATAGATTTATGAAGCTAAAATCCTAGTGTTATAATGTTAAAATTGAGCCAAACCATCTCAATCAAGCCAAGCATTCAACAATGGTCTATAAAGGAGATGATATTAGCCATATTCTATTGATGAATATTTCTTATGTATAAATTGATCAAGCCAATAAAGAAATCATTTGGAGCTCTCAAGGAAGGTAAAGATTGTTTTTCTTTGCATTATAGTTAGGTTTTCAATTTTTGTTTGGTCATTAAGCTCCCCCTAAGATCTAGGAATAGAGATGTTAGTATGTTAGTGTGTTGATTTCATGGTTTTATGGACTAACACTTGATATAACCTCCTCTCTTTGTCAAATTCATTGATAAAAAATGGCACGCCAGATGGGATTATCTTCATGAGAGCGCAACGCATAATTGTTTTTTGTATTTCTATAGTTTTAGTATTTTTTTGTTGTTTTTGCTTTGAGTAAAAATGGTTAATAAATAATTTATAAATTTTTATTTAATTAACATTTTTGTCTAAATTTTTTATTATTATATGTAAATATGTCATTGATATTCTCTAAAACTTTCACAAAACAATTCTTTATATTTTAGAAGTTGCAGTTCTTTTAGTGACTATCACCTTTTATTTTTTAATTTTATCGTAAAAAAGGTTAGTACATAGATAATAAATAAAATTATTCACTATTTTTACCTAAATTTTTTTATAGAGGTGCAACCTAAGCTATCAAAAACCTCCAAATTTTTTATAACAAATGGATGTATAGTTTAAAATTTATGGCTAAATTACTAACTATAGGTTTTTATTATTTTTGTGTTTGGTTTTATTTTTTTTTACCTTATAACTTGTTTACATGTTTCATAGGTTTATTTTATTTATTTTAAGTTTTATTTTTAGTTTTTTATTTATATTTTTTCTAACCTTTGCCTAACCTAACATGTCTTTTTTTCGGGTTTTTATTTCAAGTTGACAGATTTAACTCTTCAAAGTTGCTTGTTTCATTTGATAAATAAGATTCAAGGCTAAATGAAGTTCTAACAATTTATTTTTAGGAACTATTTGGAGAAAACCATTTCAATATTACTTATTCTTTTCACACTTCATTTGGATGTCTCAAAAAAGTATAAATCCTTCATTTTGGTGTTTATAGAAACTACTTAGGGTGTTTTATTAGTTAAGGTTTTGTGGTTTCTTTCAAAGATCACAACTTAAAGCCAAGGGGATAAAAGAACACCACCACACATTTTGTTTAGTGATATAAAATTGAATACAATTGAAAAACAATTTCAATTTGTTTTCATTATTTGTTTAGTCTAATATTTTTTGAGTAAATAGGGAGTTGTGTGTGTATGTTCTCCTATCCATCCCCTTTAGAGAACTTTTGGGATCAAAAGCATAAAATTCTTTCTAGGTGGTTTGAAATTATTTCAATTTTCACTTCTTAAAGCCAAGGGGATAATAATGAATCTAATAAAAGACTTTCAATTTGGTGCAATGAAATTAACTTCACTTCAATTATTTGTAAACTTTCTTGTTGATTATATGTTTTTGTGAAAAGAGATGTGCATGTATGCTCTCCCATTCATCCCCTTTAGGAAAATTTTGGGATAAAAAGGTCCATTTCATCACACTTTTAGCCTAGTCCAAGGCATGGAAAGAATATCATTTAAATCCCTCCCCAAAAACTCATAATAGTATTGGGTGATCTTGAGATGGCCATAATTTTTTTCTGTTGTGTCATTTATTTCATGCATCTTAACTTGTGAGGGGGACTTCATTACCTTCCAATTTTTTTTTAGAGAAGCTTTGACCTAGGGGTTCATCTCTGGCATTGACTTCAACCACTCTCACTAGGATCAGAGGTTTGAGCAATTAAACCACCTTCTAGTGTTGAGGTTGCACATGAGATATATCTTCACATTGGACATCATACTACACTAAGCAAGTGATGGATGTAGTGGTTTAAAAAAGGTCAAGACCTTTTTGTAACAATCCAAGTGCTATAGAGACCTAATTAAAGTGCATTTCTTTTACATCATTTGGCTTGAAAGTCATTATGTAATTGATCCATCTAGAACAGTCGTAAAATAATTAGTTTATTCAACTCCATATTTCCATACCCTTGCTAGGATTTCAATGATTATACTTAGTGTATTTTGATCATTTTTGCATGGTGTGTTAGACTAAAACTTTTATTATTCAAACCATGTCATTTGACAAGTCATGAGTCTGCATCACTCCATTGTTTGAGGAGGAATTATACCATCCATATGACACTTTGATTTAGCTTAGAAAACATTCTCTTTGTATTTCAAAACATTGGGAGTATAACTTGATTGAGGAGAGCACCATTATGCTACCTAAATTAGTTCAAAATATTGTGCCTTTGAAGTCTTGAAACATAAACCATTTGTCACATCATCTTTTAGGAGTGCTAACACCGTTAGGCTACCAATTTTATTTTAAAAGATTTGTCTTATTTCATCTTCAATCTTCATTAACATTTATTTGTAACCAATCACTTGAGCCTTGTTGAATCTTGGATTAGCATGGTCACATTTTTAATTATTTATCTCTTTGTCATCAAATTTATAGTTTATCCTTAGTTGAGTCTTTGATTATATATTACAAGATCAAATTCAAATATTGGTTTATTTCAGTTTAGACCTCAATTTGTGGGGTTGATATCCATATCTTCCTCTTTTTGATTATGTAACTTGGATTAATTTGTCACTTAAATTTAGAAAATTATATTATTTTTTGGTTTTATTTTGGTTAAATCAATTTATCTACAAACATCTCCTTTTAAGCATATTATACCAATCAAATCATGTTTTATGCCTAGAGTCATGTACCTTGTCTATGTTAAATTATTCCAAGTTTGTTAGATTAATCAATCATCCATTTCAAGTCAAGATTTTTCCATCATTTGGCCATTAGTAATTACATATCCTATTTGATCCTAGTTTTTGACTCCACATTTGGACAAAATACCTAGAAAATGTCCCCTTTAGTAGCTTAGACCTACTTGGAACACTTTTCAACATTAAGGTTTGGTAGTTTGATTCTTAGGTAATTTTACATGACCTTTGTGTGTATAATACACTTAACATTTTTCATTTGAAGATACACTATTATTATCAAGTCTTTGCATAGACTTTCTAGATATTCAACTCTACCCCTTTTAACCAAGCTAGATCACATTTGAACCCTTTGTCCTTTAGACATAGTTTTTCAAAGTTTTCAAAGCTCTAAGCCTTTTTGTTTTTTGATCTTTCTTCATTGATGCGTATATGTCTAGCTACACTTATGGTAGATTCACGTACAATCCAAACTATGATAGATGATAACTCTAGGATCAAAATAGATTGAACCTTGTCCCCGCTTAGTGTGAGTGCACAAGTATTTTATTAATTTCAAAATAACAATTACATAAGGGTGCCTTTACTTCGTTAATCCTTTCACAAAGCAAATATGGATTTATATAGTTTTTACCAATGACTGGTAAAAACAACTAATCCAATAACCAACTAAATACGGGAAAACAACCCGTAAAACAAATCTAATTAATAAACATAAAACATAAAAACTACCTAATAATTAAACTAAGTTTATTTATTTTATGGGGGTGTCTTTATAAAATATGCATGCCCCATTTACAATAGTAATTATTTTCTACCAAAAAACTAACCTAACGTTAAGACTTTGGAACAAGTCCTAACAAACCCCCCTATGATCCAAAGTTAGGTCTTTGGACACATACCAAGCATTTTTCTGAATTTTTCAAATTTGATTCTGTCAAGGGGTTTTGTGAAGATATCAGTTGTCTAATCGGCAGTTGGGCAATATATTGGATCAAGAGTTTTCTTTGCCACCAGCATTCGCAGATAATGATATTTGACATCCATATGTTTTGTTTTGGCATGAAACACTGGATTCTTGGACATCTTGATTGCACTCTGATTATCAATGTATAACTGTGTAAGAGTAAACTGAGAAACCTGAAGATCTTCAAGAATACGACGAAGGTAAACAATTTCTCTAGAAGCATCCCATGATGCAATATACTCTGATTCTGCTGATGAATTTGCCACTGTATCCTGCTTCTTACAACACCAAGCAATGGCAGCTGAACCCATATGCATAGTGTATCTTGTGGTTGACACTCTGTCATCCACACATCTGCCAAAATCTGCATCACAATATCCAACAAGTTTGAAGTTCTTGTTGCGGCAGTATTCAAGGCCATATGTTTTCGTTCCCTGAAGGTAACGAAGTACTCGTTTTGCTACATGCCAATGAATTTCTCTAGGTTCATGCATAAACCTAGATAAAATTCCAACTGAAAAAGAAATATCAGGCCTGGTAGTCATCAAATATATCAAACCTCCCACCAATTTTCTATATGTTGTGCCATCAAAAAAGGCACTGCTATCATCCTTAGACAATTTCAAGTTACTTTCCATGGGAGTGAGGGCAGGTTTGCAATCACTCATGCCAAACCTCTCTAATAACTCAGAAATATACTTAGTTTGTGAAATGAAAATACTATGCTCTTTCTGAGTTACCTCTATGCCTAGATAGTAGTGAAGAAGTCCAAGATCTGTCATCTCAAACCCATCTTTTAATTCCTTCTTCACAGACTTATTATGATTTTCATCATTACCTGCAATAAACAAGTCATCAACATAGAGAACTAATATCACCATTTTCTTACCCTGCACTCGAAAATAGAGAGTATCATCTGATTCACTGCGATGAAAACCAATGGATTTCAAGTATGAATCCATTTTCTCATACCAAGCCCTGGGTGCCTGTTTGAGCCCATACAAAGCTTTTGTCAATTTACACACTTTGTGTTCAGCACCCACCTGTTCAAAACCCTGAGGTTGTTTCATATAGACTTCTTCCTGTAAATCACCATTTAAAAAAGCACTTTTAAC
This sequence comes from Torreya grandis, assembly GCA_037957365.1. Classification (NCBI taxonomy): domain Eukaryota; kingdom Viridiplantae; phylum Streptophyta; class Pinopsida; order Cupressales; family Taxaceae; genus Torreya; species Torreya grandis. The sequence goes on along the minus strand of JARHVA010001453.1, from coordinate 1,945,162 downwards.
ATCCAACTGATGTACTTTCCAACCATTTTGTGCTACTAAGGCAAGTACCATACGAATAGTGTGCCATTTGGCAGTTGGTGCAAATGTTTCCTCATAATCAATACCTTCTTATTGCGCATATCCTTTGGCAACAAGTCGTGCCTTATGTTTATCAATGAAACCATCTGATTTATACTTAGTCCTATAAACCCATTTACATCCGATGGGTTTAACATGTGGAGGAGGATCAACTAAAACCCATGTATTATTGTTGAGTATGGAATCATACTCACATTTCATTGCCTGTTGACAAACATGTTCAGTAGATGCCTCCTCAAAAGTGGATGGCTCAGTGGAAGAAGTAGTAACAACCATAGCATAGTTCACCTATTTTCGAGAATTCCTGGGCCCTGTTAAACCAACTTCATCTGCTGTCAAGTCAGAAAAAGTACTTTGAGCCCATTTTGGATACTTAGACAAATTATTCAAATCAGGGACTCCTGAATTCTCATTAGGTGCATTATTCAGTGGGGGACTTAGAGAATTTTCAACAATTTCTAAGTCATCAACCTGTGAACTTGTAGATGAAGGAGAGGAAAGTGAAGGAATTTGAGTCTCATACCATAACTTCGAAGAGTTATCCCCATTGTTCAAACCCTTATCTCTTTTTGCATTTTTCCTCTCTAATCTATCAAGTTGAGAATCAATCTCTGCAGTGTTCATAGTCCCAAATTCATCAAATATTACATCTCGACTCACTATGAATTTGCCTGAATCCTGTGCAAGCAAACGAAACCCCTTTTTATTTTCAGAATAACCAAGAAAGATGCATTTTCGACTTCGTGGTTCCAACTTAGTTCTATGTTTAGGAGGAACCAAAGCAAAACAAAGACATCCAAACACTTTCAAGTGTTTAACTTTGGGTTTAAACCCATACCATGCCTCATATGGAGTTTGTCCCAAAAGTGCAACTATGGGGGACCTGTTTCTCAAATACACTGCAGTACCAACGGCTTCGGCCCAAAATTTATCAACAAGCTGTTTATAGTGCAACATGGCACGTGTTGTGCCCTCTAAAGTTCTATTCATTTGTTCAGATACTCCATTTTGTTGTGGAGTATAAGCATTACTATATTGTCGTTGAATTCCATGTTCTCGACAATAGTCTAAAAATTCATTAGAGGTATACTCACCTCCATTATCTGAATGAAGAGTGGCCAAATGTGAACCTGTTTCTTTTTCGACTAAGTGTAACCAATCAACAAACTTAGCGAAAACTTCAGATTTGTTTTTCATAAAGAATACCCAAGTCATCCTAGAAAAGTCATCAATAAACAAGACAAAGTGTCTACACCCACCAATGGATGACTTTTTCATGTCACATACATCACTATGAACTAACTGTAAACATCTGTTAGCTCTCCAAGATGACTGTTTAGGAAATGTTTCTCGATTTTGTTTGCCCAAAACACATGACTCACAAAGAATACTATCTTTACAAAAAGTGGGCAACCCATTCACCATACCATATCTCTGCAAATCCACTAAAGAGTGGATATTCAAATGTCCATAGCAGAGATGCCATAACCGCTGTGTAGACATAGTACCTGTACCTGTATCAACAACTGCTGCAAGTTCTATATTTGGAGGAAGCACCTTACAATGCAATCTAACCAAGTTTCCATCTTCATATCCTGTATACATGGTTTTATAATTATCCTTCACTGAATTGATGTAAATGAGCCCATTTTCAAGCACAATTTGATAACCTTTCTTTTGAATAGTTACCAAAGAAAGTAAGTGTTTCTTCAATGTGGGAACATACCAAACATCCTCCAAGTATTTTATAGACCCATTAGGAAGAAGAATTCGAATAGTACCAAGTCCTAGTGGTGTATGCATAGACTTATCTGCTAAGGCAACTGGAGAGAGAGAAGCTTCCTTATAAGACCAAAAGAAATCTCTCCTAAATGTCATGTGTTTGGTTGCTCCTGTGTCTAAAACCCATACATCTGTGAGCTCATCTCTAGCCTCATATTCAACATAATCAATGTGCCCCAAAGAAGTAAATGCAAATTCATGGGCAACATTACTAGATTCATCATAGTCATGATCGACATACTGAGCAGAGTTAGTCTTAGTCGCTTTTTGTGGCCTCTGAATTTTATCAAAAGGAATTCTACATTGTGAGGCAATGTGACTAAATTTTCCACATCTATGACACTGAATGTCTGATCTACCTCGACCTCTGCCCCTATATGAATTGTGACCATTTCCTCGATCACTTGTTTCATGCGAATGTGATTGATTAGATTGTTGATTATGTGAATGACCCCTACCTCTATTTTGATATCTGCCTCCTCTGTAACCTCGACCCCCTCTATAACTGTTTCCTCTATTATTTTGATGCCCAGATGAAGATGAACTAGGCTTTGACTCTAAAACATGGGCTTCTTCAATTTTCTTGGATTTCTTGGGTAGAGAGAGGTCATGTTGGATGAGCAACTCAGCCAACTTATCAAAGGTGATGCCTGTGATCTTGTCAGAGACATGCAACATTTCAACAAAATTCCTATAGGACCCCGGTAGTCCTTTCAAAGCAGCAGTAACTATGAGGTCATCATCTAGTTTTCCAAAACCAGCCTTAGTGTACTTAGTAGTGATATTTTTCAACTTAGACATATATTCTCCCATATCCCCATCCTAATCTAATGACAAAGTAAACAACTGCATATGAATATCTATCTTCTTATGCTTTGGTTTCTTATCATACAAATCTGACAATGTTTTCCATGCAGTGTAACTATGAGGAGAATTTTCAATATGAACATATGTATCACGAGTACAACAACATTTAATGAGAGTTAAGGCCTTAGAATCACGCAAATTGAAAATATCTAACTTAGCCTGCTCTGTTGGCAATGTGGGATTTTCATTCTTAACAATATCCCATAACTCATTAAACACTAGTGAAGCCTCCATCAATCGTTTCCAATCTGAATAATTGGAAATTGTTAATCTATCACCATCTGAAAGAAAATTCTAAATTTTTGGCATTTTGAAACGAATGAAAGTGCAGTAAAAAAACGTGCGATAAAATGCGAAAGAAATGAAACAAATATCACACTCACTGCACAAGACACTGCTTCTACGGGGTTTTGCACTTAACCTCCGCGTAGAGCGTAAAAAAAACAAGTATTTTTGATGGGTTTTGCACTTAACCACACCAAAAATAATGATTACACCCTTATTTCACCAAATTACAACCTTATTTCACCAATTACACCCTTATCTCACCACAATAATGCGAAAGAAAAAGATTGAATTTTGCCCCTTTTTCAAAAAAATAAATAACACAATACAATAAGTATGTGTTATACAATGTTCTGAATTAAAAGGGAATATTTCTTTTTCAAAAAAGTATATTCCAAATCAAAAAAGACTTTCTCCAAAAAGGGATTTGAACCCTTGACCTCCTCCCTTGCAAGCTTTTACCAAAATATACTTAACCAATTGCTCTAAGAGCATTTACAAAATGTTACTTTCAGAAATTTATATTTGTACCAGATTTCTGTGTATGAGGGAAAATTTAAAAAAATTACATGAGAATGTAAATAAATAAATTTTTCTTTTTCCCTTTCTTTTCACCCTGCACTTCAATCTTCTCCCGGATGGGACCCAGCAAATATTTGAAACAAAAACTATAGAAACAACAAATAATAAAATTTTGAACTTTTATACTGCGCCATGCTTACCTGGGACGCCATGGCTGATCTGGAAAAAAATTTCTTCACCTGCTTTCTCTGTCCTAGGCCGTACAAGTCCGTATAGGCTACTAAAACATATTTAGACAGTGTTTTTGCAATTTTTTAAGGTATATTTTGCAAGGAAATAGATCAAAAATAGTCTAGGGCGTTGGAAAGGCCGTACAAGTTTGGTTTTTCCAGATTTTCAATAAAAAATGCAACAACAGAGGTTTTGAATGCTAATTGATCAAGATTTGCAGAGGTTTTGGACTTAAAAGGAGCTGAAATGAATTCAAAACACAATGGCAGCCATGTTTGAAAATATTCAGATGTTTTTCTCAGATAAAAGGCCGTACAAATCTGGTTTTGGCCAAAAAACAATGAATTTTATAACATTAAATATTAAAAATTCATTTTTATGCCAAATGAGGAGGCTTGAACTCAGAAAAAATGGAGTATGAATGATCCAAAAAAAGCCCAGACAGTGGTATATGGAGAATACAGGTTTAAATATAAATAACTTTTGAAAAATTAAAATGATTTAATAAATTTTCAAAATATTTAAACCAAACTATATGGCATACCTTATTTTCATGCCAAAAGAAATCACACCTTCCTCTTTCGAATTCACCGTGCTCCCAACCATGCTCTGATACCACTGATAACTCCAGGATCAAAATAGATTGAACCTTGTCCCCGCTTAGTGCGAGTGCACAAGTATTTTATTAATTTCAAAATAACAATTACATAAGGGTGCCTTTACTCCGTTAACCCTTTCACAAAGCAAATATGGATTTATATAGTTTTTACCAATGACCGGTAAAAACAACTAATCCAATAACCAACTAAATACGGGAAAACAACCCGTAAAACAAATCTAATTAATAAACATAAAACATAAAAACTACCTAATAATTAAACTAAGTTTATTTATTTTATGGGGGTGTCTTTATAAAAGATGCATGCCCCATTTACAATAGTAATTATTTTCTACCAAAAAACTAACCTAACGTTAAGACTTTGGATCAAGTCCTAACAATAGAATGGCCTCACAAAATGGCTTTAATTTTAATGGCTTTATTCAAGACCCCTTTGATGATAATATGGTTTGTGAGACATAATTTTATCCAACTTACACAAATCAAATTGAAGACCAAAGTCAAGACCTCAACTAGAATAATATGGTTAGTGAGGAGGAATTGGGTGCATAATTCTATGATGAGAAGGATTACAAGACAAGTTCTTACCCTCTTTATAATAATCTATTTAGGGACCAAAGACAAGAGTTAATTTACAATCCAACTCAGGACCTTGACTGGGATGATATGGTTTATTAAGAGGACTTAGATGCTTTAGCTTATGTGATTAATCAAGCTCCATGATGCCATGCCATTTTTATTCTAGGACATCATCCTTTGGATTGTGTGAGTAATCAATCTTCATATTGCCCACCCATTATCCAACCATCAGCCATTCCTCAACTAGTGCCTATCATTCCCCACTTTAGAAAACCCCAACCAATCCAACCCAAATATCAACTAATCTAATCATGATCACAACTGATCATTTAGATTCAACTAATCATTTATCCTCAACCTGATCCAATCATTCAACCTCAACCCCAACCAATCCAACCAAAACCCCAGCCAATCTAAACAAATCATCAAGTAGTCCAATCAATACCTATCCAACTAAGCCAATCATTTGAGGACCAAACTATGATAATAAATGGTATTTTCCAACTCATTAGAAACCAAGGGCAAGAGAACTAATTGATCTAAGATGTTTTTATTGAACTGACCACTTATGATAATTCAACCTATGATGCATCACCTATTAATCCTATACTAGTTATCAAGGAGTCTCACTCTGATGAGCCACTCTTTATTGAATCATGTATTAATGATTATAATCACCTTTGGACAAATCATTACCTTGATCATATGCTTATTTTAAAATATCATCCCTTTGACATGATAGTCTCTAAGGAGTTGTCTCTTGACCTTTTTTCCATCCTAGAGGAGTCTCACTGTGATAAACTAGTCTTTGTGGAGCTTGTTATGCCATCACAAGTCATTACTTATCCAATACCAAACATTCAACAAGACATCATTGTAAAAAAGTATCCATCAGATGAAGAATTAGAGTTAGAGTTATGTTATATTCTAGGATCGAAATTAGATTTAACATTAAAATGAAAATTAATGTCAGTCTCAACACCAAATTTAGAGTCCTTTGAGTTAGAATCAGATTCAAAAATAGACTACATTCATAGTTATTAAAACATTAGTTATGCATGCCTAACAGATCAATTTGAATATTTTTTTTTCCTTCTATAGTTTTTGAGAATGTGTAATTCAACATTGACATAAGTTTTCTTAGTATATTCTATAAGGATTGTGTAGCCTTCCCTCATCCCATTACCATTCCACATGCTATTACCATCAACCAACATAGCCATATCATTGACATTCCACTTCCCACAAGTATTTATTGGGACGGAAAAAATCATGCCTTGTTAAACTACATCCATGGTGACATATTAGATTAAGAAAAGTAAGGAGGCAAAGACCACAATCATTTAGTAAAATAACACTCTCTTAGTGAAACCTTTTCAAAGGTGCTAGGGGGATCAAAGTTAGAACTCAGCATCTTCTAGTGAAACCTTTTTGGAGGCACTAGGGGATAATCAAATTCAAAATTCCATGTTACTTAGTGAAACCTTCTCCAAGGTGTTATGGGACAATAAAGACAAATTCATTATTAGAAACCTCTTCAAGGCACCAATAGATGAGCAAAAAAAAATAGTATTTAATGTTGACATTATCAAAGAAAAAATATAAATAATTTCCAATCTATAGCCTAATTAGATGGAAGTTACTCTCAAGCCTAAACAATAAAAGAATATGGTGGTCTTATTAATAGAATAATTAAAAGTCCTTAGCCTTGCCACATCCAAAGTTATTTTGAATCTAAAATCAAAAACATTTTATGTGCCTAAAAATCTTGATCTTCATTTTTTTTCCATCCACCCCATTCCATTATCCTCCATCATTACATTTTCCAAATAAACCTATCAACCAACATTTATCCATATTTACCATTGATGGTCATTATTTTATTTGTAGAGGCTATGAGGATATCTTATCTTGGCACTTGAAAGAATGAAAATCAATGACCAATGAAGATCACAAAAGCATTTTGGACAACTAAATCTATAGCCAGTTGTTGATAGAGTAGTTATTCAGAATAGGTGTGGGGTAGCAATTAACATGATCACATGTTTTAGTTGTATCATTTGATAATTAGGATGTGTATCTACACTTTAGTAGGAAAAATAAAATCATTTATCATACCCAAGATAGAACTAAACACGTACCATATCTGTTTAAATTGCCATTCTTTTTTCCATTATTGCATATCCTAACCATTATCCTTATCACTTGGGGGTAACCCTCCTATCATTTTATCCAATATATCAAACCAATCATTATCATAACCAATTATTATCCTCAAATCAATACCAAACCATCCAACCATTCCATTCCTACTTGACCAAATATGTTTTGAATCCTATCAACCTAGCCCATTTGATCTTGGTTCATCCATTGGTTTCACATTTTTAGCATACAAAATCAAACTAATTTTAGAAATTTTTTTCAAGCACTTCAGACAAAGGTATTATTTTATAGTAGTATCATATAAGTATTGGTACATGCATCCTTTGTTTATTATTTCCCTTCTTATCAAATTTGTTTATGTGAGCCTGATTATATTACATGTGGGGATAAATTGGTATAATTGATCTATCAGTTGTAACCTAGTGATAACCAACTATAGGAAAACTAGGGGAAATTTTTGTTTATTGTGCCTTGGCATATCACCTAGACATTCATTATTTGTACTAAGCCATCATACCAATTGTGCATGTTTTATTTTAATTAGCTACTACACTAGTCACATTCCTCCATTATGAGGTGAACTACTATGAGCTAAGGCCATTTTACGACTATGTGGGTCATGTTTAATTCATATTGAGGTCAATTTAGTCCCCCTTGAGTCATGCTCTCACCATGTTATGAGCATCATTCCAAGCTATAATGCTCTCACCATTTTACAAGAAGCATTGCAAGTTATAATGCTCTCATCATTTTATGAGCTTAAACTTTTTTAGTGTCTTGTCATTATCCATTGAGATGAGATTCTTTGAAAATTCTAAAAACATTTGAAAATAGTGTATAAAAACCAAAAGCATTGAGCACTTTTTTGCATTAAAGATTATGGGAAACCTCACTAAGTCACAAACAAACCACTTGTTCCTTACTTTCCCCATCATTTTTCAACTTTTATCCTACACTATCCCCATTTTGAAAATTCATCCCTATTCTTCTATCACATCCATCATGTCTTCTATCAATCATCATTTTCTTCCAATTTCTTGGGAGAACTACATTTAGCCTAAAGTTTTGTTGTATTTTCATATCCATAGAACTATGTAGGCCGCATCTACTTACCTACCATATATAGAGATAACTCAACTACCCCCTTCCTTTTCTTCTATTCCCCCATCTTATTTGTTTGTTCAATTTTCACCTAGTTTCTATGGGTAATGTTTGTCATGTTTTTTATACTAACATAGGGACTAACACTTGTTTGTTTCTTTGTTTGTCTATTTTGTTTGTTTGTTTGTGTGCTAGGTTGTTTGCTTTCAACACTATTACCTTGAATCAGTCTATATGTGTTAATTGGGTGATTCCTTGTGTACATTATTTTCTATCCATCCATATTCATGTGTTTATATTGTCATCATGGTTTTTATCATTGGTGCATTATTTCCTAGTGAGTATTGGATTTTGGGAGTCATTCCTTATGCATATTTTGGCTAATCCCCCATGGCGATCTATCATGAGGCCTACCATCAAATTTTATAACAAAAATTAGTTTTGAGAGCTCTAAAACATTAATGCAGCATCACCATCTCTTTGATACTAACATTAGCTACAATCCTAATCTAATACCCAATCATATCCCAAAAATAGTAATTAAGTAATGAAATAATTTCAACCTTTGTTAGTTCAGATGAATATCTCCCTATTAGCAGGTTTTCCTAATTCATCTTTATCCTTTGTATCAACTTATCAATCATCAACCATCAATCATTTTTTCATAATCAGGGTATTCTGCATCAGTACTATACACCATCCCACATACATTCTCAATGATTATATCACCTACTGGGGCAAATAATTATGTTATCAACAATTTTCCTTTCTTGTATTTTTGTCCTAACTGGGGCAGCTCCATCTTCTCAATGATTATATGACCTACTGGGGAAAATCATTATGTTATCATATGACATTTCCCTAATTGGGGTACAATGCTTATGACTACCCTTAGGCAAACCATTGTATACCATCCCACTTACATTTTTCAATGATTTTGCCCAACTTTGGGTAAATCATTGTGTTGTCACCCCATCATCTTCATTTATTTGGTCCCCACATTTTGCTTCTTTCTTTCAAGGGACCATCTGTCAACCCACTTACCAACCACCCTCGAGGGGGCAGCCACAATTCAATCATTACCATTGTAGTCATAAGCATAAATAACCATTTTATTCTTTGAAAATACATTACTATTCTTACAAATTGCAACATTTTCCCAAACAGGGGCAAACTGTAGATGCATAAATTTAGCCACCAATGGCTTCATATCTAACTTTAGACCAATTCTTGCCAATCATTAAATATCTAGCCTAAGAATTTATCTTAGTCTCAAATTTGGCTTCATAACCTTGCATTAAATCAATTTGGAATATTAAATTAATTTAAAAAGGCAAATAGACACATTGAATGAATCAAAATGAAACAAATGACCAAATGCCTAAAAAGAATTGATTAACTTACACACCCTAATCAAAATTAATTAAGTTAAATAAATTTCATATCCTAATTACGTTCATCCATGAGGTAATAAATCAATTTTATCAATTACTAAAAAGGAAATTCAAGAGCATCTTACCTTTGTGAGTTGTCACTTTTGCAAATATCTAAAAGAATATTCTAGGAATATGCCAAACTCAACCAAAGTAGTAAACTCAACCATGGTTGTGAGTTGTCCTTTTTGTAAAATATCTAAAATAATATCCTAATAATATTCCAAACTCAGCCATGGTCAATATTAAACCCATTCCAGGGGATTTGAAAGCCTATAAAAGTAAGCCTAGAGCTCTTCATTTAGGGAGCTCAATCAAATTAGAGTTATAATAATGTAGGAATAGATTTATGAAGCTAAAAGCCTAGTGTTATAATGTTGAAATTGAGCAAAGTGATATTAATCAAGCCAAGCATTCAGCAATGGTGTATAGAGGAAATGATGTTAGCCATATATCATTGATGAAGATTTTTTATGCATAAACTGAGCAAGTCAATTAAGAAATCGTTTGGAGCTCCCATAGAAGGTAAATATTATTTTTCTTTGAATTTGAGTTGGATTTTCAATTGTTGTTTATTGATTAAGATCCCCATAAGGTCTATTCCTAGAGATGTTAGTATGTTAGTGTGTTGATTTCAATGTTTTATGGACTAACACTTACTATAACCTCCTCTCTTTATCAAATTCTTTGATCACATAGCTTAGATTGGGGGAGGTGAAGCTTGTGGAGGAAAAGGCATAAGGAAACCCTATATATTTATCTAGAATATGTGGAGTGCATTAACTTAAACAACCTATCTTGTTTGAGTTGAAACTAGTGCCATATATTGTTATAGCCAATGTGGCTACATTCAAAAAGCCTGTGAAGGTGACAAAAGACTTTCCTTAATGATTCATCTAGAGTAGGCCTACTTCCCCTTCCTTTTCATTAATTCTATCCTAAATGTACTTTGACATCATTGGATAGATTGATATGAATATCATCATCCTCAAGGGGATTATAGTGGTATGTGATATTGAGCTAGTCCATGTACCTTTCCATATAGGTGTTGACGAACCCTTTAGGGTCCCATTATCTATGCTCTGTCATTCCCAAGGCATATGAATTCATGTTCATCACCATATTTCCTAATAAATATAGGTTCTTATATTTTTGATGGTAAATTAATATAGGTAAGTCCATGAACTCATGTCAGTGATGAAATGAGCAACCCATGACACCCTCGACCAATTGATAAACAATTTGTTACTATGTGAGTTAGTCTAGGACCTAGTAGGGTAATAAGAGAGGGTATTTATAGATGCCTTCCACTTAAATTAAGGTGTGGTATATTTAATACAATTAAGATCCTATGGGTAGGGACATCATCCTTATCTCTTTTGAGAGTTATGGCATGGGTCTCTCATTAATGTAACAAATGTTGTTCTTGTATTGGTGCACATAAAACTTATGTAAAACCACATGAATCATAGATGCAAATTGGGTATATGGTAGGAACATGTAAGGTTTGAATGTGAGTGTTACATAGACCACATCTACTAGGTAGCTCAACATATATAGTTTTCTACCCCTTTGGGCCTCGCCAACACCGTTGATTAAATTGAATTGGATGAGAATTTAAAAGTCATGGACTCCATTCCATTCAGGAATGATTCTTAATAGGGGCACCCAAAGGGTGTTAACATGTAAAAAATCCTTCACTCCAAACAACCAATTTAGTACGAGCATTCCAATATGAACTCCTTATTAGAAGAGGTGGATGGGGTAAGCATTGATGTCATTATTTTTAATAAATCAATGCATATCAAGGGCCCAATCTTGGAGAAACCCATGTATTTCATGTGTCATGGTCGAAGTGTCTATTTTATTTGGTTATAAGATGAGGTGTACTCTAAGAGATTATAATATTGTTTTAAAGTAGCTTAATATATGTCCATAATATTCTTTTGAGATACTATAAAGTACACCAAATCCTATGTAGCTTTGTACATGTGCATGAAATTTTGTAGCATATTTCCATAGAAATTAACACATGGGAACAATTTTAGATTAGAAGCAACCTTGTGAAATCCAAATTTCATGATGGCTACAATCTCATCTAAGAGTTTATTTTCATCTTAATCATCATATCTTGGGGGCTTCTGCACATCCCCAATTGCACTGAATACTTTATTATAGTGATTGAAACAAGTCTTATCTTATGAGAAGTTTTTATCCCTCTACTTGAGCTTGGGTTTAGGATTTGATGATGATGTGACCATGGCTATGAGTATGGATATTTTTATCATGGAATTATAATTCTGAGAGAGGCACTTAAAGCTTAAGACAGTGATGAAAAGAAGGATGCTTAAGAGTTTATAGTGGTAATGGTAAACTATATTGCTCTAAGGAGTTATATGGCTCTACAAAGATCTCATGTATTAATGGAATTTGGAGGCTAACCTTACATGAGCTAAATTTTGAATTCATGGCACAATCAACTAAAATGTTTTCTAATATAGTATTAACTTATAGGATTTCCAAAATACACTCATAATTTAGATTTGGTGATAGTGATGGGATCCCTACAAGTTTTTAAATTAGATCCCAATTACCCAAATTGATTAAAGTAAAGGTGTGGTAATCACACACCTAACTTAACCTATATGGTTCCTTGGGTATCCTATAGTTGGTCTACATATCATTTGATGATTGGAAAATTCTTTGTAAGAAAATATAATAAGGTATTGATGGATGTGATTCTTTTACCTCTTTATGTACTAGGTTTGACATGTAGACTTGCAAAGTATGCATGACACTCCATAAGCAAATTATTGATCCAATTATACCTATATTTCACTTATCCTAGACGTTCTAAAACTTTATAAAATTTGGCATATAAACATGACATGTCGTGATTTGCGATTGGCCTTAGGTTTTGATCTACTTTCTTTTAGCTACGTCAGGTTGCTTTAGGTCCTTTCTATCATTTTATATAGAGGCACCATGTGGAAACCTATGGTTGGTAGACCTTTCCTATGGCTCTAACACCCTCATGAGACTAATAACTCTACTAGGCTCTATGTAAAAATACTCATTCATCAAGCTCTCATAGGGTTATGATAGCTCTGATGGAACAAAGAGACTAGAAATTCTAACATGATCTACATGGTGGTTATTCATTTTTAACTCTCTCAATGCTATGAAATCTTTGACACCCCTAGGTGTAGACACTAAATTTTGGCCACTTTCATGCCTAAGATAGATATAAGATTGAGCTCTAAAAAATAATGAATTTTAAGCCTAGAAATCACTTATATGGAAAAAATTCATCTCTACAAAGTATATAATTACCCAAAAAGATGTTGAGGATTACTTATTTAGGTTATTACCTATATGCACTGATAACCTAGCTTGGATTCAACCCTAGTCAAATTTCAACCTAGAAAATTATCTTTCTTGACCTAATGATCTATTAATGTAAAATATTTAAAACAAATGTTAAAATCTAAAAACCCTAAGTAAGATTAATTAAAAATAAAATCTCAATTAGCTTGATTAATTAAAAATTCCAAGTTGAATTAGGGAATTATATTTGTTAAGAAATAGTTTTTTTAATAAAAATGAGGTCAAAGGCAAGGGAGCTATTAATATGTTTTATTAATTCCTAAAATTCTAAGAAAAGGTGTCACAACCTCATAAACATCTTCTATGAATTGTCATGGATCATAAATATCTAAAATGAGTTTTCAAGCCCTCATAGTTGATTAGAACTAACCTAGGATTAACCTAGCTCAACTTAGGTTATTTTAGACTTAACAAAGATGAAAACTAAACCTAACGACCTAGGATTATAGTTAGTTTTAAGACCTATAAATACAAGTACCTTCACTATCTCCAAATAAGCTTTTGTATATAAGGTTAATCTATATGAATGCCTTCAATAAGCCTCTCAAGCAATGTTATAATTCCAAATTGATTTTAGAATCTTCACACCAAGCCTAGCCAAGCAAATCCATATGTGGTCATAGAGAAGTACTACCAAGATGGAGAATGCATTGATCAAAGTATCTTTAGCCCATAAGCTAAGTAAGAAAATACTTTATTCCAAAAAGTGAACACTAATTTTGATAATGGAGGTAACATTTTTGTATGTTTTTATCTCTTATTTTTAGTTTTGTACATTGTCTTAAGATCAATATAATACATAAGCAAGAGTGGTTTAGTTTTTATTGCAATATTATACTTTAATTCTCATTTCATTCACTAACATGGAACTAACAAACATTTGTGTGCTATTTGGATTCCTAAATTTACATAATGGCATATCCAATGAGATAACACATCTCGTATGGACTAGATGAATGATGTGGAACCTTCAAATTTCATAAATAAGATTATTCCAATCTTAAAATTTTTATTTTTGTTCTTTAAATTCTTATCATTTTATTTTTTTACTAATTGGTGACTTTAGTTATTCTATACTCTATTTTGTGATCATTTGTTTTGCATAAATTAGTGACTTCACATTGATGGCTTCACTAAAAATAATGGCATTGCTCTGTGGTGAAATTGACAATATTAACCTATGCTAAATCGACCTCAATGTAATCGATGACATTGATGAATGAAAATAACTTTGATCCTACATATCAATGCCTTTCTCAGGTATATTTATTCATGATTTTAAGAAATTAACCCTATTTTAAGGTCTAAATAATGAATTTACCTAGACTAATTGATGAATTCTCCTTTGTTTAATAACAACTTGACCAAATACCATTTTATATCTATTTTGTTACATATAAAAATTGATGACTTTACTATAAATGGCAACTTTAATTTATTGAGTAATCAATGACTTTGCTCTGTGTAAACCAAAACTTGAGAGTTGAAAATGAAAATTTGTTTATTGGTTGGATTTTTTTCATAAAAATAGATAACCCCTAACATTTTTTAAAGAACCTAGGTGGAAAATAGGAGGTTTAAACACTTTTAAAGTTTATACACACTTACATTTTAGTGCTTAAAATTGACATAACACAGCTTATCTTTTTTAATTTCAAGTTTTACAAGAGCAAACAAGGCCAAGGGACCAAAACTTCATTCAAATTTGATTTGGTGATTTAAAATGAACATCCATCTTAGATTATAACTCTTAATATATTTTTATTTTTCCTTGTTCTTTGTTCATTATTTAGTTTCAAAGTTCCTAGATTTAATTATTTATGGAAAAATAAATATTGTGTGTATGTTCTCCCCTATCCCCTTTAGGGAACTTAGGTGATAAAAAGTGCCTTGTTTATTGCCTTGTTTATGTGAGCTTAGAATGGAATAAATTTAGTATATGTTATCCCCAAGATTCGAGTGACTTTGGTGATCATAAAATGACCTCTAAAGTTCTTCTAATTTTCATTTGTTTATTTTTTTGCATTAGCTTATGGGCAGAAGTTCATCACCTCCTCACAAGTTCTTTATGGGTGCATTGACCTAGGATTTCATATCCAATCATTGTACCAACCCCACTCTATTTTGAGGTATATAAATCAGGCACATGCTACTAGGATTAAATAGTGGATGATTAGTTAGCTTGCCAATCCTAATAAAAACTCAAATCAGTTCATGTTAAACATTGAATTTCACTAAGTAGTACATGACTGGAGTCATTGTGCAAATGACTAGACCTTTGCATATCAAATTAGTGATTTTGAATCTAATTGATTTTATTTACCCTTGTGTTATCCACACTTGGGACCATTTAGAACAACTCAAAACTTATATATTTTAGTCAAACCCTCTTTATCATGGAATATCATTCCAAATAATGAATGCTTTGCACTCTAAGTTCATGCCACATACCAATGTTTGAGAGACAAATAGGGGAATAAAAACTTTGTCTACATTCAATCTTTAATTTTTATATTAACATTTAATTCCTTTTGAGCATTGGTATTTTAGTGGAAACTTTGGTAGAAGATACACTCCTTGTCAGTTTTAGGGATTGGACATGCACTTAGTTATTTTTCTATTTTCTTTTACCAACATGTCTTTAGGTCTAAATTTTTTTTGTGTTTCAAGTCACAAAAATTCAAAAATTTCACATATTGTGCACCAATTTGAACCTAGAGGTGTTATGCTACCAATTTTGTTTCAAAAATTTGCCTTGGATTTTATTTCAAAACCACTTGTTTGAAGGAACATTTTAATTCTACCAATTTTTTTCAAACATTTACCCCAAAATTTTCCAAAAATCACTTTGTATACCACATTTTTGAAGGAGAATCATTATGTTACCCAAATTATTTACTAAAATTTGCCTAATTGAAAATAAATTCCAAAACCATTCATACCTTTTATATAAAAATGTGCATTTATGTTGCCCATTTGAGTCTAGCCTATTTATCTTTATCTATATATTTTATATTAAATTTGAAATTAAATCTTTTAAGGTTCAGATCCTAAACTAATCAGGGCTATATTGAGGCCTCATCTAATTTGGGCTTAGCTAGTCTACCTTTTGCATTCGGATTATGTTACGTGGATTGATTTATTATTTAGTTTAAAGGATTTTGGCCAAGACTTAGTGGTTGTTTGTTTTTATGTGCTTTGTTTTATCATCCTTGTGCTGAGTTTTGTTGCCCTGTGCCTTGTTTAGACTTTAATGTTCCATGTTTGAAAATGCCATAGTTTCATTTTCCAAGAGTATTTTATAATCCAATTAGGGATTCTTTTTAAATACAATTATTGAGTATTTTTTGAGCCAATTACCAAATATTTTGAACAAATTAATAATTCTTTCAAACTAATTACCTTAGATTACATTGATTTTGAGTTCTTTTTTTAAACTGGACTTTGTTTCCAAGTCTAGCTTTGTGACCTTTGCCAAATACCTAGCATTGTTTTCCACATTGATGATTATAACTTCCTTTGTGAAAATAATTATCCTTTTGACCTATTTTAGAAGTCTAGATTTGTGTCATTGACCAAAGGCCCAACACCTTTACATTTGTTGTTAGACCTAGAACATGATCATTTTACCTTTGCTAATAATTATAACTACGTTTGGGAAAATCAACACCCTATCCATAGACTAGTTTTATGTTTTTATTCAACCTTTGCCTTAGACCTAGATTAGTTATTTCACCTTTAGGCCTCTTTTATAGAGGTAAAGGTTTTTTTTATCAGATCTCAATTTTTTTTCCACATTTAGACCTTATTTTTGGGAGACATAGTCATAGATCCAAATATGCCTCGCTATACACATAGTGCGACCATGTATAATCTAGATTATGAAAATTTTGTTACTATTGAACCCTTTATTAAAAAATTATATAGTGATGCTAAAGCATAAGAGATGGATCCATGTCCCTCTTATAACATTCCATATGTAGAATAAGGGAATGATCCACTAGTGTAATACTTGGCTAATGCACCATCTTATCTAGGCCAAGAACAAGAACAAATGACATAAAACCTTTCTCAAATAACACCTGTTATTGAACAAAGCCAAGAAAACAACCCTACTATGTAACAACACCAACAAGTTTGACCCATACTTGTTTGATTGCCATTTTCTAGAAGACAAAGATGAAATTCTAGTTAGGGTAGTAGAAGTAGGATCCAAATTTCCACTATACTTCCCACATGAAAATATATCTATTCTGATTAGAATACCTAGAAATGTGCCTCATAACCAATGATTTTAATAGGCATCAACTATTTACAATCAAAATTTAGTACCTTAATAGAACTAAAGTATGTTTGCAAAAGGAAAAGGTCCAATGGATGATCAATTAGAATAGGTACAATAAGAATAATAAAATTACCTTAAACTAACTAAGAACTTTAATGCCATGGTTGATTTAAGCATGCCACTTATAGAGTTAGCTCCTTCAACAAGGCCACAAATGTATTTTTTGGGATACATAAATTAGAACATGGAACCATTTGTCCAAATCACACTAGTAGGAAACATGTACAATGTCCCAATTATTATATAAGAAACTAAATCTCATACATAAGACCTCACACAAAATGTAGTGGATAACACACAAGTGACTTTCAATGTGAACTAAAGTGGGTTTAATGTGGCATAGAGAAACACACAAAACATTCCTCTAAAAACATCTCTAGTCATTTGAAATAATAGGGGTTAGGTACACCTAATTCCCAAATATAACAAGCAACTTCCACTCCTTAATTAGCTACTTACTCAAGTACAAACTAGGGAGAAACTAGCCAAAAAATAGACCAATAGATCACCTCAACAAGTGCAAAGCATAACTCCTCCTCAATAGGTTAAAACTAATGTTATGCCAACACAAGCATAAAATAATAAAACACAAAAATTGTAAATGTTTTCTAATGAGTAATTTGTTTATATTATTCATTAAAGAGTGTTGGTTGGTCAATAATAAATACCAAACCCTCAATATGTGCCCAATCAATAAGTGTTTAGCCAACATAAAGGTTACAATGTACAATAGGTACTAGATGTTAGGTAATAATTTCCATTTACCTAATGGGTATCACACATAAAATAGGGATATAACTTTTAACACCTTTAAAAATAGGATGCTATATAGTAGTGGGTACCCTTCATATAATAGGGTTCGATGAGTAGATAACAAGTTCCCATCCAAACCCAATAATACCAATATATTCCACCTAGCTAAATGCCCTTACTATAGCCACAATTTATGAGGTAAATCCATGTTGATAACCCAACCAGAATGTTTACCAACAATAATGTATTATGTATCAATAGTATAATCCCAATGCATGGATACATATTCCTAGTTGTTCAACTAATCAAAAAACATTTCATAATATGTTATTATTCCATTATACCCCATTCAAGTTAATCTACCTCTTATTTCATAACCCTAATTAAAATATACAACTCAATATATTCAAATTGAGAAGCAAATAAAGAAATTCAAACTAGATGAAATATGCCCATATAAATTCAACATGGATTACCTACAAATACCTTTTCCTCTGGGTTATGATCTACCCAAAATTTATAAATATAAGGGTAAAGGTGACCCAAAATATCATTTAAATGAGTTCTTTCTTTCTTTCCAAGTAGTTTCCTACAATGATATATATTTACTTATACTTTTTCATAGAATTTTAGCTAGACAAGCTTTGGAATGGTTGATTAAACTACCAAATAATTATGTAATGGACTTTGATGACCTTTCATGTAAGTTTGTACAACATTTACCATATAATATTGAACATTATATTATATTTTTATGTTTAGGTCAAGCAAAATAGAATTTTTTTGAAAGCTTTACTGCTTACTTGTAATGGTGGAGAGCACTTGATAGTCAGTTCACTCACAATTTGCTACACAAATAATTGGTCACAATATTTAGCTAGAGTCTACACAAAAATATATCCTATCATATTGATCTACAATTTACTCACGTGTTTAAAGAGGTTATTGATAAATGGATACAAATAAAAAAATCCCTTATTAATAAAGGGATCATCAAATTACCTTCTTCCAATCACAACTAGAGCCAAAACCAACACTAAGGCCAATAGCACCAAAACTAGAGCCATAATCAAAACCAAAACCCCATCCAAATACTAACTTCAATTCTACCTTAGGCCAATATTAATGAAATACCAAAGGCTAATAATGAAAATAATAATTTCGTTGGTAATGTGGTCACTAAATCATGACATGTCCAAATGGTGCAAACACTAGTTGTTTATTTACCTCCACTCATTCAACAACCACAACCTCCATTCATTCAACCTAGACCTCCACAAAACCATCTACAAAATCCATCGTAGTTGTAAACCCCTCCTCTAAAGAGAAGATCACCCATTGTTAGAGCATTCAATGACCTTAGAGATCTTATTGAGTTTGTATTCTCTAAGCTCGTTCAGGCAAATATGATTAGCTAACTTATGCCAAAGCCGTTGCCTAAAAGGATTCCTTTTATTGATTGGTACAAAGAGCATAAATTTTTTTAATACCATCGATTCAAGGGAGATTTCATATTCTAGTGCATACATCTAAGGCATATGATTGAGAATATGCTTGAAAATGTAGAGATACAATGGGATAACCATGATATTATGTCTAATTATAACATGAGTATCTATAAAAATCCATTTCCTTAACATAACAACAAATAAAAATAATATAAACAATAGTGACAAAGAACACCACCACAATATCAATAACACTAATAACAATAACAAAAATAAAAGTTTCAAAATTAGGGCCAAACTTACCAATCTAACCAAGGAGACCATCATGTAATTATGTATACTTAAAATAATATTGTATGAAATGTTTCAGGTGGTTGTGTTACTACCATTACCATTAACCCCTATCTAAATACCAATATAATAAGATCTATACCTAACAATGCCTATCAACCTCCCAAAAATGCCTACCAACCTCCTTATGCCAATAATCCTTATTTAGACAATGTTAGCACCAAGCTCAACACCACCCAAAAATTACCATTCTAGGCCTTGTTACCTCTTAAACTAATTAGAAAGGCCTAATACCTAATTGAGAATGTGTAATTTTGACTTGATGATCAAAGATTACTATCAAAGGACCTTATCCAAATTTCATAAATGAACCCATTCATACATCCATGCTAATAGAAAAATAAACCAATTACCAAAATAAAATGTAATACCTATGACATTATGGAGAAAATATAAAATACACCTGCATAAATATCAATCATGGATTTGTTGTGCATATCTACCATTCATAAGAGCATATTTAATGGGTATTTGAGTCAATCCCTTATACCGAATGACATTACACCTAATAAATTTCAAGCTATGGTAGGAAATTTGACCCTTGGCCAATTTCTTACCTTTGATCAAATTAACATGTCATCCATAGGCCCATTACATAATAACCCCTTATATATCGAGGCTAAAATAACAAGATATATGGTTAAACATGTCTTTGTAGGCAATGGTTCAGGACAAAACATTATGTCTCTAAAGTTGTTAAATCATCTTGGATAAACAATGACTAATATTCAACTAGATACCATTCTTATCTAATCATATGACAATGAAGAATGAGAATCAAAAGTAGCCATCAACTTGCCAGTGATTATTTGGAATTTGACCCAAGACACTCTATGACATGTTCTTGACATAGAATTATCATATAACTTGATCTTAGGCTAACCCTGCATTCATGAAATTAGGGTCATACCTTCCATGTTGCATTAATGTATTAAAATTACCCACTCATATATTTAAATAACAATACCATTTTATCTTTAGCCTTACCAGTATAACAATCATTTTGGGGCAGAGTACAAGAGTTATAACTACCATTTTAGCTTGAATCCTATGCCTAAAACTGACAAAAGAAAATATGATAAATCCAAAACCATTAAATCAAGACCTAAATCCAATTATATTTATTTAGATATCCTATCTTAAACCACATCTACACCTCCACCAAACATGACCAACCATTTCTACATATCTAATAAAGGTATATGAGAGTATGGCACTCATGACTCTTCACATTGCCAAAGTTTCAAAAAACTTAAAAGCTTATGGGAGCCCCAAAACCAAGACTACTTACATGGAGTGGTGTGCTAAGAAAAAATCTCATCTTTCACAACCCATTGTTCTCAAATAAGCCTTTAGTCTAGAACAATATCCTTTAGCCAAAGATGATTCATGGATATATAGTGTGATTTAGCTGATTATTACTAAAGTGCCAAGTATCCTATCCTTAATAAAATTATGGGTAATCAATTTTATGAAGGCAAATGCCTATGGATACATCAATAAATAACAATCAAGCTAATTTCAATGACTATATACAAAGGAACACATGATATTAGATTTAAACTGCCTAGGAATGACCCTGCATACCTTATTTGAGTTCTTACACCATCGACTACCAAAAAAAATGCCAAAATAAACATAGGGTTTGATTATAACATCTATTATTACATTGTCAATACTAGGTTATTTAACCATTATGTTTTTTATACCATTAATCCTATTTTTTTCTTCATCGATTATCCTTTATCATCCCTAATCAATAGACTGAGACCAACAAGATTTGACAATGCCACTAAATGAGTTCAAGAATGGTGAGGCCATTTTAAAATTCATGTATTTGTTGGATCATATTCCTCTAGGAGATTATAAATAATATCTCTATCAAATTAGATCCTATTTCTTATTTTAGAGATCAAGTGAAATTCCTTAGCCAAAAGCAAAAAGAGAATCAAACATTGATGTCTAAAAGTGAAAACCTCTTTGAAGAAATTTCAAACTAGGGTAAAAGTCAAGAAAAAGATAATTCTCTTCGTGAAAACCTATTTCAAGTGCCATGAAATGGGGATGTCAATCCCTCTTTACATAAAACATAGAAGAATACTAATCTAAGGCTTACTTATGGATCTAAAATCAGTACTGAAGAGTGATAATCTTTTGAGTAGATTATATAAGAGTGATAAGAAATAATTGTAAGGTGGCCTTTACCACCATTAGGTGATTTTGACTCATCTTGTTTAGGAGAATTATAATAACAAGTTCAACCAGAGGACTTTGACATTTCTAACCTATTTATCTCTTTGCTAACTCATTTAGAAGATGGTTATACCCTTCTTATAAAGGACATTTTAGAGGTCAACATTAGGACTCTAGAGGACCCAAAATGGATCAAATTGTGTGTGTCCCTTACTGAGGAGGAATGTGAAGTCTTTATATCCCTTCTAAGGTAACTTATTTATATATTTTCATGGGCCTATTTATATATGCCTAGTTTGGACCCAATCTTGGTTGTACTCCATTTTATACATCTTAATACCAATCTAGCTAAGCAAAAGCTATGAAAAATGCATTCTCATATTATTGTATTTGTCAATAAATAGTTGGATAAACTCTTAGATGCTAGATGCATTTGACCAATTAATTATTCAAAATGGAGTTATAACATTGTGATACTAAGAAAAAATCCATAGGGTATCAGATTGTGTAAAGACTTCTAATATATTAATAAAGCCTTCCCAAAGGATGACTTTCTTTTGCCAAACATTGACATGATTTTTGACTCAATAGTTAGATATGAAATTCTTTCTCTTATGGGTGAATTTTTAGGATATAACCAAATCACAATAACACTCAAATTTGAGTACAAGATAACATTTACCACTCCATGGGGAAAATTTTGTTATTAGTTGATGCCATTCATACTCAAGGATGCAAAGGCCACATACCAATGATCCATGATAGTTATTTCCATGATATGATGTATGACATTGCCAAAGACTATGTTGATGACACCTTGGGTAAATATAAGACCCCAACTGACCACCTAGTTTTACTTTACATAATATTTGAGATACTTTGAGAGTATACAGTTAGGCTCTACCATAAAAAGTGTGTATGTGGTACAACTTATAGAAAAAATTTAGGCTTCATTATCTCTCATAGGGGAATTTAAGTTGATCTAGCCAAAGTAAGAGCCATATTTGAAATGTTACCACCATCTACCTTGAATTAGCTCTATAGTTTATAAGTCAAGACTAGTCAATCCAAAGTTTCATCTCACAACCAACTAATAACTTCCATCCTTTTACACACTTACTAAAGAAGGGCACCATTTTCTCATGAAATGACAATTGCCATAAAGAATTTGACCATCTCAAATAATACCTAGTTAATCTACCTATTTTATTCCTACATATGCGAAATAATCCATTGTTAATTTACCTGTTAGTGACTAAAAATGCCCTAAGGTCACCTTTGAAATAACATGATGAATAGGGAAAATATCATGTCATCTACTACCTGTGTAAAACATTGGTTGCATATAAACACATTATACGTCGATCTAAAAAGCCTTTTTAGTTATGGTTTTTTTAGCCCAAAAGTTGCATCAATACATGCTTAAAAACAATACCATTGTAATTTCCAAAGTAGATCATCTCAAGTATATAATTTTTAAAATAGATTTATAGGGCCATAAGGTAAAGTGGATCATTCTTTTGAGTGAATTTTGGATTGAGTATTCCAATCAAATATACATCAAGGGATGGGTACTCATAGATTATATTGTAGAATCTCCTCCTCTTGATACTCAACCTCTCATATTCAAGTTTCTAGATGAATAAATCATAATCACAATAGAATCAATTCTTGAAGTAGAATAATAGACCATGTCTCTGATAGTTCTTTCACAGCTCATGGATAAGGTACCAACAGATTATTTATCATGCTCTAAGGGGATATTATTCCCATGTCCTTTCACATTGGTTTCCCATGTATTAATAATATGGACAATTAAGAAGCACTCATTACAAGGCTTAACTAAGTATTACATTGGAATATCCAACATTTACTAGTTCATGGTGATTCATATCTTATAATCAATTAGGTTACACACCAATACTAGATGAAGGATGATAAGTTACTAACTTATAAAGGTATGGTTGATACTCTCAAAAAATAAATCCAACCTTTAGTTTGAATAGATACCTAGGGACTATAAAAGAATAGCTAATGTCATGGCTACCATTGGTTCCCATTTAGATCATAGACTAAGCTAGATACTAACAATTTCTTATGGAGCATCTCCTACCATCAGCACATGAACAATTAGTAGTCAAGATGGTTTATGATATTATTGGTATCGTGTTTACTTGGTATTCCACCATATGTGCCTACCTAAAAGACCAAATCATTCCCCTAGACCTTTTTTGAAAGAAATAAAAATCCTTCATCCTTAAAGCCTCTTGTTATATGCTACATGGACCTACCCTTTATTTTAGAAGCTATGATGTAACTCTACTTTATTATTTATCTACGACATAATCTAGATTAGCATTGAGGGAATGTCATGAAAGAGTGTATGGGGTACACACCAATAGGGGCATACCTACCAATAAATTACTATGTAATAGTTATTATTAGCTATCTTAATCCATTAATAAGTGTGTGAAGGTTTAATAACATGAAAATTTGATCCATGCTCTAGCCAAAATAGTCAAACTACTGAGAACACCATGGCCATTATCAATGTGGGGAGTCAACCTCATAGATACAATAATTTCTACATCTTTAGATGGAGAAAACATATCCTTATTGGTATAGCATATTTCACTAAGTGGCTAGAAGCTATTCCCCTCACTTATGTAACTAGTAAGTAGATATCTAAATTCATATTTAACCATCTCATTTGTCACTATCGTATACCCTTTGACATTATATATAATAATGGTGGTTTGTTTAAAAATAAATATGTGAAAACACTTTGTGCCCAATACCATATCAAATAACATTTTCCCATCACCTATTACTCAAAAGGCATTGACCAATCTATGGCATCTAGCAAAACCATTATCAATATTTTAAATAAGATTATCAATGATGTTGGTCGTAATTGTCACTTTTAGTTGTTTAACACCCTCTGAGCATACTATACCATTTCCACACTCCAAAAAGAGCTATCCCATATTCCCTTATTTAAAACATTAAGGCCATCCTTACTTTTTAGGTTGAGTTGACTTCTTTCTAAATTTCACTTCAACACATCATTGATGATGAGGACTAGATAGTAGCTAATTTTCAAGAGCTAGAATTACTAGATGAAAAGTGCATGGATACTTTGACTAACCTTTAGGAATATCAAAATAGATAAGGTGGATAATATAATCAGTGAAACAATCATAGAGAATTCAATCTTAGTGACCTTGTATTATTATAAAATTAGAATTAAATGAATGTCAAGACTGAAAAGAAAGGCAAGTTTCAACCTAATTGGTTAGGGCCTTATGTGGTTATTTCTAACTATGGTTCTAGAGCATACAATCTCACCATACCAAAAGGAGATTAAATTTATGAACTAATGAAAATAATGCAAATTAAACATTGTTACTCTTGAGTAAATTGATTTATTATCTACAAGGATCATTTAAGTTATGACACAAAATACCATTTTTTATACCATACCCTATACTTTTCCTACCATACCTTAGCCTTTTTCTCGCTAGTTATATTTACCTAGCCATATCACTTTTATACTTGGTTCTAATTCATTTGTACTTCAAGCACTTTCAGTGGTTCATATTAGATGTAGGTTCAGTAATTGATTTAGATTCAATGTTTTGAATGTCATTATATGAAAGCAGTATGATAGTGGTCCTAAAAATTGTATCCTTCATTTGTTATTACATTCTATTTCATTTCTCATGTTACTAATTATAACTGCCTTTGGGAAAAATAGAATCACTGACCCTTGTCATTATTTATTAATTATAACCACCTTTTGTAAAAATAGGAACAACCCCCTTTACCATGTATTGTCACATCACTTTTCCATCATTGTGTCATATCTTGACATTTGCCTATTCTTGAACTTAATGTTACTTAGTCAGATGCCTTATTATAGGTGGAACTACATTGACTTGAGGTCCTTTGGGACAATGTAGGTAGTGATCAATTTAGATGGAGGTCAAATACGTCGCCCCTTTATCCATGCTCTCACCATTTTATGATTTAGGTTGTTTTATCTTTCATAATCCTCCATTGAATTGAGATACCAAAAAAAGCCCAAAACATTGGTAACCTTTTCCCAAAATTTCATTATTGTAGGTAGAAATATAGTAGATTCAAGTCTATTTGGATTATGTAGGTAGTGATAAGTGTTTTATAAGGTCACCTAGGCCACCTTATTTGAATTCTCTCATCATTTTTTTAATAATATAAGTTTTAAACATCCTCATCATTTTGCAAGCAACCTTAGCTAATGCTCTTACCTTTTTGCAAGTGACCTTAGCCAATGATCTCTCCATTTTGTGATTAGTTTGATTTTAAATGATCTCACCATTTTGTAAGTAACCTTAGCTAAAATTATCTTCATTCTATGATCAACCTCATCCAATGCTCTCACCATTTTACGAGCCATTTTAGTTTGAATTATCTCATCATTTTATGAGCAACCTTAGCCAACATTTTTATCATTTTAAAAGTAACCTCAACCAACTCTCTTTCCATTATATAGTCTCATTCCAATCCATATATGTATTAAAAACTATGAATTACAGTTTTATTTCATTAGTGAATCCTTGTCTCTTGTATTTTAGTGTGGTTTTAGCCTAAACCATGCTTTCATACTTGTGTGAATTTTCTATGTTTGACACTTTTATAAATAAGAACGCCATACCCATATTTTCCTAAACACTCACCATTTTGAGAGACCATTCCTATATTACTCTATAATCATCCTCTTTTCATTATCATCAAATATATTCTATCCCATATCTTAGGAAAACTACATTTGGCTTGAATTTTACATTGGACTTTGTGTCGATGGCATTATGTTGGCAACGTCTACCTTCTTAATATATATAGAGTAATCTTGGCTAATCCTTCTTATTTATTTTATCCCCCTTATTTTTTTGTGTCATTATCCCCTATATCCTAGGGGAAACATTTGTCATATTATTTGTGTCATTGCTCCTTATAGCCTAGGAACAACCTTTTACCATCATATTCTTTATCCTTGTTTCTATATCACTTAGGGTAAACCTTTTTCCATTTTTCTTGTGTTATTTTACCTATGTCATTACTACATAGCCTAGGGGTAACCTTGTATTGAGTGTAACACTTATATTATACGTACACAAATAGTTTATTGTATTTTATTTTTACTAACATTGTGTCTAACTTGTTTATCTTGTTTGTCTTGTTTATTTATTTTATTTGTTTTTTTTGTTTGTTTGTTTGTTTTATTTGATTATTTAGTTATTTTTTATTTGTTTTCTTTAGTTTTTAGTGGCAATTTTATGGCTTTCTCAGTTACCATAGGTCTATTACATTTTATTTACACTAAGTCTTTATTATCCATATCTTGTACTTAGGTTGTGAATGTTTGTATAAAGTCTTATACTTGTTTTATATTTACAAATGGTATTTGATTGTTCATATATTATTCCTAAGATTTTTATATTTGCATTTAAAAGTTTTCTATGCTTAGGATACTTATTATTATTATTATTATTATTATTATTATTATTATTATAGTTATTTATAATTATGATGCATAATATCATGAGCTATAATAAACATCAGGCCAATAGAAATATTGATCAATGCATTAGGTAGTACTTATATAAGATCAAAGCTGGCCAAATCCCAAACATAACATGAATCAATGAGTAAACTTGAACAATATGATTCAATATGTTCTAATACAAACATGTATCTCTGAATAAGCATACATATAAGGCATACAACATAATCAGATAAAAATATACATCTCATATACATGGAAAAATAGTAATGGAAAAGAGCATACATCTTTAAATCAAAATAAAATCCACAATGCTAAAACATGAGCTAAGTATGAGATCAACATGATAATAAACAAAGCATAACGTATGTCAAAATAATAATAGTCCATGTACATTGGACTCAAAGGATCCAATGTGAATGTTAATTTATCTTGCTATACTATCATATACATCAAGATTATATATTTTATATATATATATATATATATATATATATATATATATATATATCATCAAGGTGTCCAAAGTATAATAATATGCCAAAATTCTAAGGAACTATCACAAATTAGCTTCGACTATATGTATCCATAGGCCCTATCACAATAGGTGGCCTTGATAGCGATGGATAATAAACAAACTTAACTGAGGCTATTGTACCATGTGTTTCAATCTTAGATCAACCTAATATACTATGAGCATTCTATGTGTACCCTACTTCAAATGTGTGAATCCACTGATCTCTAGGGATGGTGGTCTCAAATGCCCTGTAATAGTATGAGGCCTTATGTATCTCAAATATCATATGGGATAAACCTACTTATGTATTATGTCTCTAAGCCTCATCATTCTCAAGCTAGAGCCTCTAAACATATGTCAATTCTTGATCTATGTCTAATATATCCTATTCCCACTTTTCCATAATTTATGCCTATATCTGGACCATTCATAGCTCTACCTTCAACCAGGTAATCTTTAATTGAATATGAGTCATATCCTAATCTTGAAAGTCTAGTGTGTTTTATAAATATGCCATCCACCTCTCCAAACCTATAAAATCCCCTACCTTGGTGCTAATCTCTTCCTTAAACATCATAGTATCCCTACCTACCCTAGCCATATTGGATGGCCCTTCCTAGCTTGGATCAATAAAAGTACATATTATACCTTTTGTGATATGATCTAACACCATCATGGCATGGGTTTCATATCCTCTATCATCCCCTCTACCATCCCATCTATCATAACCATCATCATCATCATCATCATCATAATCATCATCATCATCATCATCATCATCATCATCATCATCATCATCATCATCCTCACCTCTACTATCACTAACACTACTTCTACTCTCATCCTCTACCTCATAAATATCCATAGTCACCTAACCACTTGCCTACCCTATAATAGTAAGTCTCAATGGGCATAGCTATACCCACTAGTATATATAATCTAGAGTGACCCATGCATATGTTGGACCTAATAAATATGCCCATGTCATCTATGAAACACTTAGATAACTAGTCATGGCTACACTACTCTAAAAAACTAGGGTGTCATGGTTGATCTTTCTCATCACATGCATGAACAACCTAGACTACTATAACACATTCTAAACCATTCCAAGCTACAACCACTAAATAAAGAACTGTAGTGTAAGCTCATCAAACATGCATTGACATAAGTATATATCTATATGGTATCCTTGTTATCTTTCTATTGTATAAACCCAAACATATGCCAATGGCTCTATAAGTTCCTCACCCATCTCTAACCCATAGGATGCTCTATCGAGATGTGCTCCCATATCCATACCATCAGTGGTGTGGATGCTCTAATGTTGTCACCTCCCTGATAGGCCACCATATATATGTCCCTATATAACTAATCCAATATAGTTTTCCCCAATGAAAATTGTGTGGCCTCATCCATCATACTTTGTATCATGCCTCTTAGGTCCATATGAAAAAATTGGCTGCTCTTTTTAGGCAATAAGATGTTATTGACAATAGCCATCAATACCATGACATCCCTATCAATCAGTATTGGTAATGAAGGGTCCCCAAGGGCTAGGAAATTAGGACATAAATTAGTTTAAGTCTCAAGAAAATCAATATCAACCTTACCATGCTCTATATGAATAACTTGATATCCAACCAAGTCATCTAACATAGCCTATTTCCATGTTGGATCTATTTATAATATTTTTCATCCTCACATAAGTAGCTTGAGCATCCATCAAGTATCCTCAAGAGTAATAGTTGCCTCCCTAGTCGGCAGGTGAAAGGTCAAAGTCTCATTATGCTACCACTCTACCACAATACTTAGATATGTCTAATCTACATGAATCATCAACATCTAAGACACATTATATAAATCTAGATCCTATAAAAATTTAGTCATCTCCACAATATAAATATGTGGTGTGTGAAACTAATGGGAATGTCTCTCCCATGTTGTCAAAACCACAAGTTAGTCTTGAAATCATAGATAGATTAGTGTTAGACTATATCTATGTTGTTTTCCATCCTATACCTATCCTACCAAGTCTATTTTACCATCTCTCTTAGAGGCTAGACCACTTTTAGGTCTCCTAATCTAGCTATTTTTCCTTATGGGGTGAAGTCACCATTTTCATTTTTCACTAAAATGACTTCACTAAAATATGGGTAAAATCACTGATATGGTGATTTCCATTATTTTTGGGTGAAATCATTATTTTCATAAATGATGACTTCATACAAAGTCTTTGATTCCCCTTACTAATCCATCATTTTCCCTAAAACATAAATGGCAACTTTTTAATTTTTTGACCTAAAAATAGTAATAAATTATCTATAAATGTAATTAATGTTAATGACTAAGATACATATTGATGGCCCATCATATGGAGGTCATCCATGCTCCTTCACCTAGTCTTTGACATGTCATCATCCTCATCCACATGTCAATTATCTTAGATGACTCTTGTGAATAATAGAGCTCAAAATCTCAAAATGCTAGGGTGAAAATGAATAAATTTCACCCCATGGGGTGAATATATGGCCTAAAATTTTGAATTTTAACCCTAGTGTCTAATATTCCTTCTACACACTTTAAAAGATATATTTTTCACCTCTGTGGTTTGTTTCACATGCTGTTTGATCCAATGTTCCTTTTTTTTTGCTGTTTTATAATGAAATCATTATATTGAGCCTCTTCTAAGACCCATTTAATCATATTATATTTTTTAACCTATACTACATGTTAGTTCAAATGTACATCTTCATACTCACACTTAGGCTAGAATCATGTTGTTATTTTTTCTAGATCATCATAAATCCATTTTATGGGTTTCTCTTATAAGCTCCCCTTGCTAATTTACCCAAATGTGGTAAATTATTTTTTCAACTAATCAGTTAAATATTTTGCCTTTCTAGGGGAAACACATTTTAAATTGTGTAATCCTTACATGCTAATGATTATAACCACCTTTGGGTAAGTCATTCTTTTTTGACCTATTTAATGATTATAATTTCCTTTGGTAAAATCATTAACTTTGAACCCATCTACCCTACTAGGGCACATACCTATGCCACTAATTGTAACTATCTTTGATAAAATTAATGTCTCAACTTTCATTTCTGATTATAACTATCTTTAGGAAAATTATTGTTTCAACCCCTCTATTATTGATTATAACTACCTTTGGTCAATTAGTTTCTTACCATCCATTACTAATTATAATCGCCTTTGGGATAATCAATAGTTTTATCACCATTAACACTAGATCATGCCATTTTATTCATTTTGAGGGAATGTTTGATGACTCTATTCTTTTCCCAATTCCTTATGGGGCATCTAGGGTTAATCGATCACCTTTTGGGGCATGAATCTTTCATCTTAATGGATTTTTTATTCTATGAATATATGTTATTATGCCTCTATATGTGATTCATTTTTAAATATGGAAAAATTATAGACACTAAATTTTGGCCACTTTCATGCCTAAATCGAGTACCATATTGATTTCTAGAAAATGACACATTTTAAGACTAGAAATCATCTAGATGGCCCAAATTCATCCATGCAAGGGATATAATTACATAAAAATGTGTCAAGGATTTCTTATTTAGGGTATTACCATGTATGCACTAATAACCTAACTTATATTCAACCCTAATCAAATTACAATATAGTAAATTGACATTCTTGGCCTAAGGATCCATTAGTGAAAAACATTTAAAACAATTTTTAAATGCCAAAAACCCTAATCAAGATTATTTAAAAATCAAATCTCAATTAGATTGAATAAATAAAAATTCCAAGTTGAATTAGGGAATTAATTTTTATAAAAAAGGAATATTTTAATAAAGATGAGGTCAAAGTCAAGGGATATAATAATATGTTTTATTCATTCCTAAAATTCCAAAAAAAGGTGAGTCACAACCTCAAATATGTTTTATGAGTTGTCATGGCTCATAAATGTATAAAATGAGTTGTCAATCCTTCATAACTACTTTGACCCAACCCAAGGTTAACCTAACTCAACCTAAGTCATTTTAGAATCAATCAAGGTTAAAATTAAACATAACCACCTTAGGGTTATAGTTAGTTTTAAGACTTATAACTGTAAGTTACCTTACTCTCTCTAAACATGATTTTATTTGTAAGGTTATCCTATAGGAATGCCTTCAAGAAGCCTCTCAATCAATGTTATAATTCCAAATTCATTTAAGAAGCTTGACACCAAGCTAAGTAAAGCCACATGTGGTCATAAAAAAGTGTTGCCAAGATGGATAATGCATTGATCAAAGTCTCTTTATCCTATAATATGATCAAGAACATCCTATATGACAATAAGTCAATACTAATTTTTATAAAGGAGGTAACATTTTTGTATGTTTTTATCTCTTATTTATAGCTTTGTTTATTGTGTTAAGTTCAACCTAGTTTTTAGGTAAGGGTGGTTTTGTTTCCATTGAATTTTTATATGTGAATTCTCATTTGATTCACTATCAAGTAACTAACTATCATTATGGCTCCTCTTTTTTATATAATTAATGAGCAACAAATTGTCTTGAATTGTGACAAATTTGATGCCCTTGAGAGATTAGAGACTCTGACAGGCTCCACATGTTAGCTCCTAATTTTTTAGACTCTCTTAGTGATTTCAAATATCTAACACCCCTAAGAGACTAAAAATTTGATAGGTTCCACACAAAAACTATTTATTCATCAGGCTTTCCTATGTTTATAACTATAACAATCCCTAAGAGATTGATAACTTTGATAGGCTCCATGAAGAAATTACTTGTTCATTGGGATTTATTGGGGTTCTAATAGCTCTGACACCCACAGGGGAATGAGAAATCTAACAGTTTTCATGTATAAATTTCTAGTTTATTGGGATTTTTTAGATCTCTAAAATATTTAATGCCCCTAATATAGTTACAACTTCTATAGGATCTATGCTACAACTACTCAGTCATCAAGCTTTCCTAAGGCTATGACATAACTAATGCCCCTAGGAGACTAAAAAATTTGATAAGATCCATGTGGAAATTATTCATTCATCAAGCTCCTTCAAGATTTATTAATATTGATTACTTCATAAAAAGGGCCATGTAATCAATTGAAAGCTTACCTATCTACTAGCATAGCTTCATGCGATGCCAAGTAGAACCCTGGGATGTTGTCATCATAGGAAAACCTACATTTTTTACTTTAAAAATCAACATAATTAGCTCAAAATATTATAAATATGTTAGAACCATAATATTAAAACACATAAGGGATAAAATATTACAAACACATGTGATTAAAAGGATTTTGATGATGACCATTAACTCATAATGAGTGTTTTGAGACACTTAGTTGACAAAGGAAAAATAGGGGTTTGAGATTTTACTCAATTTGAGACCAAGTGTGAGGAGGTCTAATTTCTAGTAATATTTTAAGTTGAGAGTTTTCAATAGTGTTCCCTTTCTTTTAGGAAAAGTGGGTCATTTTAGCCATAATAATTTTAAAGTTTGAGTTCCTTATTTATCTTTATTTAACATTGATTAACATGGACTAATAATTAAATGTGTAGTCATAATTTTATTTAAGATAATGAATAGTCTAAAGTGAATAATGAATCATATTGGTATTAGTATGCAATAAATATAATTTCATTATGAATATATCCTACTAAAATCTATTAATTATGAGGTTGTTATTACTATTTATGTTTAAATCACTATGTGCAAAAACATTATTATAAATACCTTAAGGATGATAAGTTCATCATGCATATTTATCCACTTTAACTGATGGTATTGATTGAATATGTGTAATTCTTTGTTATGGAATTCAGATTTGGATCCTCAAATGTCAAAAAAATTAGCCTAATTTTTGGGTTATGATAGTTTCATAAACTTTCTATTGTAAGTTAAATGGAACAACCTTAATTATGTGTATCTAAGGTCCACCCAAAATTAAATTATAATGTAATGATTGGGACATCTCTTGAAATGCTTTTGGAACCATTTTGGCCTCAATGTTACATTTAAAGTGATGTAAGAGCATCATTTTCACTATAAAAGATTATAATTTCTTGGGTTTGTAATGATCTTAATAGTCTTAAATTTACTTGTGATATAATAAAAATACCTTGTGTATGTCATAATAGTTAGTCTAGGTAAGTTTGGAGTCTTGAATAAGTTTTCCCTCCAAAAGTTCAAATTTTGAATTTTTAAATGTCTTATATGTAAATACATGATAATCATACATAGTTATAGTTCTCTTAGGGCCTTGAAACATTGTAAAGATCCTTTTAGACCTTTTACAAGTCATAGTCATCTTAGGAAGTAAAAAAAAGGCAAATGTAACAAAGACTATTCATAACAAGTCCTTTTCTAACTTGAGTTTGAGTGGTTGAATGAAAATATTATCTAAAATTAGTCAATCCAATCTTGGTGAAGCACTAAAATAAAAAAACCACATAGAATATAAAAATGAACAGGCATTCAAGGATGAATACAATCTTAAAAATTCTAAAATCCATGACTCTAATGGTTAATGAAAGAGTTTATAGTTTTGAACTGGGGTCTATGTACTATTGGAATATAAATTCCTAGTAAATAATGGTTTATTGTCACTTTAATTAGGTGTATCCATGTTTTTTGAGTATTAATGAATAATATAGATTCATGTTTGAATTTATATTGCATCTTTAATCTTTTTTTATCAAAACCTTCAAAGTTTTATTTTTTGTGTACTCTTAGCCCCTTGTAATCACTTGTCACACATGTGAAATATTTCATGAGCTTGTTTTAAGATTTGGAATATTTGAACAAGGTCCTTAAGAACCTGATGTAAGTGTTGGAAATTAAATAAAATCCCTAAGTTTTATAAACCATCCTTAAGGATCTTCTATCTTTTGTATCCTCTGTAAACCCTAGAGCAGGGCTCTTGAAGACATAAAGGTCTATAACATTAGATTCAATCAGTGAAAGTTTATAAATATTTACATGAGGTTACTAGAATATTTTTTCTAAATAATACACATGTTTTTAAGATACAAAATCCATATATAATAATAAATCAATGTCTGTCTTCTATGTTCCTTTAAGTGTTTACTGAGAGAGATTGGAAAAGAGAAGATTTTGAATATTTTAACCTATTATTTAGTTCCAAAAATTCTTAATAAGGATTGTAATTATTGTGAGGTTTTTATAATACTATTATTTTAGTTGTATCTAGATATGTTATGCTTGTATTGAGCCAATACTAATCAAAAGACTAAATTAGGCCTTTAAAACACAAGAAAATACAGAGTTCTAGGATCAAAAACATGCATATCTATTAAGGTATTGTTTCAAGTCCTTTGAAATATTGTTCACACCTAATAAAGGGTCATATTAATAGTATATAGGATTTTATAAGTATTTAAGGATTTTTTTAGTAAAGCTATAGATGACTGTGTGTGATAGACTCTAAATTTGGCCTGAATAGTCTTAAGAGAGAACAAGGGTTATTGACGAGTTTTATTTTTGAAAATAAAATAAAATAAGATTGGTTTCTCACAATTTCAATGATTTTTACAATTCAATAAGATTATATAGGAGATATAACTACAAATATAAAGTTATACTACCCTTCTTAAGACATAAAAATCCTACACACAGTCCTAAAATAGAGTTATGATAGAGTTTAGTCTGTTTGTCATTGATTGGTCTATTTGTTATTTGAACTCAGTCAAAAAAATCCTAATAATATTTATATCATTTTATTTAGTCATTCATAGAGTGTAATTTATTGATTCTAGGAAAGAAGGAAATTTGAAAGTTATCTATTTCCAAGGTTCAAGTGACAGTCCTATTAAGAGTTACAAGTTTCATTGAAGAAGATTGAATTAAATAATAATCTTTCTTGGTAATAATTTTTGGTATCATATCTTAGTATAAAATTGAGATCTTAGTCAAAGTATTAAAATAAATGATAATTAGATAGAAATAGAAATGGATATGAGAGAAATAAGAGGTAGAGGATAAAAGAGACAACCCACTTAGGCAGTTGAAGAGATGATGAATCTCAATACAAAATTATGGGCCATTAATCTTGTATAAAGGAGAGGAGTAGATATAGGAGACATCAGTGATAGATAGGATGATGGACCTTAATAATAAGAAGTTTTTGAGATGGAGGAAGAAGTAGAAGAATAAATTTTGGTAAAAGCAATGATGGGTGTTAGTGAAAAGCCCAAGATAGAGGTTATAATGTATGATGGCAGCCTGAATGTGGAGACCTTGATTGACTGGATAAGTAATTTGATTATGAGAATGTTTATGAATAAAAAATATTTAAATTTTAAATGATAGATCTTAAGAGTGATGTACCCCTACAGTGGGATGGTGTGAAATAGGAAATAAGAACATGAGGTTAGCCTAAAATCAAGATCTAGGACATGATGCTAGCCAAAATCAAAGGCATGTTTATGCCTAGAGATTATCAAACTAATATTTTTAAGAAAATTTAGAATATAAAATAAAAAGATATGTCAATTAAGTGTTATATTGAAGAATTTTATAGGTAGACAATAAGAGTATACCATATTAAGGAAGATATGTAGAAGGTGTCTAGGTATGTAAATGGATTAAAATTTGATGTTCAAGATGAAATTAGTCTTATTTTACCTAGATCAATTAAAGAGGCATATCAATATGCCTTGAAATTATAATAAAAGCTATAAAGAATAAAAACATAGTACTCAAGGGGCATAAGTAAGCCTCTTATAGGTAGAGGAGAGCATCCAGATAGAAGCCAGTTGTAGGTATATGAGAAAGGAGAAAGAAACCTATAAAGATAAGAACCAACCACAAGAGGAAGATATCCATTCAAAGTAAAAGACCATTTAATAAAGGTATATGTAGAATATTTATGGGTAGATGTTTTAAATGTGGAAAATTTGGGTTAGGGTCTTACGAGTGCCTTGAAAATTTATCTATAATATAAGGAACTGTTCACATAGTGCAAAAAAATGAAGAAGAGAGTGTTACATCAATTATTTATTAATATGATCCTAAAAGTGGTGAATCATTACTCATGAATAAAGTACTACTTAATCCCACCAAAGAGATCCAAGAACCACCTCAAAGGAAGAAAATCCTGAAGACCACCTTCAAAACACAATGTACATGTTGTCAAGTTATTATTGATAGTGAAAGATTGATAATTTGGTTTCTACTAAAATGGCTGATAAACTAAATCTGAAAAAGGTAACACATCAAACTCCATAAAAAGTGTCTTTGTTGCAAAAGGATCATTAGATCTTAGTGAATATACAATGTAAAGTAGAATTTTAAATAGGAAGATATAAAGATGAAGTCATGTGTGATGTTATGCCTA
Source organism: Torreya grandis (assembly GCA_037957365.1). NCBI lineage: Eukaryota > Viridiplantae > Streptophyta > Pinopsida > Cupressales > Taxaceae > Torreya > Torreya grandis. The sequence continues at coordinate 1,907,606 of JARHVA010001453.1, read as the reverse complement.
TGGATGTTTGTCATGTTATTTTAGGTATAGCTTAATAGTATGATATGAAATCCATTAGTGATGTGGAAATAAACACCTATACATTTGAGAAATAAGGACATAAGCATATAATTACACCATTGAAAGAAGAAGATGTAGCAGTAAAAACAAGTTATAAGGTGTTGTTGATAGGTGATAAATAATTATTACATCAAAACAAGAAGGATGAGGTAATTAATATCTCATTTTATTAGTGGAAGGTAGATGTTGAAGATCATAAAGGACTTGATTTATCTTTAAAAAAATATATTTTATAATTTTTTATGTGAATAAGGTAGTTGATAACCTCTCTAATGAGTTATCATTAATAAAAGATGTAAATTATCTTTAGGAGTTCATAAGAAAGGTTGATTTGTTGAATGAAGTTACAATGGGCAATAAGGACATTAAATTTTCAAATGAGAAAATAAGAACAAGTTCTCTTGAAAGACAACAATGAAAATTTCAAGGTTAGATATCAAAATAATGAAAAGAAGGACTATTACAATGGGTCCATGATGGAATATATGAACATTGGAAAAGAAGGTAATGATAAGTAGTCCAAAGAGGAAGAAATAACCATGAATAAATGGAAAATAGAGGTTTAAGTGTGGGTTAGTGTATATGATATAAATCTAATTCTCATAGTTGATTAAAAGAAGCCCCACAAGTAAAATGAATCTATTGATTCTATTAACTTGTTTGTCCAATATGTAGGTGCAATAAAATCAAATAAGGAGACAATACAAGTGAAAGGCATAAATTTATTCATCAATGAAGATAGTCCATCAACATTGTAGGAAACCAAACACAAGCAAAAGAATAAAATACTATAAATCATACATTCAAAATCATATAAACCAAATAATCCATGAGATCAAGAAGAAGTAGAAGAAAATACAAAAGGAATAATGTTGAATATTATAAATTCATCATCATTAAAAATAAATAAATTACAATCTATGAACAAGAATCCATGAAGAGATATTTTTTGTACCTTGGTGGTTTGATGTAGGATCATCATTCTCAATATGAAATATTGTACTTGGATGGGTTGGTATATGTCTCAATAGTTTTAAATTATCTTTTAATATAATGAAAAGACCTTTTATAGGTCTTAGAAGTTAGTCTAGGTAAGTTTGGAGTCTGGAATAAGTTTTCCCTCCAAAAGTTCAAATTTGAATTTTTAAATGTCTTATATGTAAATACATGATAATAGTACTAATTTATGGTCCTTAAGAGTTTTTATAGGTCCATTTGGGGATTTAAACATTGGAAAGAGCCTTTTATACCTTTTAAAAGTCATATTCATCTTCTAAAGTCAAAAAAATGGCAAATGTAACAAAATGACTATTCATAACAAGTCCTTTTCTAACTTGAGTTTGAGTGGTTGAATGAAAATATCAAAAAAATATAGTAAATCAAAGCTTGGATAAATCCTAAAATACCATATTCACATTGAATCTAAAAATGAGGAGGCATTAAATCATGAAAACAAGCTTAAAGAGGACTAAATCCATGATTTTAATGGTTTACGAAAGAGTTTGTAGTTCTAAACAAGGGTCTATATACTATTGGAAAGCAAATTCAGTATAAATAAAGGTCTATTTTCAATTAGATTAGGTGTATCCATGATTTTTTAGTATGAATTAATAATATCCATTTAATTTTGAGTTGATTTTACACTTAGATATAAGTTTTTCTTATCAAAACTTTTAAAGTTGAATTTTTTGTGTACTCTCAGTCACTTGAAATCACTTGTCACACATGTGAGAGATTTCATGAGCTTAGTTTAAGGGTTTTAAAAGTTTAAAAAGTTCCTTAATAACCTATTATAATTTTTGAAAATAAATAAATTCTTTCATTTTTATAAACCATCTTTAAGGAGCTCTCTACTTCCATATGCTTTGTGAAACCCTAAAGCAAGGTTCTTGATGATAAAAAGGTCTATAACACTAGATTCAACTAGTTAAATTTTCTAAAACTTTGAATTAGGTTACTATAATATGTTTCAAGGATAATACATGTGTTTTTAATCTATAATAAATCTTGTGAAGTGAGAAATCAATGGTTGTTTTTTGTATTCTTGTAGGTGTTCACCGAGAGAGATTAGACAAAAGAATATTATGATTGTTTACCCTATTATGTAGTTACAAAACTTATTAATAAGTATTTTAATTTTTTGAGTTTTATATAAGATTATTAAGTTATGTGTATCCATCTACTTAATTTTTTTATTGATCCAAGATTAGTCAAGATAATTAATTAGGCCTTCAAAATACAAGAAAATAAAGAGTTATAGCATTATAAACTTGCATATCTCTTAAGGTATTGATTCAAGTCCTTTTAAATATTTTCCACACATTATAAAAATTCATATTAATAGTATCCAAGAGTTTATAAATGTTTAAATATTGTTTTAGGAAAACCATAGATGACTATGTGTGACAAACTTTGAATTTGGCCTGAACACTCCTAAGAGAGAACAATGGTTATTGTTGAGTTTTATTTTTGAGAAAACAATAAAGGAATATTGGTTCCTCACAATTTTATTTATTTTTAAAATATAATAATACACTCCAAGATCTAAAATGATAAATATAAATTTATAATACCCTTCTTAAGAGATCAAAAGCCTACACATAGTCCTAAAATAAGGTTAGGACAAAGTTGAGACTTCTTGTCATTGAGTGGTCTATTTTTTGTTTGAACTTAGAAAAAACAATCAGTATAATATTCATATCATTTCCTTTAGTCATTCATGGACTATGTGAGTTAATTGAGTCTAAAAAATAAGGAAAGTTGAAAGTTATCTATTGCCAAGGTTCAAGTGATAGTCCTATTAAGAGTTATAGGTTTCATTAAAGAAGATTGAATTGAAGAAAGATCATTGTTGGAATAACAAAGATATTTCTCCAATCAGAGATGTGTGATTTTTTTAATCCCTTAATATGTATCAATAATTTTTACATAAGCTTGGTGCCAATATTAATGGTGGTTAGTAAATTCATGTTATAAATGTTTAATATTGATCTATTATCAACAAGCACCATTTTGATACCCTTATGATGTGTATTTATTTGTATGAATAAAGGAAACTCTTGGTCAATAACATCTTTATGTGGTAATGATATTGGATCAAAAGTCTTTATTTTTGCATTGTTTTTTAAATATTGCATGATATCCACAAAGTAAGCAGCTCAATATCACTCAAAACTCTCATTTAATGTAATGCCTCATATAATATATCCTTATAAATAATATATTGATTTACAATTTCAAGGATGGAAATATTAGCATGTGTGTAGTTCAATTGGTAAAAAATATCACATCCCTTAGATTTTATCACAAACTTTAGCTTAGGACTAACTTATTGTATATTAATAGGTGCCATATTAGGTTGACGACCTTTATCTTTTCAAGTAATGACCATATAAATCATGGAATATAATATCATCCATGGATGAATAATGGATATGATATGGTATTTGTCACTTGAATAATATATATGCATAAAAAATGGTTAAGATAATGCACATTGGCATATAGATATGGGATCTATAGTATTATAAAAAATAATTATGAAAATAGACTGTGTTATTTTGTATTTAAATCCCTCTCATAATATTGATGGATCTGATTATTTATTTGGATGACACCTTGGATTAACATAGTACAATAGAAAACTATTGATATAGTTATAAATTGTAACATAAACTGAGTTACATATGCATCAATATTGAACATATTGATATAAAATGAAATTTTATTTTGAACTTGTAAAATCTTGTTAAATAAATTTGAAAAAAAAAAGATAATTAGGAAACCCTAGATAGATATTTAAGTTTTTTAGGATTAGAGGTTAGGTTCACAAAAATTTTAACCCTAAAATATAGATTAATGTGGAATATATTTTTAAATGGATAAAGATATCCTAAGTCACAAGGATGGTATACTATTTCTAGAGTAGGCCAATTATTTGAAAAACTTAGATAGAACATATACTAAATTTATTATACTAAGATCCTAAATATAGAAAGTAAAACTATGATAGACATCATAATGATAATAAACACAAGATAATTATCTATTTATGGTGATAGCACATATCTACATATGTAAAGGGAAGAAAGTGGACTAGATATATATTTCGGAATAATCACATCATTTTAGAAATTTGACCTCTATAGTTGTTAACACTTTCATTGACCTAGGATAGTTGTACTTACACTATTCTCTAACTTAAATATAGGTGTCTAGTATATAATATCTATTGAAATAAGATAAAACCACCTACATGATTGTGGCATCTATGTCACATTCACTCTATTACATTCAAATTTGGGTTATGGACTCTCAATCCTTATCAAATAATAAAACCCTAGTTATTTATCTTCATAATGGCTATGGTAAAACTGATTTAGTGTGCACATGGTGTCGAGATACCTTAAATATACTTCTATCAATGAGAAATTCTTTGCTATTCAATATTTTTAAGAGGTTCTCAAACATTTATAGTTCTCCCCTATGTTTTGGCTTGTTTATGAATCATGCAATGTGTGATAAGAAAGTATAATAGTTACCTAGCTTATAACTTGGAGAATATAGCTCATGGATTGCTCCTTCAGTAGTTCAAACCTATAGATATTATTTTCCTATGACTAAGATGTAAATAAGAGTAAATTGAGAATCTTTTCTCACTTAAGTGCTTGATATAATACTTTTTTCAAGTTTCCTTGTGAGTTTCTAGGTGTTTTCTAGGTTATTTATAGGTGAGTAATGAATGAGTATTGATCTTATATTTATACAAATACCTTTGAAGAATATATCACATTCAAACACTTATTATAAACATAATACTATATTTCATATAAAAATTGGATGACTTTAGGGCATTGGACACTTACATCAGATTCAAACACTTGCATCGAGGTAGGTGTCTAACTGGGATCCAAATGTTAAAGTAATTAGAAAACATGTGAAGGTCCAAAACTTTTAAAGATGTAATATAAGAAATTCATAGCTTTTTTGGTAAGATATAAGGCCTTTTTCATCAAAATTACATTATCTGGACTAAGAGATAAGCAATTAAGCACAAAGAGATAGGGTATGCGAGACTTTTGGTAGAGGGAAATGTCTAAAAGTTGAAGGTAAATCCATGATATATTTTTCCCAAGTGTACAAGGCTGAGGTGATATATAATTAGTAAATTTCATTATTATATTATTCTAGATATATTATACCTATGTATAATGGGGATAGTATGAACACTTCTTTTTCAAAGCTCATAATATTATTATCATGTGTAAAACGGGAGATGGATGCTTATTGATAGGCCTTAGCCAATGGACATAATATCCCTATCTTTTTTATAATGGGAATATTACCATTATAAACAACATAAAAATATCATAAAATAATATAATAATACTTTTACCTTGTGTTTACACAAGATAGGAATATTAGATTCTTAAAGATAATATTATTAATCTACTAGACCTATGTAGAATAGGAATAATATGAGCAATTCTTGTTCAATGTTCATAATATTATTATCATGTGTAGTATGGGCACATATAAAATATAAAAAACATAAGAATATTATCAATTAATATATATCCATTATATCTAGAGCATGATTGGTATCTATTCATTAGATTATAAAAATATTGATTTTGGAGGCCTAGACACTTGCATCAACTTATGGATAATTGCATCAACACTTTTATCCTAGTCTTGACATAGTTATCCTATAAATAATATTTATTATATTTTTAATCAACCACCTAGAGCCTTATGTGTTTTATATCACTTTTCTATTATCTCATTCGTTCCCGTAGATAGGATTTTGATGACTATGTATGGATAAAATCCTATCTATTTATCTTAGATCTTTGTAACTTTCCAAAAATGGGTTAGTGGGATCATGGTGTTATGTTAACTTCAAGGACACCTTTATCAATTATCACTTCATATATACCTAATACTCCAAGGAGGGCCTTAGACTTATCTAGTTTTCTCATAGGTGTTGGCTTGTGTGTACACAAGGGTGAAATATATTATATATAAAGGCATGCAATGATCTATCTTGTAACTTGAAAAATAATACTCATGGGTTATTCTTTGAGTTATTTATATATTTAATATGATTGATCCTATGACTGATATGAAAATAGGTAAGAATAGGGTAGGGGAAATTAGTTATGTAATTGATTGAATGAGCTTGAATATGTGTTTTATTATTATTAGATAAATGAATATTGAGTAGGATTATATATATATATATATATATATATATATATATATATATATATATATATATATATATATGTATGTATGTATGTATGTATGTATGTATGTATGTATGTATGTATACACACACACACATATGTATACATATATATATATATATATATATATATATACATATATATATATATAGACACATACATATATATATATATATACATATACATATATATACATATACATATATGTGTGTGTGTGTGTATGTGTGTGTGTGTGTGTTTTATTATTATTAGATAAATGAATATTGAGTAGGATTATATATATATATATGTATGTATGTATGTATGTATGTATGTATGTATGTATACACAGACACACACACACACACACACACACACACACACACACACACACACACACACACACACACACACACACACACACACACACACACACACACACATACACACATGTGTGTGTGTACCAAATTTTTTATAAATATCTCATGGTAGGGTTAATAAAAATGAACCAACCCATAGGATTCAATATATATATATATATATATATACACACACACACATGTGTGTGTGTGTGTACCAAACTTTTTAAAAATATCTCATGGTAGGGTTAAATAATAAAAATTAACCAACCCATAGGATTCAAAATATTTTTAAAATATATGACTTTTGAGGATGAGATACTTAAAAATAATTTGAACACTTGCATCAATCAAGTGTCCCTATGTGGGACACAAGTGTTTAGTAGTCTAGGAAGCTATTGAGGATATGAAACTAGAACTGAAGGATATATATCATGTTTAAATATTTTTTACAATGTAGGAGATCTAGGACATCATAAATTATGGGGTCAGACTATAAGATAAAATAGTTAGGCATAATGAGATGGTGAATGTGAACCTTTTGGTAGTAAGAAGGTCAAAACAGAAGAGTAGATCATTGATAAGTATTTGTCAAGTATACAAGATTGAGGTTATATATAAATAATATTTTAGTATATAAAATTTAAAGTATTGATCTTATATTGAAGTCGGCTATTTTTTGGCTCAAATTTTGGACATGTTTAGATATATCAAAAGGATAATTTTGTTTGGTGTGATTCTCTAAAACTACATTGCATTTATCATCATGAGTGTAAGAAACATATTTTGGATTTTCATGATAAGATCATAAGCTTTACTTACCTTTACCTAAGGAATTATTAGGTGAATATTTGTCATATTTAGGAGGGTTTTATCCCACTTGATTATAAGGTAATGAAAGTCATCATGATTAAAATATAGGGGTAGTTTAGCACATATCCCTATAATATGTAACAAGAATTGATATTTGTGTGCTAAGAGGTAGTTTTGGACTTGGTTAGGAGCCTCTTAAGGTGGATAATTAGTTTTTGGACTATGCTCACTATAGTTAACAAGAATATTATCATCATTTATCTCTACACCCTCCTCTTGATTTTCAAAGTGAAAGGGGTCTCTAACAAAAGGTTCTTCCCTATTTTCACTGCTCTTCAAATATTATTGGAGTTGAGTAGTTGGAGGGATGATGTGACTCTATTTATGTGACTTAATATTGGCCTTGGATCCAAGATAGTTAGTATTTAATGCGGATTGATGGACTGTGGGCCTATATAGTTAGGGTACACAATGGATTGATGGATTTATGACCCAAGATAGTTAGGATACACAATGTATTGATGTATTTAAGACCCAACATAGTTAGGATAAATAAGGGGTTGATGGATTTGTGACCCAAGATATTTATGATACACAATGAATTGATCTAATATAGTTTGAATAGATTGTTATATTTTATTCAAAATAGGTTGGTCCAAAATGGTTTGGATTGACAATGATTTTGATGTCTTGCAATATATATGGTTTGATTCAAGATTGCAATGGATTAAGTATTTTGGTTTTGATGTCAAGATAAACCTAAAAAAGATAGCTTGTGTTGATGGAAGGGTTTTTAACTTAGCTTTCTTATTAAATTTTTTATCATTAGTTTCCACAAGAAGTGTATGGGAATTAATAGAAAAGATAAATATTCAATCACTAATATATCACAAGGAATAAAATTTAAATCATACGACATATAACCTAAATTATTAAATAATATGAACACAACACAAACAAACCATAATTTTAAAGGATAAATATTGACAAGATGTTGAGTGATTTGTAGACTCTCATATATATTTACTTGCCTATTGGATAGCATTGACCTCATATTTCAAGGAAATGACATAAAGGCTTCTATTCCTATATCCCACTATCCCCAATTTTAAGGGTAAAATAAGAATAAATTCCTTGGGTAATATGATCTTCTAAGGTGTACCACAAATCAAATAGAAAAATGTCTTCATATGGATTATAATTTTCACATGTTTTACTAGGGGATGTCTTCTATATACATTTAAATATAATGAGATGGAATACTATGTAAGAAGACAATTAATGTGGTGTACAAAAGGGTCTTATCCCCATGTTCCCACTCCATCCATATAATTTTAGTATAATTCCACCATAAAATCTAACCTTGAGGTAGCTTCTAAAACTCTAGGTATTAGGGGATGAAACCACCTCACTCATGATGCCCATAAAATGGGTAACTACTTATAAAATTTAAATAATTTATCTTTAATTTATATACCCTACTAGTACACCATGTTTGGCCTACTACATGTTGTTGAAATCCATAGTCTATAGAGCCTCTAGAAATAAAAATTCAAAAGACTTAGATTATTTGATTTTCAATATTTACACCTACGTGGTGTGAGGAAAGATCATAATCAAATCTGATTATTGGGCTACACAAGTTACAAGGACTATTTTTTATTTTGGAGATCACCCCCAGGGTGTGAGGAAAGAGCATATGTAGTTTACTAGTAACATATATAAAAACATGCATAAATGAAATTAAACAAATAAGATTAATTTTTTAAAAAAATATTTAATTAAATATTATAAATAAAAAATATTTGAAAACCAAATTAGACAAACTAGAATTAATTAATTAAAATATTAAAAAAAATAAAAAATAGGTTGGTAAGTTTAAAAAATATATTTCAATTTTATTTGCATTTTTGACGAGCGGGGACACATAAATACATTTATTAGATTGTGATAATCATATATTACAAGTGATAAGGTTGAAAATTGGTCAAAAAAAGAGAGACAAAGATATAAAACAACAAATAAAAAGATGTAGAAAGTAATTTTGTCAAAACTCATAACAACTTCACTAAAAATTAGAAAAATAGTACAAAAATAGAAAAAAGCCATAAGAATAATTTTACCAAAAAATGGATTATTTCATTGGAACTTAGAAAAAAACACTATTTTTTTTGATGATTTATCCGAGAATATGGTCAATTTCACCTTAAAATTATTGTTATTTCACTAAAACAATTTTGTCATTTTATAAAAAGTTAAAAAATAGAAGACATAAAGATAGGAAATATATAACATAATTTTTAAATCAATAAAAATAGAGATCAAAAATAAAATAAATAAATATAATTAAAAAAATCATATTAAACCATATAGATGATGATTTCACTACTATTTTTTAAGATTTCACTTAAAATAGATACAATTCTACCAATATTTTTTTAAAATTTCACCATTGTGCACATAACCTACAGAAAAAAATGTTAGAGATTTCACTAAAAATTTTGAAATTTTCATTGAAAATAATTTAAATTTTATTGGCTTCATTAAAAAAATTATTATTTATTAGTTTTCATTTATAGCTAAACAAAGTGGACTAAACTGGACAAATTTTACTTGTAACAACAAGCAAAACCTTCCAAAAAACATGTTCTCTCAATTAGTGAATAAAAAACTTTGAAATAGACTAAAAACTAATGAAAATGGGTGATTAAAATAAATTTTAATGGTTCTCACTAGGCATGCCATAATGTAATATGTGTAGACATCTAAATTTACTTGCTTCATTTATCATCACTAATATTATTATTAGTTGACACTAATTTCATCCTTTTTATCTAATCCCATTTATCTCTTTTAAATTTGTTCCAATATCACACCCTTCTAGTCATTTATCTAACATCCTCCTTCATTCCTCTTCATCTATTAACCTTATTCCTACCCTGAAAGTCAATTAATTCACCTAATTTCCTATTATCCACTAACTAATCTCACTTATCCATTATATTGGAATTTTAAATTCCAATCCCACCTATCCTAACCTATTCCTAAGATCTTCGACATCACTAGTCCCTAATCACCCATCAAATCACCTCATATAACCAACTATTAATCTTTCGTATCCACTAATGAATTCTATAATTCTCTAATTCTATAATCCTCTTTTATTCTCTCCACCCTCTCTAGAATCCTCTAAATCTAGAGGCTTCCAAAGAATTTTAAATCCTTTTTAATTACCCCTCCTTGGTCTATTTAAACACTTCTACTCATGTATTCAGAATCTAATGATTAAATCCATGATACACCAATTCATACTTTCATCAACCTATCCATGCAATCCAAGTCTTTTGACCAAGTGAACATTATGCTAAAATTTTGAGTTTACTTGTAAACAATCCATAATCATTAAGTCTTTTTATTATTTTGATCTTGATTTAGAAAAATTAGATTTTAGGATCTAATATTGGTATGAATGTTTCATTTAACCTTGCATTATTGTCCTAATTATTTCTATATTTTAATGGTAAATTGTAGATTAAGGTATTTTTGATATAATCTCCTCATATCTAACTCTTATTGCTCAAATTTATCATCTCGCATTTGGCAACCATACTGGAAGCCTTCCATTTGGGCTAACCTTATGTGATTTTATTTTTTTACATTTGCATTAAAGTTTGGATTGAGGATAGATTATGGCCAAAAAGCTCAAAAATATCATGTTCTAGGTGAGAGGTGGTATTTCTCTGCAACAAATGATTTTGAATAAGCAATTTTGACCTCAATAGTCAAACTTTTGATTGACTGCACAACTTGAGCACTAGCTATAAAACATTTTGGAAGTATTATAGCCTCTTGAAAAATCAGCTCTCAATAGAGAGTATTTTAATAGATAGATGCATTTTTACTTTCATAAAGCATGATTTTGACCTAATCATAAGGGTACTAACCCAGATCTATGTTTTTTATATTTGGCAATCTTGTTACTTCTACTAGGTTATTATCTACATGTAGGAAAGGGGGGATTTGACCAAACAAATTGATCATGCTTGACATACCCCTTTTGAATATATTATATAATACTACATGTCCATAGATGTGGTTCTAAACCTTAGATGCAATTTTGCCTCAACAAGAGGCAGATTTGATTTAGGTAGAGAATCACTAACTTAAGCTTGTGTTTTTTTATACCTAATAGTTTATTATCACTATTTGATTGTTATATATTTATAAGGAGGATGATTTTATACTTGGAAAATATCACATATCCCTAAAATCCCTCTTTTAACCATATTCTTTAATACCACTTATCCATAGAGTCAATTTTGAATCCTAGAGATGGATTTAACAACCCTAGAGGTAGTTTTGACAGTAAAAATAGATAATAACTATTAGAATTCTAGTTTTTCATCTTTAATCATAAATATTTATACCTTTGTAGATTTTTTTAGTCTTTTATTCTGATAATCAATATTTGTATATCTTATATATGCTATGATTTTTAATCTTTGTAAAACCACATCTCAAAATAAGAAATATTGATTTATAAAGTCAACTTTGAATATCCATAAGCATTTTTGAATTAGTACAATTATGTAATAAATTTGCCTAATTATATCTAATATAAACTTGTTTTAAACAAGATAAAAATCACTTTTGGACATTTTTAACACATTATTCTATAGTTTTCTTTAAAATTTATCATTTTTCCATTACTCACAAAACCAACTCTCTAAATTGGTAGTATTGATAGCCACATGCAATTTTGCATTAATCACAGGTAGTCTTTCCTAATTGTGTGGTTATATCCTACTAAATGTCTACAAAATTGAATATTTAGAGAGGTGGTTTTGACCTATCATTTGTAGTTTTGCATGTTTTGGAATTGATTTTAAAAATCTATGTATAAGTGATTTTGTCTTCTACAATAGCTACTTTGCATTCATTTTTCCCTTCACGTTATCCTTTTTGAGTGAATTTTAAAGATCATATTCAGTGTATTTTGAGTCATTACAAGGTTTCTTCAAGGGGCACTACACCTTGACCCCATAAAGGGCATTGCCCCTTAACCTCGCAAGGGGCACTACCCTTTGACCCCATTGGGGGTTGCCACCCTAAGACCCTTATTATGTTATGGAACCTATTTCCACATTACAATTTATTTCAAATATTTTACATTGAAATGTACTTTACACTCTTAATGTATTGTCTGGACCCCTTTTTTTCAAGAATATAGACACATGGTTTATCTATACTTCTATATGTGTGGTGTCATCACCCATGATTAATGGGGAACCATTATGGGTTGAATTGGCCCATTTTTTGGTACCCATTATTTTTTAAAATTGCTATGTCAATTACCTATTAATGTAATTACATATAATTAGATATTTAGTAAGTAATATATTAGAAGAATTGAGTTTGAGAAGGTGAACAAAGTGTGTGAATTTGAGAGAGTTTATTGAGCATAATTCCAAATAATATTTGTGAATTTTAATTATGATAAAACTTATCTAAGAGTGGATTTTACTCTTTTTATCTTGTAATAAAATCTGAGTAAGTGTTTCTTGGTGCATGTATCCCATATTGGGTGAAGCACGTTAAATCCTATCTTTTTGTTGTGCATTTTAATTTATGTTTTTAAAGTATCTCTATTCATAGATCTTTTTTATTGTAATTATATGAAATTATTCCAAATTTATTTATAATTTATTCCTAACAAATGGTATCAAAGATAGGTTATATTTTTTGAAGTGTTGAATCGTAGGAAGGGTTATTAGTTTAAGTGGGAGCTATGGATGATGATAGTAGATGAAAGATTAAAAAGTTTAATGGGTGGGACTTTATTCTATGGAAGATGCATATGATGGATTACCTTTATTAGAAGGACCTCCATGCTCTACTAGGAGAAAAAGTAAAGCAACTAGTGGGTACATTAGATGAGGATTAAGAGCTACTTGATAGGAAAACACTTAAGACCATCCAATTATGCCTTAAATCTTTGATCACATTTAATATATCACAAGATAAGACCATGGAAGGTCTCATTAATGCATTAAAGAAGTTATATGAAAACCCTATGCTTCTAATAAAATATTTTTACTAAAAATTGATTTAATATGAAGATGTTTTAAAATGGTTTAGTTTTTTATCATTTAAATGAATTTAATATGGTTGTGAGTGTGTTTAAATTTGTAAAAATTGAATTTGATGATGAAGTTAGGGATCTAATTATTTTGTGTTCCTTATGAGAGAGTTGGAACAACCTAGTAATGTTTGTGAGAAACTTGGTCTCTAAAAAAACCATATTGAAGTTTGAAGATGTCATAGGAGTAATCCTTAGTGAGGAAATATGATGGAAAATATTTGGGGAAACTTCTACTTTAGGATATGCTTTGGTAGTCGAGAGTATAGGGAAACAAAATTATAGAGGAAAAGGAAAGTGTGAAAATTCAAATAGTCAAGGAAGGTCAAAATCAAATATTAGGATGACATGTTGGCACTGTGGAAAGATTGGGAATATGAAGAAGGATTGTTAGGCTCTTCAAAATAATAATAATAAATAAGAAGGCACCAAGGAGGTGAATGTGGTAGTAGGTAATGTTTGTCAAGATGTATTAATTCTCTTCATACATAATATTATTGATTTTTGGGTTTTAGATTTAGGGGACTCTTTCATGCTACACCATATAGGCATTAATTTATTGATTATGTTCAAGGGAAATTTTGACATGTTTATCTTGGTGATGATGAGCCTTGCATCATAGTAGTAAAATGATATGTTCAAGTCAAGAGGTAGAATGGGAACACTTGGCTACTAAAGGTTGTTAGGCATGTGCCCAAACTAAGATTAAATTTAGTATATGTGGAGCAACTTGGAAATGAAGGTTGTATGATAAATTTTACATTAGATTCTTAGAATGTGACCAACGGTGATCTTGTGGTAGTAAGAGGTAATAATGTTGGTACCTTGTATTTATCAAGTAGTGTTGAATATTGTAATTTAGTTGTTGTACCTGAAGATGCAACTTTGTGGCACGATAGGATCAGTCACATGAGCCAAAAGAACATGTAAATTTTTAAGGATAGGTTACCTAGATTAAAAGGGTTTGATTTATATATCCTTGAAGACTATGTGTATGGAAAATTAAAAAAGGTAAAGTTTCTCAAGGTTGGACCTAAGAGGAAGGAGAATAAGTTAGAGCTAGTTCATTTGAATGTATGGGGGTTAGGTTAGGTATCTTCTATTGATGGATCATCTTATTATGTCACTTTTATTGATTATGAAACTAGGAAAGTTTGGTATGTATGGTATTAGGAGAAAATATGATGTGTTTGATATATTTAAAAAATGGAAAGCCTTGGTTTAGAATGAAATAAGTATCAAGTTAAAATGTATCAGGTTAGATAATGGTGGGGAGCATTACAGTAATGAATTTTATATTAGTATTATAGGAATGGAATTTGTAGATAGAGGATAGTTTTAAGAACTCCATAGTATAATGTAGTTTTAGAAAGGATGAATATGACTATCATGAAACATGCTAGGAGTATGAGGTTGCATGCAAGACTACCCCTTTATATTTGGGTAGAAGTAGTAAACATAGTTGTATATTTGATCAATAGAGGACCTTCATCTTCCTTATATGGAAGAACACCTAAGGAAGCTTGGTCTGGTAATAAGTTTGATTATTTATTTCTTAGATTATTTGAGTTTGAATCTTTTATTCATATTGATAAAGATGATAGGACCAAGTTAGAGGCTTAATATGAAAAATGCACCATTATTGGTTATAGTGAGGATGACTTTGGCTTCCATATTTGGAGTCTTAACAATAATAAAATATTTCTATCTAGGGATGTGGTCTTTAATGAAAAATTCATGTACAAACAATAGTTATAGGAATAGAGAGAGGATTATATAAAATATTACATAGTGTTAGAGGATATTGCAGATGGTAAAGTATCCAAGCAACTAGTTCATGCACCTACTCCATAAGAATATCAAATTCCTAGGGTGAGAAGGTTTTCTAGGGTAAGAAGGGAACCTAAACATTTTTCTCCATATCTTAATTATTTATTACTCACTAATAATGAAGATGCACAATGATTTAAAGAAGTAATCCATGTAGATGTCAGGAACAAGTGTGAACAAGAAATGGATGAGGAACATTAGTCTCTGATATAAAATCAAACTTGGGATCTGGTGAACCCACCTAAAGGGAAGAGAGAATTATATAACAAGTGGGTTTATCAAATTAAAGAGGATGGTGGAGGTAAGAAAAGGTGAAAGTCCTAGTTTGTGGTAAATGGGTTTGTACATAATAAGGGAATTGATTTCGATGATATTTTTTCTCCAGTGCTGAAGATGACTTCTATTAGGACTATTCTTGGGATAGTGGTAGTGAAAGACTTACACGTAGAGAATCTAGATGTGAAGACCACATTATTTCATGGTGATTTGGAAGAGGAATTATACATGAAATAACCATAGCGATATGAGGTCATAGGGAAGAAGAACATGGTGTGTAAACTAAAGATGATTTTGTATGGATTGAAATAAGCTCAATGACAATGGTACAAGAAGTTTGATAGTTTTATGACAGAGAAGGAATACTCCAGGTGTAATTCAAAACATTTCATATATATCAAGAAGTTTTATGATGGTATTTAGATTATCCTACCTATTCATGTGGATTACATGTTGGTTTTAGGTAAAAACATGAAAGAAATAAAGTTACTCAAAGAACAACTTAGTAATTCTTTTTCTATGAAGGATTTGGGGTAGCAAAATAAATCTTTGGTATGAGAGTAATTAGAGATAGGAAGGAATGAAAGATGAATTTAACTCAAGAAGATTACATGAAAAAGGTATTGGAGAGATTTAGTATGTAGGATGTTAAACCAGTTGGGACTCCTTTAGTAGGCCATTTCAAGTTATCAAAGGAGTAGTGTCCAACGATAGAGGAGGAAATAATATAGATGTCCTATGTACCTTACTCATCACCAGTTGGTAGCTTGGTGTATGCCATGGTGTGCATTAGGACAAATATTTCCCATGTAATGGGAGCAGTAAGTATGTACATGAGTGATCTAAGTAGAGAGCAATGACAAGCAATGAAGTGGATCCTTTGGTACTTCAAGGGGACCATGGGGATAGTTTTAAGATATGGTGGATTACACACCATTTTGCATGGTTATGTATATTTGGACATGGCTAGAGATTTAGATAGTAGTATGAGCACAACAAGTTATGTATTTAATATTAGTGACATAATGGTGAGCTAGATTTCATGACTATAGAAACTTATAACTTTGTCAACCATAGAGGTTGAACATATTGCTACCATAGAAGCAAGTAAAGATATTATTTGGTTATAATTGTTTCTTAAAGAGTTGGGTCATAATCAAGAGGAATAGAAGCTATATAATTATAGTCAGAGCATTATACACCTAGCAAAGAACTCTATCTTCCATTCTATCATGAATAATATATAGCTACCATTTCATTAGAATAGCTTTGGAGGAAGAGAAGTTGAAGTTGGAGAAGATTCATACCAATTAGAATCCTACAAACATGATGATCAAGGTAGTCACAAGGGAAAAAATGAAGCTATGTTTAACTTTGGTTGGCCTTCATAGATGACAGTGAAGCATTAAGAATCTTACTCAGAGGAAATCAGTCTCTATGTGGGAGATTATTATGTTATAGAGCTTATTTCCACATTACAATTTATTTCAAATATTTTACATTAAAATGTATTGTACACTCATTATGTATTATTTTTAGGATTCAGGAGTATAGATAAATGGTTTATATATACTTATATATGTGTGTGGTGTCATCACCCATGATTAATTGGGAACCATTATGGGTTGACTTGGTCCATGGTTTTGGTACCCATTATTTTATAAAATTACTATGTTGATTACCTATTAATGTAATTACATATAAATGGATATACAGTGGGTAATATATTAGAAGAGCTGAGTTTGATAAGGTTAATAAAGTGTGTGATTTCAAGTGTGAATTTGGGAGAGTTTGTTGAGCACAACTTCAAATAATATTTGTGCATTATAATTGTGAGAAGAATGATCTAAGAGTGGATTATATTCTTGTTGGATTATAATAATATTTAACCAAGTGTTGTTTGGTGGATGTATCCTACATTGGATGAATCACATTAAATCCTATCTTCTTTTTATGCATTTTAATTCTTTTTTCTTTATGTATCTTTATTCATAGCTCTTTTTATTTTGATTCTATGAAATTATTCCACATTAATTTTTGATTTATCCTTAACTTATGTAATACATCTACTTGATAATATCTAATATAAACTTGCTTTAAACAAGTCAAAAATCACTTTTGGACATTTTTTAACACATTATTATATAGTTTACTTTAAATTTTATCATTTTTCCATCAATCACAAAATTGCCTCTCTAAATTGGTAGTATTGATAGCCACATGTAATTTTACACTAACCATAGGTAGTTTTGCCTAATTTTGTTGTCAAATCCTATTAAATGTCTACAAAACCACATATATAGAGAGGTGGTTTTGACCTATCATTTTTAGTTTTGCTTATTTTAGAATTGATTTTGAAAATCTAACTATGTATAACATTCATTTTTCCCTTCAAGTTGTCCTTTTTGAGTGAATTTTCTAGGATCATATTCAGTGGATTTTGAGTCATTACAAAGGTTATTCAATGGGCACTACACCTTGACCCTATAAGAGGCACTACCCCTTAACCCCACTGGGGGATACCACACTAACACCCCCACATCATGCCCCTCATCGAAAGAGATATAGATTAAAATCATGATTTTTTAGTATTTTTATTATGGCTTATTTGACTAATATTTATTTCTTACAAGGGTGAATCTAATGACAATTTTGACTTGATAGAATCTTCTCTTATATATCATATATTTTGACTAACATCTTCTCTTGTAGGTCATATGTTTTTATTAATGTCTTGTCTTGCATGTTAACCCTCAATATTACCAATTAAAACTACTAATAACTTACTTTTCAAGACACCTAGCAAAGATTTTGGCATTTAAAAAAATATCTTGTATATATTTTATATATATCACACTTAATCAATTGGTGAATTAATATTTTTGCTTAATTGAGTGTCACCTGATGGATACAATGGTGTATGTTCTCCTCCCTACATCTTAATGACAAGACTTAGAGATTTAAAACCCCACTACTAAACCCATTCATTTTTTCTTTTTTAGGGGCAAGGTGATGTGGAAGTGATTCCCATGCACTTTTCATAGTCGTAGGGGTATAATGACTGTGGATTTTACCACCACACACTAATCCACTCCATGTTTTGATAAATTATATATATATCAATTATAAGTTTCTTCAGGCTAATAATTTGACCCCATAAAGGTCTTATATGAAGAGGAAGCATTAATTATCTAAACTAGGCATTAGATATCACTCTACATGGATCTGGTACCCATGTACCTTGTGTATATTAGGGATTCCATTAGAGGCCTTGTTAAACCTAGAATAAAAACAATTCCCATAATAAGAAACTTTATATCAGAGTTAGTATCATCTCCCGAGTGACTGTCATGTGTATACAGGGTTGAGAGGGTTCAGGAGATTTCATAACAGGTCACCAAACTATATCCTTAGCCTAAAATCTATTAGATGGTGCATTTATTAAGTTACACTCCCAATCAATTTATTAATCTTAGGTTTGTGGTTTGTTTGATTTTGTGAATGTTGTGTTAGAATTGTGTTATTTTTTTAGCCAACTTAGTCTTTTACCCAAGCCTTTACATACTTATCTAGGTCTATTTCACATATTATCTTGTATATCCTTGTCTCATAATATCTTTTTGTACATCAATGTCCTTTTGTACATATTTTTTTATACATTTGTATACATCATTTTAAAATTATTTTGGCTTGCATATTATCCTACCTCTCATCACCTCTCTCATCTTAGCCACATACTATCCTAGTTTCATACATATATCTCTAGTCATTCGCTGACTTACATATCATAATCAAGTCTTACCTTCAAATAACCTTAGCATTAATCATCCCCAGTGTCATAATACTAAGTTCACATTATCTATAACCAATCACATGTCACCTTGACTTACTCAGTCCCCCTATTCCAAAATTGGTCATTTATCTTAACCTCATCTTATCCACCATATTATTAACCTAACCAAAGCATAGTCCACCTTGTCACCCCATCAAGTCTATAGTCATATTTTAGTTCTCCTCCACATTATAAAAACATTCTTTACATATCAAGGTCTTCATCATTATCTTTCTTGTGTATAATTGAATTTGATTCATACACATCATTATAATCCTATGCACTTATTTTATTAGATCATATTAGTTTTGAGCTAGTCTTAATCCAATCAATCCCTAATCAAAATTAATCTCTCATGACAATCTAGCCCCCATTCGAGTGTTAGAGCTTGTCATAGATCACCTATTCAAATCTATTCAAAATTACTAAAGTCTTACTCACATCTTAAATTCATCTAATTCATCTTGTATTACTTCATTAACCATCACATCAAATAAACTTGAGATCAAACTAGAGAAATCCTTTGTCTAAATTTTCTCTACATATTCCATCTTCATCCCTCAATATTTCCATTCAATCCTATGCACCTTTTGATTGGGGTTGGTGAGCCACATCATCCATACTTTCTCCTTTCTTGATCAATGGCATCTAATAGAAATTTGGTCAATGCCCTGATTGAGCAATGCCTCATGGATAATAAGTATATACTCCTATATTTCCTCATCAAGATGAGCACTCCAAATCTTACACACTTTTACCTCATCCACCGAAATTTACCTCCAATCCACACCCATTAACATCAAACAAATCCTAATTTTAACACCACCCAGTCCCATTCAAACACTTAATACACTAGTCATACCTAGTTTCTACCCTTTTTTAAACTATAAAAGTGAATCCAATCCTATCCACATCATCTACTACTATTATTCCCACCTAATCATGTCAACAATTATCTGATCCAATGCCCAATGCATCTAAATTTAAGTCAAGAAATGAAGAGAGGCCCTATAATCCTCTTTTTATAGCCTTTGAAGCCCTATTCCAACAACTTATTGATGCCAATGTGATGGTTTATCCATCCATACAAAATCTTAATCCAAACAAGCCTAATCCTTCTTGGTATAAATATAACCAATACTATGTATATCTTTGAACCTAGGGGCATACCATTAGTCAATGTCATAATTTCCAAAACTATATCCAAGACCTCATTGATCATGGTGACATTCAAATTGAGACTAAATCAAATGAGTTACATCCCTGGGTGAAAAAGAAGAGGAATGTCCAAATTTAATTCCTAACCATGATCAACCCCTCCCCTTTTCAGGACAAGGTCAAGACAGCACATCCAACTTCCACTATCTACCTATTTTTAATAAATCCTCCATCAATAATGATTCCATTTCCCATAAACCTAGTCCCCACTTCTCTTGTGAGTCCTTATTATATGGACCTATCTTTGGAAAATCCATTACTCCTCTATCATCTTCCTCTCATCCATCATATCAAGGACCCCATATTGAGAGGTCATTTGTGGACAATAAATATTCTACTAGCATCATTACATCATGTACATCAAATCTAGCATTGGATTCAACACTAGTTTTATTTGTATTAAGATCATGTTCAAAACTACTATTTTAATCATATTCCTCATTAGAAACATCCCCCTCATAGATATTGTATCTCATAATGACATCTACCTATTTTAGAATATCATCAATCTAGATGTCAACCAATCATAAGGCATAGTCTCTGATCATAATTAGGATGATAAAGTCATAACATAGTTTTTACAATCTTTCTCTATCAAAGATACTAAGAGTGGATCTAATAATACCTTGGATGTATATACTATAGTTAGTACTAGTGGTGATTTTTTTGATCTTGAAGAGATTTTATCTTATATCAAAATTGGGTTTCCTAGGAACTCTTATGAAGACCATGTTCCCCAATCACCACTACCTTAATCCATCATAGATCCTTTTATTACCATCAATTATCATTTAATAACTTCCCTCCATAGGGATTAATATTAACATACATGGTTGGACACTTCCTTTAGTAACATAACATGTGTAAAAAATACAAAGGTCTAAGACCATATTCAAAAATTCATACTTAATGATCAAATCACCTTTGATCCAAAAAGTCAAAATAAAAAAGGGTCAAATAACTGATCTAATCAACATGTATATTTCCCCATCGAAACCCTCTTTGAAGCACTAAGATACCATCAAGGTTAAAATAATCATTTTTCAAGTCAAAGATTAGTCTCCTCTAGTGAAGTCCAAAGTTAAGCACTAGGGGGTAGTCAAGATATAATCAAGTATAAATATCAAAATAATGTCAAAAACACTATCACTATGGTTGATAATCCTTAAAATAATCAAATCAAAGAAGAATCATGTAGTTAAAGTATTTTGGATCTATTACAGTCTTTTATCATATGAAACCAATCAAATGTGGAAAATCCAACATGTCTAATTATGAGTGTGACTTCTAGCCCCACCTCCTAAACATAAACTACAACTTGTTATCATGTTCCCAAAATTTCATAAAGTCCTAGCATCCATTCAAGACTAATATACCCTCATCAGCATCAATATCTAATACAATCCATACCTCACATCACCTTCTTGGGAAATATTATCTTTCATAAGATTGATGAAAACACATGGTCTAGATGTTTCGAAGGGTCTCAATCAAGATTCAACAAAGGTTGAAAGTACATTAATACATGCTACATCAATATCATGGTCTTAACATCACAAATTTATAGAACAGGTGTTGGCTAAAAATCATGAAAATGTCTACAACCTACATCTTACCCATCTCTAATAAATTGAGATGCTAAAATTCAAAAAAGTCAAAAAAAATCATTCATCTAATGGTGAAAACTAGTCTTTTCAGGTCTTGGTCAATTACCATGATAAAAACCAATTTCCAACATCATGGTAAAATAATCTATTATTTGCATTGTACCTCAACACTTGAGGATAAATCCATTTTACATCCATTTTTAATCTCATCTTTGTCTATTTTATCCCTCTATCTATCATCTGCCATCATATTATACATCTTATTATGTCCATACTTTATTCTAGTCTTGACCTTCATAAGAAAGAAAAATATGTCTTGATAATTTTTTTGGAATCATCTTGGTATATCTTCCAATGGACACTTGGGTAACTAGATATCTAGTTCTTTCATGATATGATCATTGGTGATCCCTAGCCCATTCATTTTTGGTCATCTCATTTTCAAAATCACCCTCATCCTTTTGTTTTCCCATCCATTATTCCATTGATCCTTATCCTAGTTTCTAGGTTTATTATTCCCTTTGATATTAATCCCATTTATATAGTTTACATACACATTCCAAAAAAGACCTAAACATCAAAATATTTTTAAAATCCTAAAAATTATAAAATTCACAAAAATCTAAAAAAATATAAGTTTCCTTGTCTAATGTTGTATTTTCATATTTATTATGTATCCTAGGCATATTATCCCATTTCTTAATTCATACATATCATCTTAATCATCTTGAATTATCTTATACCTTAGTGGTCTCATCATTTTTTTGTCCTATGTCCTAATATTGTCAACCAAGTCCTTATTCATAACTCTATCCTAATCCAAGTGAATAGTATGATCCAAATCCACACCCTTTTATAAGTCTATAACATTAATCCAAATTCACATCATCACAATCAACTTAATCCAAATCTTCACCTAATCAATCATCTTATCAACTCTCATCATGATAGAAAACAAGATGTTAATCACAAAACATCTATATGTAGATACTTGCATATGTTACCTATCTGATCATTATTATTTGAATTATTTTCATGTATTTTATCGTGTGTGTGTGTGTGTGTGTGTGTGTGTGTGTGTGTGTGTGTGTGTGTGTGTGTGTGTGTGTGTGTGTGTGTGTGTGTGTGTGTGTGTGTGTGTGTGTGTGTGTGTGTGTGTGTGTGTGTGTGTGTGTGTGTTATGTCTCATATCATGTTTCTTTCATCAATAGTGAAATGAATGAGGATGCCATGATGGAGATAAAAAAATAGGTATAATAATGCTTATGGCTTCTCTATGTAGAGTTTACCATTTTCCCATTTTATCCTCATGAACTTTGGAACAATGTCCTCTTCATCATATTTATATCATGGGTCATATAGCCTATTTCTATATTTATAGTGGATTGATAAGAATATGTTGACCCTTATAATAGAAATGGTGCCTTGAAAATGGATTACACTCATCATTTATCCTAGTCCTCTATCTTCTTGTCTAACATCTATCATCATCATCATCATCATCATCATCATCCTCTAGTATATCTTGTCATCTACCATCTAGTTTAAACTATATTAGCCTGAGGTCTTTTTAGACTACATAGCTAGTACTTAGTTACATAACATGTCTAATGTCATCTCAGCCATTCTCTCCCCTTTCCCCATCATTCACCATCTTATCTATATCATCCTTCATCATACCTAAGTCTTGAATCAATTGAATCCTTGAGTTATAATATCGATCATTAATGGATTAGTCTATTGATTAATCACCATCCTTTCAATCATATCCCAAATATTTTCATAAATCACCTACACCCATCAATTAGGATTCATAAATCACAACATCCATCTTTTCTTCCATCACTCATCCATTATCATTTATTAGTCAATTCATCATTTAAAGTTTATATATTCTTTCCTTGACTAAAGCATGACCAGGACAGTAACTTTCTTATCATATCTCACTCCCTTTCATTTGTCTTTACTATGGGCATCATCTTTATTAATCACATTATGTCTCATTGATTGTGATGCATTGCAATTTAATTCTTCCCCTTCATCTTTGGTCACTTAATCATATTATTTCTTCTTTTTCATCTCTTTCATCATATTATTTGACTTTATCTTTGATCTACACTCATCTTTAATATTATCAAATCATTATCGTATTTTGGCCCTATGCTCTCCCAACATGTGTCCTTGCTTGGGATACATCAAAATCTTGTGTCTTTTATCATCTTGGTTTATATCTCTCCTTGGCATGTGTCCTTTCCTAATATATGTCTAAAGTTATGGCCTTTTGTATTATCATGTTACAATTGACTCCCCCTTGGGATGTGTCAATAACTATGACATAGTCATTTCCATTCCCTATGTATATTTATTTTCTAGGGGCATCATCATTTTATAGCTCACTACTCAAGTCACATTCATCTTCATCATTCTCACATATTGCATTCTAGACAAAGGTTTCTTATTCACATCCTACCCCTCATTCTTATTTTGAGTGGCCATCTACCTGATTTCTCCCTACATGTTCCCTTAATGGGGAATTATATTTATACTAACATCATTTACTAATATTCATCCATGAAATAGTTTTTATTTTAAAGATAATTACTCCTTCCACTTCATCCAATTGTAATGCCCTTTTAAAGAGGGATAAAATGTATACATCTAAATTTTCTCACTTTATTTGTCATCACAAATATTATTATTAGTCAACACTAATTTCATTTTTTCATCTAATGTAGTTTATCTCTTTTAATTTTATCCTAATATCACCCCTTCTAGTCATTTATCTAACACCCCCATTCATTCTTCTTAATCCATTAACCTTATTCCTACCTTGAAAATCAATTAATTCACCTAATTCCCTATTATCCACTAATTAATCCCATTTATCCATTATATTATAATTTTATATTCCAATCTCACCTAACCTAATATATTTCTAGGCTCTCCTACATCCCTAGTCCCTAATCACCCATATAACCACCTATTAATCTTGTTTATCCCCTAATAAATTCTAGAATTCTCCAATTCTAGAATCCTCTTCTATTTTCTCCATTCTCTCTAGAAGCCTCTAAATTTATAGGATTCCATATTATTTTTAATTCCCCCTCCATGGTATATTTAAACACCTCCACTCCTTCATTTAGAATGTAATTAATAAATTCATGTTGCACCAATCCATCATTTCATTAAGTTATTCATGCAATCTAGATATCTTGACCAAAAAAACACTATGCTAAAATCTGATTCTACTTATAATCAATCCATAATAATTTAATCTTTTTATTGTTTTGATATTGATTTAGATAAATTAGATTTTAGGATATAATGTTGGTATTAATGTTTCACTTATCTTTGCATTGTTATCCTTATTGGCTCTATATTTTAATGGTAGATTACAGATTTGGGCATTTCTTATATAATTTGCATATTTAAATATTATTGCTTGAATTTATCATCTCACAATATGAAATTAAGAATTCTAATTAGAAATCAAACAATAAAAAAAAACTATTCTAAACTTAAAATAGAACATCAGATAGAGATGCAATAAAATAAAATAAATATGAAATTCACCTTCACATTACCAAACAAGTGAATATATTCTCATTTGATTACTTGATTATGCTCTTATGATCTTGGTATATGGTTTCTCAATGTAGATATCTAATGCAAAGGAAATTCAACAACACTTGATTAGATGATATTGATTCTCAATATGATACTAAATGTAAAATTGGATATAAATTTAATAACATGATGATGTATTTTTAAACATTGAGATAGAACATTAATTTATAGACCAATAGCATGAAAAATTAATGGTCATATTTAGTTTTTGATTTATTAAATAATTATAATTTTTAATGGTTATATTTGAGTCCACATCCAAGTGTAGAATACCAATTCCTCAAGAGGTTGATAAATATGGAAGAAGTTAGTTGGTAGTTTAAATATTATTAAGAACTAATCAAGATAGTTGAATGAATCACCATGGTAGTTACATATTTCAAGATTTGGTTGGATGACTCAAAACTTGGTTGAGAGAATTAAGGAAATGGTTGGGTGACGCAACCTCTTAGTTGAGATATTTTAGGATGTGGTTTGGTGACTTGGAAATTAGAATTACTAATTAGTTTTATGGAATTATGAGTGCGTTATTGATTATAAATGGATAATTTAAACAAAATTAATTAACTATTTAAATTATGGATGGAAAATCATGTTATTAAACTTATGATAAAATATGGAATTTGAATGGTAAATTACTAAGTAATAGTGTTAATTATGTTGATATTTAGTGAAGTAAATTACGACACTAAATGTGATAGTATTTAGGTGTCTACACAAACTAAAATAAGAATCATAAAATACAAGAGGCTTAAAAACTCATTAAAATAATAATTCCTATGTGCTTCAATTTACATAATTGTAAATATTTAACTCTTAACTCCATTAACAAACAAGAAATATAAGAATATAGAGAGAAGGGATTAAAATTAAGAAGCAAGCCTTTTCCTTCCATTATGGAAAATAAAGGCCTCTATAGTCCTTTTTAATCCTTCATCCACTGAGTTAATTTTCTTCTAATTGTAAAAGTTTGGCTTCATTATTTTAACCTCTACATTTATATGATGCAAAAGTTTCCATGTATACCTTGGGTTCCATTTATCCAATGGGGATGAATTTGATGGAATCCAACTAGTCATCGTATTCCTTCAAAAATTATACATCATTTAAATGTATATGATATTTTATAACCATTTTATTTGTTGGTAATTTTAGCCTCCCTTAGTATATTTGCACTCGACATGCTTGAGAGGGTGATTTCTTGCCAAAACTAGTTAACCATGGTCCTTGAAATCATATTCATGATTATATGTCATCCCAAGAATAGCTATGCTAATACCATTGAGATTACTTGTAATTTATACTTCATTAAACTAGGCCTAACAATCATCTTTTGAGGTCAATATTTAGTGTTAGTCCTTGTAAGAGGTCTATTGTGTTGGTTTTCAATACAATAATGTGTGTATAGGGTCTTGTCAAGATATTAATAACATTATTAGGCCCCATTTCATGTATAAAAGTATTCAAGTTGATCCCTAATACAATATATTTTTAGAATGTCTAATATGTCATCTTAAGGTCATGATGTCCTATTGAATCCTATTTGATAGTCAGAAATATGAAATGATTTTCAAGGGTGAATGATTCAAAAAGAGTCTAAATCATTTGATAGTGTCATGATAGACTTGTATATACATATTTCATCACTTCCCAATATAAAGCAAGGTTATGAATGAATCATAAGACTCTAAAAATGATTATGAGGTTATAAAAGGTCAAGATATCCCATTCAAGGTCATTAGAGTCATTTTAGATAAGTGAGGCATTTTAAAGTTTCAAAGAGTCATTTATTGATATTTAATGACCCTCCTCCAACTCTCCTATCCATACAAATGGTCAAAAAGACATTAAAATTAATGGTTTCCCTACATTATTATCCTTAGTGGTATTCAATTCTCCCAATGTGAGTAGAGTTAACCTAACCATCACTTAAAAATTTATTCCACATTCAAGCATGATCATGGAAACTTAATTATTATACGAGTGTTTTTATGTCCATTTAAGAATTTTTCAAATCCAAACCACAAAATTCAAGATTTCATGATGATTTCAAGGTGTATAGCTTCAAATATCAAGTTTCAATCATCTTTTACAAGTCTTTTAAGATTGTAGTGGAGAAGACACCATAGATTTGAAGGGGGTTATAGTCTCAAAATTTTATATTTGTTATTCCATGAAGAGGAGATTCATTCATGGAATAAATGATAGGTTTCAAAGAGTATCAAAAGGAAACAAATCTTGAAGATAAGTTATGAGTGAAAGTTACAGGCCTAGAGATGGTAGGTTGTAACTTGTATGCTTAAAAAAATAGGGGTTGTATAGGAATAAATATTTAAAACCCTTCTTCAAGAGCAAATAATATTTACCAAGCCTAATTGATGCCTTAATATTTATAAAAAGGCATGAAATCTCCTGAACATGGAGAATAACAAGAAATTATAGATTTTTACAAGGTTCCTTTGAGATTTATAGGTCCATCATGATCTTAAAAACATAATAGAACATTTAATTTCGGTCCCCCTTATTAGTTTAAATCCTTCACATTCCTTTAATAAAAAAATTCTCATAGACCTCCTAACATGGAAAAATTGATTCAAAACCTTACTCATAGGCACCTATAAGCATATTTCATGGATGACCATTATCTATTCAAGAGTTACATGGATTGGTATAGCAATTAGATGGCATAGGGGAGGTATTGAAGGATCATATAAAAGTTTTTAGAGCTATAAATAAGAAAATATATCTATGAAACATCCTTAATAATCCCTAAAACATCTTGGAGGTCACTCAAGAGAATTAAAATTTATAGTTTGTACACACTTCTCCAAATGCATTGTAAGAAATGTATAATGGATGATGTTAGGAGGTTTATTAGGAAGCATTTTGAGGCATAAAACTAGATTAAGAAGCTTGGAACCATGTCAAAAGGTTTAATAGATTAAAAGTAGCCTGTAAACCCTACTAAAACACTAAAAACTTATGGGTGCACTTTATAAGTGGTTTGAGGCTAAAGAGGTTATCAAGCATGAAGGTTGAAGTGTGTAGAATACATAAACATGTATATGGCAAGTATTATAAGTTAAAAATATCCTTCCAAAACCCTTAATACTATATAAATAGTTAAAAATTCTCATAGGCCTATGCAAATCTTTTCTACGGCTTTCAAAAAATTCTTATAGATTTGCATAATAGGCTCCAAGCTTTATCAAGACATGGAAGCAAGGTCTAAGATAAAAAGTTGTAATAGAGAAACAACTTACACAAGCCATTTTTTAGGCTTATTAAAATCAAAATGGGATCTTCAAAGTAAGGTTTTATAATAAAGAGAAGCAAGATATTGAAATACATACCTAAGATATTATAGGTAGATTTACAATTATCTTCACCTATACAACTAGAGTCTCAAGCCTCATACAATCTCTTACAAATTTGTATTACAAAACATAAAAGTTGTAGGCATGAACTGAGAGGAATAAGATCATAGGATTTGAAGTGTTCACTAAAAACCAAGGTTTTATATGTAAGTATAGAACTAAATGAGACCTTTTTGGTGATTAAAGAAGAAAATGTGAGACTTGTACTTAATCATAGCTATACCAAGCCTACAAATCATGTTTGAGGTAAGAAAGTTTCTTAACGTGATAAAGAGCAATTATAAATATTGCATGAGGTTCCAAGCTTGAGGAAGCCCTATATAGGAATGTAGGTATTGTAGGGGATTTAAACATGTTTTAATATGTTTCCATCCTATGGGAAGGCTTAGGAAAAATCCCAATGAACTCTCCCTTTCATCCAAGTACCCTATATATATATTTGTATGACTATGAGGAAGTTGGTCGTCATGAAGAATCAACATTGTTAAGTTACCTAGATCTACAGAATGAAAGTTGGAAAAGGGGAAGAATGAATTCAAAATGAGATAATGGGAAAGTTATAGGTTTAAAATATAAAAATTTGTAAAGTATTCACTAGTTGTATTCATATTTTCTAGGTCACATGACTACAATATATCAATAGAGGCATCAATATGGTGGTTAGAGGTCTAAGAGTGATAACAATATATCCAGTGATAGGATCAAGAGTATTCATGTTAAAGAGGATATTTTACATATTTGGGTAGGGTTTTATGATCATAAAGTGGACATATATAGGTTTTTTAATAAAATTATAAGCATGAAGTGCATTTTAGAGAGGTCAAATTGCTAAAATAAGGATTACAGAACTATAGAAAGTTCTATATTATTTTTGAGACATGACATAAATCTTCAAAGTAGGATACAGAGGTTTATTGACACTAGATCATTCCAAGGTCAATATAAATAAATATTAGGACCTTAAATCAAGTAACAAAGAAGATTACAAACTTTCAACATGTTTTAAGATTCACTCAACTATTTAGATTGTGCTTTGAGAGTCTTTTAAAGCTTCAAAGGCCTAATATATAAGGTTATGAATAGTTTTTAGGATCATCATTAAAACAAGTAGATTTGGAAATAAGTTATAGGTTAAGGAAGAAATTAGAGGGTTTAAAATAATCTTCTTTAAGGTTTCATGATCCCATAAGCTCTCACAGGCCTACAATACCAACGTAATGGTATCAAACATGTCTAAGAGTGAATTAAGTATGCAAGGTGTTAAAGAGTATCCATGGCTAATCAAGAGACCTAGAGACAAAGTTTCAAAATTTATTTAAATCCCAAAGCTTTCATATATAGGCCTAAAGTCATTGAGAAATCTCTAAATATTCACTTATAGGTTTGTTAAAAAGAGATTGATGATATTCAAGGAAAGGATGAAGTTTCCTAGGCATGTTTATAGGTCTAAAGACAAAGAGATAACCTTAAAGGATTCCCTACACTCAGTTTTAGGTCTATGGTGGCATTTGTCATGAGGATTACATGGGTCCTATAGGACTAAAACATGGTCAAATCTCTTTAGACCTTTAAATTATAGGTCTACACTTCACCTTGAAAGTTTATATGTATTATTATAGGCAAGAGGGCTTAGGAAAATATATGTAGTATATAAAAGGTTGAAATAAGTTCTTATAATAATGTTCAATATATGAATAAAGATATTAACCTTAAGAGAAATTATACTATATTAGGTTTTCTAAAATATTATTCCTCGAAGACATAATGATATAAGAAAAGGATATTAGCTCAAGAAGCGTCACTTACATCACTAACTGATAGGTTGAAGAAGTTTTAATCATAGTCAAGAAGGTATTAAGCCTATAACATGCCTCCAAATCCTTATAATACATGTCTAAACATAAACAAGGCTTCTCAAGAATAGTCTTCAAAGTTTCAAGCTACAAGTTGAATATCCATAGGTATATAAGCTTGCATACAAACCCATTAGCATATTCAATAGGCTTATGACCACGTTGTATAAATTCTTGAACAAATTTGAGCTATTCAAAAATCAAAAAAGGTTATGATGATAAGTACACCTTTATCAAGGAGTTATTAATATTCTTGACAAGTCATGAAAGGTATATTAAAGAGGCCACTAGAAGCCAAGTATGATGTAGGAGGATTATGTGAATTTTGAATGAGGTAATGAATGCACTAAAAAATTCCCCCTACATGATCAAGTATATTTTTTAAAGGTAATTCAATGTTAGAGGATGGTTTTGGACTAATTTCTCTTAGGCATGCTAAATATGGGAGAGTGATTGATGAGTTAATGCTTCATGGAGGTAAAGATGGGCCATTACCCCAAAGATAGGGTTGTGAAAGGATGAGTGGTTTACAAAACTAAGAATTTAAAAACCCTTAAAGGTTTAATAAAGATGAAATATAGACCCCTCTATTCCACTCTCCTTGGATAATCAATATGAAAATTATCTGAATGCATTGAATTAGGTTGAATACCTTGATTTTCATTATCTATTTTCAAATTTGAGTAGAATTATGGTGTAAATGGCAGTATTCATGAGCCTCTATTGATCATCAATTTTCTCTCTCTCATCATATTTATTATTTATAGGATAGAAATGCATTATTATTTATCCCTCTACTAGGTAAATAAAAACTCTACTTCTGTGGAGACTTTTAATTTTGGATTAAGGCCTTTGAATTGAATAAAGATTAGTTTTTACCTTTTCTAATCTTGTATATTATGTGATTTTGGTGTTTTTTTGACCTATACATGTGGTAGAGAGTGTTCTCCCATGGGTGTGTCCATCTCCTTTCACCTTGGTGCAAGTAGGCATGTGTTTTAATTGGCATATGTTGTGTTGCAGCTAGTTATGCAAGTGATTGGTTGTGTAAGTTCAATAATTATGTCTTATGAAACACCTTTTGGTTAACCCTTCTATTTTTAGCATATTCCACCACATACTTAAAAAACACTTATGCTTGAGAAACCTAATTTATATATTATGTAGAATGAAATTTAGTCTTTATCAATCTTATTGTATTATTCTGGGTAGGTACAGGAGATCCTCAATCATGGTGCATCAACTCATTTTCAATTTTTTATCTTTATTTTCTCTCCTTCCATGAATAGAGCCTTGGTGTAATTTATATATGCTTTCTTAGTGTAGTTTTTATGGTTGTAACCTGATCCTAAATTTGGTATATTATGGTTTGATAATGAGTTGGCTTTCTCTAATGATTGACTCCTATCATAGGTCACCCACACCTAGAAGTGTTTCCACTATGTCAATTGAAATAGGTCCCATGATCTAACAAGGTGAATTTCAACATGAAAAAATTATCTAAACCCTTATCCATCTTTAGATAGTAATCCACACCTAGATTTATTACTAGCTTGGCCTCTCTATCTTTCTAATTAGCCTCATTAATTATAGGTGATCCAGTAGTTACTTTGATCATATTATTGGTTGTATGAGGAGATGGAAATTTCAACATGTTTAATATCATGCATAACTATGTAATTATTTATTGATGGAAAATGTATATATGATCAATATCCCATGTTCACATGCAGATAGGTAGAGCAGTAAAAGGCACCAACACCAAGAGGGAGGCAACTTCAACTTAACTAAATGCTCTTCATTTGAGCAATGCTCCATAAAAAAATTCCCATGATATATATAAAAAAATTCATAATCCATATTTCATTCCTTTTATCTCTATTTATGTGGATGAACATAGTTATAACCCAATACATGAGACTTTAATATGTAATCCTACCTTATCTGATTATTGGGAAAACATCTAAAGGGAAAGCCTTTAAAGTTTAAGAATTGGACTTCAAATACATGTGATGATTTATTTTTGATGTAATGTAATATGGCATTTTAAATTGAAATAATGCACATAACTTCATAAATTAATTCAAATCAACCCTTAGATCATCATCAATTTTAATAAAAATATCAACTCTTTTCTATCATATCTTTAATGAGATCTTGTTTTAAAGCACCAAGCTTCACACTATAAGCCATAATAGAGCTAAAAATATGGGTGAATAGGTAGGATAAAATAATAGTGACCATGGACCCAAAAAATATTTAAACCACCTAGAAACCCATGGGCTATTATTCCAAACAAAGTCCTTTTCTTTAGTAGTCTCAAATTGCACTTGGAAGAAACCATTATTTAGAAGATAGATGAAAGGTTCTACAATTTTATCTCATATTTATTTTATCCAAAGTAAAATTTCTTCATAAAAAAATCCACTACCCCACTCACTTTCAAGCCAAAGAGAGGTGTCTAACTTCCTCCCCTATTAGGATACTAGCTCATCAAAGAGATTAAGCATTTGGAGAATGGATAGGTAAATATATCACAACATCCCAAATAAATTTTGAATTTTAAACTAGTCTTTATTTAAAACCACATAGTTTGGCAAAGTAATTTATGGTTCCACCACATCCTTTACTAAAATAATTTAAGAGAGTGTCTATCAAAGTAACAATAAAATTTTGTAGGAAGATCAAAGATGGATAACAAACATCATTTTAGTAGTTAGAATTTGTTGAAGGTAGAGGGAACCAAAATAATGAAAAGGATTCAAAATATTTTAAAAATATTGATATATCACTCCAAACTCTAAATTTATTAACATTTCACCACTTCATAAACTCCATTAACCTTCCCCAAGGGATTTCTTTCCTTCTTTGTTTTGTTATCAATTGTTTTGCCATTTTTTGCACTCAAATGATCCCTATTAGTCATATTCACATAATTATATCATTTAATTAATAAATTATAATCAATATATAAGTTAATTTAAAAACAACTTAGATAAAATTTAATCAAAATAAATTAGAAAAATTTAATTAATAAAATTTAAATACATTTTAATCAATATAATCTAGACACATAATTTAAGCAAGGCAATTTATACATAATTTAATCAATATAAACTAGAAACATCTAATCAATATAACTTTAAGGTCATTGACATCAAATTGTAAGAGGTGTTACTTGTGTGATTTAGAAAATCATATCAATAAAATACATTAAAAAATATATCAAAAATATATAAATATAAATTTTATGTGTAGTTCATCATCTTCTTTGGTATATATAGTCATAAATAAAGGATAAATTATGAAACAAAGTACTTTATTTAAATTTATTGATGAAATGGGACATTGCTAAAGGACCTCCACGTCTATAAAATATACTATATATTTTCTATTGTATGAATTAACAAATAAAATTTACATGTATATGAACAACAAGAATATACCAACTCATTCAACTCACTCTTTAATAACATTTAATATTCTTTCAGATATTCCTTGTATAACATCCACTTATATTCGCCACCTAATTGTGCAACTTTAAATAGATATAAGCCAATATATAAAACATGGTGGATATAATGAAATAACTTGTTTTTTAGTTCATAATCACTAAAATAAATCCCATTGGGGTGAAATTTCAATTGCCTCAAATATTTTCCATGTAGCATAATTGGCATGTTTTAGTCACTTAAATCTGGTCATGAATACTTGATAATGTTTTTTTGACTTCATGTCACTTTAATTTACTTGAACACTTAATCGAGACCTATTTATCCACCTCATTCTATCATAAACACTTATATCGAACTACTTCTTTTCTAAATTACTACTTGGCACCTAGATTTTTTTTAAGTACTAAAAACCCTTATAATCATATGTATAGACATCCCTAGACCTAAAATCCGTAAGTTTCCTTTAATAACAAAAATTACTAGTAAGAGAAAATAGTGTAAAACATTTATGTCCCCTAAGGGACATTTTTTCCTTCACCTTTTTATCAGTCATTTTTAAAATTTAAACCATCCCTTATAGTTTGGTTAATGTTTTTAAGATACATAGCATGAGATTTAAAAAAAAATATATATTATAAAGGTACACTTAAGTCATCTATACTAACACTTGCCAATCATTTGGTTTTTTAATACAGAGGCACATTTACATTATAACACATTGAAAAAAGAATCCATATTCTTAAAAATTTGATTATAATCATTTAAAGTTTTCCTCATCCAAATCCAATTATTTTTTTATGAGTCAAATTAAAGCAAGATCAATTATTCAATCCATCTCTAGATAAATTCATATAGTTAAATTATCATAATTTCACAAAGCACTCTAAATGAGGGAATTATGTGGGTTTGATTTACCTCTTTATAGTATTAGATACATAGGTATTTTTGAATCATCATGAGGGTGATTGGGGTAAACTCAACCTATTACACTCACCCATTTTATATTTATAGATATTTAAATCATTACAAACCCTATAGGGTTTCAAATTTGAGGAGTTCATTGGTAGGTATCTCACATGCATCCAAATCTCAAATGTCCACACACATGCATAATTTAAGTTATTTCAAAGCACAATGTTTAAGTAGAGGATAATATTGTCCAACTCATGAAAATATTGGTAGTTAATCTTGTCCCAAATTAGATGATTATGTCTTCCATAAATTTCATTGTCAGTATTTATGCACTTGCAGAATTAGTCACTATTAGAATTTATTAGTCGCTATTTAATTTCACATAGTTTGATCTTGGAACATAAATATCTAATATTTATTTTTATTCATAGTTAGTCCTCTTTCATTCACTTTGTCAAATTTATTATTTTACTTTCAATTTACTTGTCTAAATTTAATTTACAACATTTGTTTATATTCAATTCAATTTATTTAAATTAGGGTTAATCATCACATTAATTTAAAAATATCATAAAACATATTAGTGAAACTAATAAAGTAACACAAATTTATTGGTGAACCCACTTTTTATTTGATCATAACTTCAAAAGAATTTCCTAACGATTAGATAAATTCTGAAACATTCGACACTCATTTTTTTTTTACTTTGGATCTAAATATGACATTAACATAATTTACATTTGACCTCAGATCTAATCAATAATAAAATCACTTATGTTGACTTTGGATCTGATATTTGAAACTAAAATCACTTTATTTTGACCTTGGATTCAAGGGAGAATTGACTAATCTCCATACACACAAAAACATTTTTTTAAACATCTTACATTTCAACTTTTAGTTGTTTTTAAACTTGTAAATAATATTGTAATATTCGATGATGCTAACCTTTAAATCACTTCTTATGACCTTGGATCTAATATTTGACATTGAAAGAACTTTATTTTGACCTTGGATTTAAGGGAATTTATTAATCTTTGAACATAAAAGAAAAAACATTTTTTATAGATATTACATTTCAACTTTTAACTGATTTTAAATTTGTAAATAATATCATTATATTTAATGAGAAGTTTTAACTTTAAACTTTTCAAGAACAAATTAAATATCATGCTAAGACACAAGTTCTATTAATGTAAAAAAAATTTAAATACAAGTATGTCTTTGGAACAAGACAAATCATATAGTTAGGTTGTTATAAGACCTGCTTTACAATTTTAAGTATTACATGTCCTTCCTCATCCCCATATATCTATCACACATCCACTTGATAGTTTTTGTATACATATTAAATTAGAAGTTTTTAAGGCTTGTACTTTTGAAGACCTTCACCATGAATTAGTCATTGTGAGAACATTCATAATCTTTTAGGATTTACTAATATTCACATGGTATTTATTGAGAGGTAAATATTATTTATAGATTTTTAGTAATCGTATGATTTATATGGTAATTTTGTAGTTAATTTTGGTTAGTTTATTATTAAAATATATTTTTAAATAGTTAAAAATATATCTCATGTTAATATAGCTAGATGATTGAGATATTATAGGGATTGATGAAATCCTATTTATAGGATATACATGTCCTATATAACTATGTATTTTGAATGTAATATTGAGAGAGTGAATAATATAATAGTAGTTTGGGTTGAAGAAATGATTATGTGTTCAGCTCTCTTGTGTAATCTATTTGTGTAGACTTTGATAAAATACAATATCTAGTATCAAAGTAGTCTAAGTCTTACATTGTGATAGATGAATAAGTTTGTCTATAGGTGTAGCTCATTCATTTTCCCAATTGCCCTAATGCATGAGATTTTGTAATAATTTAAGCATGTAAATATTAGTTTTTTTGATTTTATTAGTATAGCTTGAGGTTTTTCATAGTTATTTATTAACACCATGGCTCTATAGATCCATATATTTCATTGAATGCTTTCCTTCCTGAGAAGAGTTTTTACCAACAATTATTGAATAAAACAAGGAATATATCCAATTGTGTTAGGAATAGATATTTAAATGATTGGTTTTCCTATGATAAATATTACTATAGATATATTACATTAGAATATAATTTGTGAATACATTATAAGTATGTTGTTTATTATATATATTATTGGTAATAACAACATAATACATATAAGCTAGTATAGGAGATTATGAGATATTCTTGGGATATATTATAGGTAGTAGGTTTCCTATATTATATGATATACTATCTTATAAATTTTTATAGTGTTTTTTGACAATGTAATAGGAAATAATAGAGCATCATATTATTATTTATGAGATTTAAATTTTGCATGCACTGCTTTTTGTGTTTGTCTCTCTCATTTTTAAATAGTCATATTAGAGTGGATTTAAAATGGAGAGTTAGAAGGAAAATAGGGTAATTCCATGATTGCATGTTCACCCTTGTATATACATTCATATTAATGAAGAAACTATTCTTAAGATAGTTTTTACTATTGAGAGCATTTTAGTATAAGTAGTGTGTAACCATCTTGTAGATGAAATATTTATATTTTTTTAGCATGATATGAGGGTATTTATATTTTAGTAAGATATTTTATTCATATATTTATTTTTTATGTAGTTCTTGATTCCTATCGATCTAAAAAATTGTTTAGATTGTCAATCCTTATTTACCATTTACTTTGGATAAGTTTACATTTGTTATTCAAATATACATTCTAAAATCCATCTTGTATGCATTTTTGGTTTCCTACAGATCCTTTCACTATTGTGTTCCTTTTAAATTATCTCATTATCAATGATAATGTGAAGATATAAGAGAGTGAGAGAGATATCTACATCTATGGCTGCATGTATTGACATTAGATCAAGGCATCCTATAAATCAAAGCCTACATCTCAACTTACCCAACACCACTCAGCCTTATAAATACAGACCAGTTGACTATGACAACTTGGAGTTTAATGTGATAGTAGACGGTAAATTTTTTAATAATATTCTCATTGGAATATATGGCAATGAATTCTACTTGTGAGTAGACCAACATGTCCTTTTGAGCTCATATGTAATTTTTAAAAACATATGATCTCAAGCTCATGGTTTTCCTTTGCCCAGGTAATTTTAATTTATAGTCTTATTAAAATAGTTTAATTTATTGGTTATGTAAAGTTTAACATTCTAGTAAAAAAGGTTTCAACTTTTTTAGTTATTAGTGTTGTTTATTAGAGTCATGTATTTTGATAAGGTTTAGTCTATTGAGTCAAATAACTATTAAAAGTCTTTACTGGATCAAGGCCATAAGTTTATGTTACAATAATTATCTTATGTCTTGTTATATTATTGTAGTCAAATGGTATAATTTTTTTTAAGTGTTCTATTTTGGCATCAAGAGTCAAATGTTATTGGTAAGTACATTAAGTTATTAGTTTTTTAGTCAAAAAAAAATTGAGTTTTTTTCATCAAAAGAGTCCTATTTTTATGTAAAAAGTCTTTTTGGGTCTATTGTAAAAATTTCCATAAAAAATCATTGTTGTGAAAAAAATTTAAATTTTTTTAGGTTTAGAGTCATTGACACATTTTTTCTTGTACATGACATCCAATTTGTAGGAAATCTTGTCTATCATAAACCAAGCTTCATCGACACATGAGGCTAAGTAAGTAGCAAATACTAGAAGAAGGAAGAAATAGAGGCGAAGGTTCCAGAGCCTCTTGTTAGTCACCAACAATAAGGCCCAAGAAGATTTGGTGGTATATGTAGTGTGGTGTGTTATTTTTAGCATGGTGTGTTTTTCTCTTTTTTTTTAATAAGGTATGGTAGTTACATTTAATTTCTAACATGTGTGAAAAATAAGAATAGTTGTACCTGTTCACTTGTGAATGATATTCCCATGTAACCCCTTTTGTATATTTACATTGGAGAATGTCGATCTAAAAAGGATTATAGAAATCATGATGAAAAGTTAGTGGTAAACATATGAAAACCATTTTTTAAGGTTAGTGGTGAACCTGACAAAACCATTTTGTAAAGTTAGTGGTGAACTTGAGAAAACCATTTTACAAGGTTATTGGTGAACCTATGAAAACAATTTTATAAGGTTATTGATGAACTTGTGAAAACCATTTTGTAAGGTTATTGGGGAACCTATAAAACCAATTATAGATGAGTGTGAAGGAAGAAACGTGTGATGGCACATGTATGTAGAGAAGATCATAAACACATGGAGGTGGCACACTACAATCAAATAAAAA
Source organism: Torreya grandis (assembly GCA_037957365.1). Lineage (NCBI taxonomy): Eukaryota > Viridiplantae > Streptophyta > Pinopsida > Cupressales > Taxaceae > Torreya > Torreya grandis. Next base: position 1,867,735 of record JARHVA010001453.1, on the reverse strand, counting down.
GATATATTGTATCATGTAAAAGCTATGGGGAGAATGTTAGGAATAGCTATTTACATGAGTGGTTATACTGTGATAAAAAATACTATGGATATATTATGTTACAATATAATTTTTTATTATATTTTAAGTATGTTGTTTGTTATATATATTATTGGTAACAATAATATAATACCTACAAGCTATTATAGGAGATTGTGAGATATTCTTGGGATATATTATGGGTAGTAGGTTTCCTAGATTATAGAATATACTATCCTATAAATCTTTATAATGTTGTTTGATAATGTAATAGGAAATAATAGAGCATAGTATTATTATTTTTGAGATTAAAATTTTATGTGCACTATTTTTTGTGTTCAGCTCTCTCATTTTTCAACAAATTACTTAAAGGATTTTTTTTTTAAGGACACTATATTTTTAAAAATAAATTCACACTATATGGACCTACATGACCAGCTAAGTGATACAATATTGTGGCTTATTCAACAAAGTTTAGTTTCAGTGGATCTATGCATCAGTAATATGTAACAACCACTTTGATTCCATTACACTACTTGCATATTCCAAGGGCCCATTATGACCCTGTTGACCATTTTGTGTACTAAGTTAATCACCAACTGAGACCACAAACACCACACATTTTTGAGTTATATTTTTATTAAGTACTATTTAGATAGAAAATTTTCAATGTAACGTTTTATATAGCTTAGGTTTAGATACATTTAATAAGTCTTCTGTCCTTTTAGTCAAATGTCAATATGCTATTTACATATGAGAAAATTATAGAATTTGTAAAGTATTCCATTGAATAAGATGTTATTATAAAATTAAGTTTTGTCCATAGATAATATTAATGTTGAAATCCTAATTATAGCTAAAATATATATTAGTTGATTAGAGTCTAAAGTTTAGTTAATAAATTTCTTTGGTTATAGGTGTTTTTTAAGTGAGTTTATCAGTGAGTCAAAGTCTAATATGTCATTTTAATATTTCAAAATATTTAATTCAAAAAAATATCCCTATAAAGGATGCATAATTAGGTGAGCCTGACATCCTCAATGAGTCAAATGTGTCAATTATATGGATTTATATTATCAAAAATGGAATTCGATTAAGCTTCAACACCATATTTTATAAGTAGTATACACTGAAGGAGGTCAGAGGAAATGGAGGAAGGAAGATTTATACACCTCTAATCAAGTCATCAATGACAAGGCCATAGATATGCTTTGGTCATGTTTTATTTTCTAGTCATGTGGTGTGTATTTATTTTTTGAATATATTACTAGTATATTTTGAATAAATGTGAAATATATGAGTAAAATTACTATGTAACCCCTTTGGATTAAACATTATAGAATGTTTCTCAACATGTGCTATAGCACTCATATATCTTGAAATAGTTTGTGGTGATTCAAAAAACTACATGAGGTGAATAGGTTGATGGGTCCTTATTTATTTCTACTTTTGTGGTAAACCTATTGAAAGCCATGGAAGGATTGAAAAGGAATGCCTTTATTTTATAACAATATTATGATGCAAGTTCCATTGTGTTATGTTGTATTTCAGATAATATGTTATGTTTTACCATGTTCACATTATATGGGTGAATGTTAATATTTACTAATGTTCACATGGTATTTACTGAGAGGTAAATATTATGTATAGTTTTTTAATTAATTATCAAGTTACTAAGGTAAGTTTGTAGTTTATTTTGGTTAGTTTATTATACAAATATATTTTTAAATAGTTAATAATATATCTCTTGTTAATTTAGATAGATGATTGAGATATTATAGGGATTTATGAAATCTTATTTATAGGATATACATGTCCTATATAAATTTATATTTCAAATGTAACATTGAGAGAGTGAATAATATAATAGTAGTTTGGGTTGAATAAATAATTTTATGTTTAGATCTTGTGTGAAATCTATTTGCATAGACTCTAATAAAATACAATATTAGAATCAATATTTTAGATCAAGGATCACATCACTTGAAAATCATATCACATTAGTAAAGAATCTATGTCATGTAAATTTTAATCATATCTCAACATCTTCATCTATATATTTTATGCCTTAAAAGACTTCATATAAGGATTTGAAGCCAAAATAGAATAAATCTACAATTAATAATTATTTTTAACTCCTTTTGGAAAGTGTTATAAGAGATAATATAATATTGAATTATGAAAATATGATATATATACAAAGTAAAATGCCAAATATTAATTAATTTACTTGAATATGAATAAGGAATAATATTTATCTTATTGAATGATGCACTTATAGATCTAACAAATGTAGCTATAGAAATTATCAAATCAATTCTCATTTTTTATATATTTCATTATAATTACATTTTGGATGATGACTCAAATTTTCACTCATTATTTATTAGAAAACATATATTTCATCATCTTATACATAATGTTATGGTTGATAATGGTTCTATAAAGAATTAATGTACCATAAAATTAATCACACACTTAGGATATCTAGATGATGATGTATACACTCTAAAAAATATGGTGTTAGAAGTATAGATGATAAGAGTTGGGGGGAGTAAATAATTTTCCATAAAACAATCCTTCAATTTTACTTATAATCCATGAAGCATTCATTCACACATATACATTAACAAATGCATAAATAAGCATACACAAAAGCAAACAACATAAGAACATAGGGGATATGTGGGAAAACCTCTTGGGGAATAAAACCCAATCAAAAATATATCTTAATATATTCCTATATCGATCAATCAAGATTTACTAAGGCACTAAATGCATAAGGAACACCAACCCCTCTTTAATCAAGCACCAAATCAACTAGTCCTTTAGTAAGAACTAACTTCCAAGGAGGCACCAAACCCCTAGGAAAATCAACGCCAACTCAAAAACCTTGAACGTATGATCACCTTTATACACCTTTTTCTCACTCAAATAAATATGACCACCTTATTTTTCTCTCCTCACTCTTCTGTCTTTCCCAAACAACCTATTACGCCTTCTCACTCAACTATCCCTTTCCTTAATAGAATTAGGTGATATGACCTTACTCATCACCTATATAAATATTGTTATAACCTAATATCATATTAACCATACCTATATGATGATATTAAATCCCTATACCTAGTTTTAAAACCTCTATATCATTCTCTCATATCGTCAATATTCTAACTTGTCAAAGTAGGCCTTTTAGACCTTTTCTTTAAACTAGACTCTTTCTCTCACCCATCTTGGTTAAAAAAAAAACCTCTCCATAATTTAATAACAATTGAAATAGATCAAAAAAAATGTTTCACAAGTGATACACCCACTACATAGGTAGGTCAGTACCCATAAGTTCCAAAACCACCATTAGGCCTAATAGAGACCTAATGCAATTAGGCATTCTCAAAGCTCATGTTTCACTTTGGAAACTAGATGAAAAAAATTAATAAAAACTTTAATTAGACCCTTTATAAGCTTGGATTACATCAACAAAACCATTTATCTCATTTCACTCCTTGAACCACACCATTAGGTCTACTTGCAATAAGGCCTTCTCACTCCAAAAATGTTTGTCTTGAATATCTCAAGCATAAACTTAAATTTTACATAAAACCATATCAATAAATCACATTAACAGTACCTACATGACCTCAGGTTGAACACCAAGTCAGTTACATTTCATCATATAAGGAAAATACCTCAAACTAATCATCTTCATATGCTCACTCAAAAATACACATTGGCTTCAAAACCCAATCAAGAACCTTTAAATTTTATCACCTTCATAAGAGTTTCCCATGAATAAAAATACATTAAAATGAACCTATGATACATATATAAAAACTTAATTTTCATTATATTCTTCAATTATATGTAAAAATACTTAGGAACTCCATTCTCACATACAGAAACTACTTGTAGTTCCAAAAACATAGTCATGAAAATTAAGACTTATAAGACATGTGAAAACTTTTATGAACTTAAAATGGCTTTATATTATCCATAATAATACTTATATATATATATATATACATATATATATATACATATATATATATACATATATATATATACATATATATATACATATATATATATATAGAGATACATATATACATATATATATACATATATATATATATATATATATATATATATATATAAAGTTTCAGTATCGAGACTGGTCTTACAGACCAATCTCATGTCTTCACCATACACATACCTCACTATGTTAGACAAGTCACTTTGAGAAAAACTTTTTGATTGTATATGAGCATCACAAAAACTTATATTCAATGGTTAATGGTGATATATGTATTTAAAAATGACCCCATGCATTTGGATCCATCCTTAATCTACTTTAACCCATCCTTCATTCTCACTTCTACCTGGTTTTCTCACTATCTTACTCATTAGGCCTATTTAGTGATAGGTCAACTTCCATGATCAGTTTAAAATATTTAAAGTCTAAAACCTGATTAAAAAAATTACGTGATCATAAAATATAAGTATCACACACCATCTTCTAGAAATTTTCATGCTTTTACCTAGTCTAACCTACCTGTTACATAAAAAATCTAAGAAACAAGGGATTTCCTATCGCTTCCACTCACTCTTCTAATATACCAATGCCACATATAAAAAATTGGGAGAATATTGTACATTATAAAATCATAAAAATATGTCATTAAATCCATTCTAAGTCATTTCCATCAAAGTATTTCATATTAGGTCACTATGAGGGTTATAGGAGGGTTTAGACTACCTTCTATTCTTAACAATCATTCATAAAGGATTTCCCCTCAACTTCAAAACAAATTCCAAGAAATTTAATCTAGGAACATTCCATAACTACCATGAACTACTTGGATCCTCATACAAAGTTTTCACATGCCAACAAGCATACGAAAATCCTTCTCAAGTCTGTTATACCACATTCTATGCACACAAATAACCTCAACACCAAAATTCATCATTTATCCTTCATCATATGACCTAATACTTGGTAAACACACTTTATAAAACCTCTCACACCTCTAAAAATGATCTTTTGAGATTTGACACCATGGAAACTAAACTTGACCCTTCATTAGACCACACTAGATTTCTTTGCACATTAGGTCTTGAACTATTAGTCATACTTAGACCTTGAAAACACCTTTAAATTTCTTACATTGATATTAATACCTCATCCTTATATCATAAAACCTTATTTCATTCTTTCACACTACCAATATTCTTCTAATAAGTCTCATACTACTCACCTCAACATGCTACCAGGCCTATGCCTTTTCACAAGGTTTATTCATGTAAGGATTAAGCCTAATAACATTAAAATTGGAACTCTTATAAAGGATTATTTTCCTCTTTCACATTTTTATACAACACTACACACTCTTTCATACTTGTACTGACATAATTCACTAGGATTTACTATGTTTTATGTATACCCCTTCTCATAGAGCTAGACTAGACTTCTCAAGACACCTAATACTCAATAGTATGCTTACCTTGTATCTTGATCTTGAAACATGTCATCAAACTCAAAAAATTTACCAAGTTTCCTTCAAATTCTCTCTTAAAAAAGAGATAATAGGTTGCCTTCAAATTCTCTCTCGTCATAAGACTCATTGTCATAGATCACTTCACCATGCATGGCCTCAAATCTGACTTTGACATTAATGACATCCATATTGACTTTTGACATCAATGATAACATCAATGCCTCAATACCAATAATAGAAACATACCTCAATAATCTCCTCCTTTATCATTGATGGAAAATAGTTAATCAAAGTTGATCATTCACATCTTCCCAAGATGGATATTCTTCAAATTGATCTTTTTCCAAAAACTGGAACTTTCTCCCCCTTTAACATTAATGATAAATGATCATCTTCTTCTCAACTATCTGATCCTTGGACCTATAATAACACACCTTTTCTATCCAAAAAAACTTATTATCTCTTTTTGACAAAAAACTTAACACATATCAAGCTCACATACCTACTCTTGGAGCATGATTGGATCCCCTTATATCCATGAGATATTAAGACACTATCACTATTGTGACTTGGTTTGATCAAGTCATCATACAAACTCTCTGTGACCCATATCTTGTGATTACACCTCTAGAAGACTCTTAACTGAACCTTGGATCTGAATGTCAACAAAAAACATAAAGCTTCACTTAAGACCAAACATCCTTTATTCCTATGCTCACTAGCTAAGTTCCTCCATTAAACCTAATGGAGTCACCCCTACTCTAGGGTACTAGAAAAACATAAACTTAGGAGATTCCCATATCTCCATGTCCTTACTATATTGATCTTTCTTCATGATCCTCTTTCAATTGAAATCTTAAATCTTTGTTTTAACAACATTCTACCTTGGTTTATTTTTCTTGACTTCTTTATCCATAATATAAGATGATAGGGAGAATTATTGACACTCTTCTGCATCTGAACAATACTCCACCATGGAAAATAGTCCACTTGGACTTGTATACTAGTCATTATTCACCTTAGCTACCTTTGGTTTCCACTCACTATATTGTCTTCTTTCTTGCATTCTAGGGGTCTCAACATTTTTTTTGACTTGAAAATACATGCTTAGAGTACCTTTCAATATGACCAACCTTTAGATAATTAAAACACACTATTCCCTTTCATGGAAACACATGATGACCCATAACTCTTGACTGATGACTCTCCTCATAGTTTCATGCATATTCATTATTGGCGAGCCTTCTAAAATTCCTTGATCTATGACCAAATTGGTTACATGAATAACATTAGACATTGAAAGTATTAGAATACCTTATAACATTAGGTTTCCTGATAGGATTATTATTTATTCTACTAGTATCATCATTCCTTGATTGACCATTGACCTTCTTGATCACATTAGTGTTTTTATCATGGTCTTCATTGAAACCAAGACCTATTTTGCCATTAGTAGTCTTTTGAATAATCAAGATGTCTAAATCATTGGTACTCTTTTAAAACTTCATAAAGAAATTAACCTTAATTGATGCCTAATCCAACATAGCTTTCAAGGAATCCACTTCATTTACATACCTTGCACATTCTTCTTTTTTAGCCTTTAGGCTTGTATTCATAATTTCAATTTGAGTCTCCACCTATTTGACTATTTCCTCTTGTTCTTTAGAGTTATTTCTTAGTATATCTTCAAATAAGTTGATTTTATCCTCATAGAATTTGACAAGAGACCTCATCAGCCTGTTCTTCTTCTTCACCATCTTCAATTCTTCTAGAGTATTTATTAACTCAACCTCAAATTCCACCTCATCTTGTTCTTTATATAAATCACTAACAACACCTCCAATCCATATGGACTCTTCTTGATTTTAATAGCTTGCTTCCTCAACCATGAAGAGTACTTTATTGACATTAGGACCATCACCTTTATGGTTACTTTCAAGATCACTTATCTCACTCTCATAAAATGAGATGAAATCTTCCTTGGCATAAAATCTTCTTTTATTCTTGAAAATTTTCTTCTTGTAATCATAATTTTTAAATATTTTATTGTTCTTATAATACCTTATATAAATTATTTTCATCATAATGACCTTCATCATGATATTCATCATATTTAACATTATGATTATGGGGGAAATTTTTATTAATGTTTTCAATATCTACACTATTAAATCAATTGAAGGGAATCTTACCCTTTTATTTACCTGAACCTATTTTCAATTTTATTTTAAACATAGCTATCAACTCATCATCATCAATATCAAAATCATCACTGTATTTGACTTTATTACCTTGTGTCTTCTTTTTTTTTTGGACTTATTTTCTACTTTGAATGCAACTTCCTTATTTTTAGGTTTTCCTTCACTTTTCCTCATATCATAGGCTAATAGGGTGCCATGAATTCCATCCATCTCTAACTTGTCTAGATCTTGCATCTCTTCAATAGTAGACACTTTAGAATCAAACTTAGGAGTTAGAGATCTTAAAACCTTTCAAATAATAGTAGATTATTTTAGTTATTCACCTAGGACTCTTATGATGTTAACCACTTAATCAACCCTCAACAAATAGGATACAATGGTCTCATCTTCATATATCCTTAGGCTTTAAAACTATCTTCTATGGGTTTGTAACTTAGCAAACTTGACCTTGGATTCTCCTTAATAAATAGTCTTCAACTTGTCACACATTTATTTAGTAGACATAAAGTAAATCACATTCATTATTTATACCTCTAATAGGCCACACATAATTCCATTTATTGCTTTTGAATTATTTTCACTAGCCTTCTTACCTATTGCATGTGTAGGAGGAAAAAGAGGAATAATATATCCATCCAAAATTGATTGCCAAACATCAAGACCTTGATACATAAAATATGTCCCCATCCTAACACTACACAAAGGATAATTGTATCCATTAAATAGTGGATCCTTACTTCTAGAGAAACCACCGTGTGCTTGATTAGCCCTCTTTGGTTGCTTAGGACCTCCTTTAGGTTATTAGGCCTCCTTTAACACCAACTCAACTACATTTGAACATCTGATCACCTTTGGACACCTTTTTCTCATTTAACTAAATATTACCACCTTATTTTTGTCTTCTCACTCTTCTATCTCTCTCAAATATAATTTTAGGCCTTCTCACTCAACTAGCCCTTTCCTTAGTAAAATTAGGTCATAGAACTTACTTATCACATATAGAATCACTATTAGAATATCATGAAATTTTCACCACAAATATATAATTATATTAAATCCCTATACATATTTTATAAACCTCCATATCATTCACTTGTGTCCTCAATATTCTAACTAGTCAAATTAGGCCTATTAGACCTTCTCTTTATACTAAACTCTTGATCTCACTAATCTTGGTTGGAAAAAAACCTATACATACTTTAATAATACTTTGAATAGATTAAAAAAAAACATGTTTCAAAAGTGTTACACCCACTACATAGGTAGGTCACCAACCATAAGGGCCAAAACCACCATTAGGCCTAATAAAGATCTAATGCAATTAGGCCTTCTCAAAGCACAAGTTTCACTTTAGCCACCTTGGAACACCTCGAGCCTCCATAAATGGATTAAATAATTTATACATGCTTAAATTATACCCATGATAATCTCACCTTAGGTCTTAAACACTATTTATCTCATTTCACTCTTTAAACCATACCAATAGGTCTACTCATAATAAGGCCTTCTCACTGCTAAAAAGTCTATCTTGAATATCTCAAGAATTCACTTAAATTTGAATTAAAAACATATCAATAAATAAAATTAATAGGACCTAAGTTACAAAATTTTAAAACCCAAGTTATTTATATTTCACCATAACTTAAAAAATACCTCAAATTGGTCATCTTCATATGCTCACTCAGAACTACATAGAGGCTTCAAAACCCAGTCAAGAACCTTTGACTTTTCTCACCTTCATAGGATTTTATCATGCATAAAAATACATTAAAATTAATATATGATACTTATATATAAAATTAATATGTACTTTATTATTTAACTCTGTTCAAAAAAAGCTTAAGAACACCATTCTCACTCGCACATAGAAAACTGCTTATAGCTCCAAAAACATAGTCATAAAAACTAAGAATTAGAACACCTATGTGAACACTTTTATGAAATTAAAATGGGATTATATGGTCCCTCATAATCCTTAAAATGTGTGTGTGTGTGTGTGTGTGTGTGTGTGTGTGTGTGTGTAGATGTATGTATGTATATATATATATATATATATATATATATATATATATATATATGTATGTATGTATGTATGTATGTATGTATGTATGTATGTATGTGTGTGTGTGTGTGTGTATATATATATATGTATATATATATAGATACATATATATACATACATACATATACATACATACATATACATACATACATATATATACATACATACATACATATATATATATATGTATGTATGTATGTATATATATATATATATGTATTTATATATATATATATATATATATGTAGATATATATGTATATATGTATATATATATGTATATATATATATATATATGTATGTATGTAGATATATATATATATATATATATATATAGATATAGATATATATATATATATAGATATATATACATATATATATATGTATGTATGTATATGTATATATATATATATATGTACATACATACATACATATATATGTATGTATGTATATGTATATGTATATATATGCATATATATATATATATATACATACATATACATATGTATATATATACATATACATATACATATATATGTATGTGTGTGTGTGTGTGTGTGTGTGTGTGTGTGTGTGTGTGTGTGTGTGTGTGTGTGTGTGTGTGTGTGTGTATTACAAGGCTCAATATCAATATTGGTCTTACAGACCAATCTCATGTCTTCACCATACACATACTTCAATGTTTTAGATAGATTACTTTGAGAACAAATTTTTGCCTATATATGAGCATACCAAAACTTATATTCAATGGTTAAAGATGATATAGGTCATGAAAAATGACCCCATAAATTTGGATCCATCCCTAATCTATTTTAACCCATCCCTAAATGCATTCTCATTTATACATGGTTTCTCATTATCTTCCTCATTATGCCTATTTAGCAATAGGTCAACTTCCATGACTATTTTAACATATTTGAGGTCTAAAATATAATAATAAAATTAAATTATCATAAAATATAAGTATCACACATCATCCTCCAATCGTTTTCATGTTTTTACTTGGTCAACCCTACATGTTACATCAAAAATATGAGAAACAACGGGTTTACTATATCTTCCACTCACTCTTCTGATAGACCAATGCCACCTAAAGAAACTTGGGAGAGTCATATACATTATATAATCATAAAAATAGGTCATACAATCCATTATGAGTCATTTAAAATAATATATTTCATATCAAGTCTTTATAACGGTTTTAGGATGGTTTAGACTACCTTCCATTCTTAACAATCATTCATAAAGGATTTATCATCACATCCAAAACCAGTTAAAATAAATTTAATCTATGACCCTTACCTAACTACGATGAAGTGATTATATCCTCATGAAAAGGTTGAAGGTGCCAACAAGTATAATAAAATCCTTCTTAGGTTTGTTATACCTCATTTTGTGCACACAAATAACCTCAACATCAAAAATAATGCTTTGTCCTTCAATATATGACCTAAGACTTGGTCAAGAAACTTAATAAAACCTATCACACATGAAATTTATCTCATGATATGTTTCACCTTGGGAACCAAACTTGATCCCTCATTAGGCCACACTAGGTTTTTGCACATTAGGTTACTTAAACCTTGACCACACCTTGAAATCTCTTACATTTCTCTTAATACCTCATCCTTATGTTATAAAACCTTATTAAATTCTCACACACTACAAATATTATTCTCAAAAGTCCCATACTACTCACCTCAACATGCTACCAGTCCTATGCCTTTTCACTAGGTTTTTTGATTCAAGGACTAAGCCTCAAAACAAATATTGAAACTCTTTTGAAGGCTTATTTTCTTCTTTCACGTGTTTACATAAATTCATACACTGTCACATTCATATAATGACACAATTCACTAGGCTTTACTATGTTTTATGCATACACCTTCTCATATGGCTAGACTATGCTTCTCAAGACACATAATACTCAAACAATATGCTTACCTTTTATCTTTATCTTGAAACATGTCATCAGCCTCAGAAAAGTTACCACATTGCCTTCAAATTCTCATTTAACAAAGAGACAACATGTTTCCTTCAAATTATTTCTTGCCATAAGAGTCCTTGTCACATATCACTCATCATGCATGACCTCAACTCTGACCTTGACATTAATGACATCCATCTTGACTTTTGACATAAATGACAACATCAATGCCTCAATACCAACAATAGGAACATACCTCTATATATGGTAAAATAATTTCATGGGAAAGTAAAAGAGGTTTTTGGTGAGTTTGATTTACCTTTTTATGTTGTTCCAACATATGTGACCACTACATTTCTATTTATATCACATATAATAGTATTTTATATGTTATTAGGATTACATTGTATTAATAATATATGTATAGTTCCCTCCACAATTTAAAAATGTATCAAGTATATTCATGATAATAGGTTAATCATAGTTTTAAGGGTGAAATATGAACATCCACTATAATAAACTAAGTTTATTCCAAGACAACTAATTATACAACATATTAAGGTTAATCACAATAAAATGGTAAGAAATTGTAAATCCATTTTCATAACTGATCAATAATTGAGAGGTTATTACATTAGAGATATCTAGTGATCTCCATAGAGACATCATCTATACCTCCATGACCCAACTAGTTATTAAGAAAAGATCAACATGTTTCAAATAAGGTATAAAGACCCAAAATTATATTTACATAAAAAATAAATAGAATGGGTTACACAAACCACTAACACTTTTAATATTACTTCATGACCACAAAGTCATATGATCCATAGGAAAATTATTATAACTTCATTAGATCTAGATTAGGTATATACATATGATCATTGACACCATGACCTAATTTTTTTTATCTCATCATAAGCCTAGAGCATTCTATGAGCATTAATTAAATGGGTTCATTAACTAACCTTCTCATTCCTTAAAAAAATTCAAAATAATCAAAAAATAGCAAAATTCTTAGCATTTATATGTTTATTAACTTTTCCATTTACTTTATGTTAGTACATAACATATAATGTCCTTTCTATACACACATATGTTTCAAAACTACTTAATGTGATATAGACATACACTAGATCCATGATATATGCACATACATATGTTAGATTTTTCATCTACCAATGTGACACACTATTTTGGGTGCATTTGTTTATATTGATGATAATTGATACAAGTTCTATCATTTTAAGATCATTTTATATTATCATGTTGATATTATATGCTAACGCTTACACATATATATACTCATGATTATATCTTAAAGTTTTTTATAGATATGATACATTATAGGTAAATTTTTATAACACATATATGTAGGGACTACTATGAAATGATTATGCCAATTACTTATATTTCACTTATTCATCTTATTACATGGCTTACTTTAATGTAATTATTTTTTGATATCTTGTCTTGATTGTGGAAATTTTAAACATGTTCTTTATTTTTTGGCCCCAGTACCACTAAGTGTTGTTTATGTTGTGTGTAGACATTTTAACATGTCCTATCCCTCAAATGGGAAACATTTAAAAATGTCCCTTATTTTCAATCTCTTTACACCCATTTTTGCATGACATTTAATTGTATTATGTGTGCTCGATTATTTTTTGAGCTTGTGATTATTAATTCTAGATGTTTTCATGATCCATACCATGAATCTTAGGGATTGTAGTGTTTAATTACTATGAGTTTCATTAATAAATATAATTATACATGATACCAGTATATGTTTTATTATTACATGATTGATATAGATACATCATGGTTTTATTATCTTTTTGACATAAGATGACTATAATATATAATTCACCTCACCTAAAAGTGAGGAATATTAGTATGGGCATGTCATAGAGACAGGAGTGCACATACACATAATTGGAATTATTAGTAGAATTTGATAAAGTTTACATTATTTAGATATACAGTAGGATTAGAATATTATACATTTAAAACCATTTTTCACAAATTTAGGATAGATTTTTTTAGATTTATGACATATGTTATACACATTTAATAGAGAAGATATTACATCTTGATAGATAATTCAAATTGGGATACATTAAAGGTGGATATTCCATGTAAATGCACCAAATTATATATACACATTTAGATCATATATACATTTATGCACAAAAATTATCAAGATGCATTGTTTGGGCCATTACATGTCTAAAATACTTGGCTCCCTTGAGTATTGTAATTGAGGTTCAATGCCCTTGATGGCATTGGCACTACTCACCTTTTGTAGGTTGATATAGTTACACCATTTGACAGGGGTGCAATTGGCTAGATTATCTATATTATTTCTACAATTGAGTTGTGTGATTGAGATTCGATGATCTCAGTAGCCTTAGAATAACTCATCATTTAATTAAATTGGGGGCATGATCATACTCCAATTCCCATACTCACATATCCAATTTTTAGTTGTGAACCTCTCTCCAAATATTCATCTAGGAATCATTACTAAAAAAGATAAACTACCAAGGGGAAATATGGTTACATCAACACACTTGTCTACTCCTTTACTCTCTCTTATTTTAAGTATTTTAATTACTAAAATTTAATATTATATACATTAACTACATTATTACATGATTCTAATTATAATTAATACACAAATATTAAATTCAAATAGGACTAGTAAAATAAAGGTGTGTTGTACACACTAAGGTACACATTTCTTTTCATTTAACCTATTAATTTTATTTTTATGCATTATAAAGTTAAATGGGGTGATGTAAATGCTAAATATATATTTATAGGATAAAATATTCTTGTATAATTGAAAAATATCACTCATGTATCAAACCTTTAGTTTGAGATCTTTTCCAATGATAAAATGATTGTGTTCACCATCTCTTTATTCTTAAATGCTTATTTTATAGTCTGACCCTGATATTATGATTACCTAGATCATATGTAGCCAAAAATATGATTAAAACTTGATATATATATATATATATGTATATATATATATATATGTATATATATATATGTATATATATATATATATGTATATATATATATATGTATATATATATATATATATGTATATATATATATATGTATATACATATATATATATATATATGTATATATATGTATATATATATATGTATATATATATGTATATATATGTATATATATATATGTATATATATATGTATATATATATATATATATGTATATATATATATATATATATGTATATATATATGTATATATATATATATATATATATATATATATATATATATATATATATATATATATATATCTTACACTATTAGTTACTAATCTTCAATAATATTCTATCCTCTAGGACACTACTATTTATATTAAGACACTAGCATCAAGGCTAATGTCCTAGGTCTAACACTAGTGTTCATACATCATAAGCACTCAAATTTGAAAATATTTAAACATGTGTGGGATAGCCTATTGTAATTAACTTTACATGAGATAATATCAAAATGTGTGGTATAATTAAAAAATAAATCCCACTCATTATACACCTTGATATTGAACAAGTAAGCACCTACCAAGCTTACTTAATCATTTGTACAACTGATTTCTACTTCTTTATTCTTTCTTATTTCAAAATCAGTCATAGGATAAGTCTTTTTATAGTCTAAAGAATAAAAATAACAATCCATGATCAATATTAATCAAGTTATAATCCATTTAACTACATTCACTTGTATATATAATATTACATAATGTTTCACACACAAGCCCACATAAGGGGGAGAACTACGTCAGTCTAAGGCCCTGTTCAGATTATTTTATATGTTTATAGTGTTCAATGATAAAGGTTTATGTGAGGTTAGGTCAATTTCACTTGATCCTACTGTTGACCCATTTTGCCCACAGGCAAAATCTTGGTCACCTTCTTCACCTGCTATTCAAATGCCAGTCATTTTTAGGTTCAGCGAGTTCATTTCCTACCCGGGTTCAATGGTCTAACATCCTTGGTTCATTGGTGCACACAACTTAACACTAAGACAGACACATCGAGGAGGAAATTGGGTGAGGTTCAAGTTAATCAAAGTCAGGCACATTTCAAGGCCAAAAGCCTGTGGCTTGATACAAAAAAGCCCATGGCTCAATACAAACACAAAGACATAAGGCAGTCTATGAAGGACATGAGAAGGCCCGTCAGCACTCAAACAGCCAGCATGGACCCAACTACTAGGTAAAGGAGCAGGCCACATAAAAGTTTAGGAAAAGAAGCTAGCAAGCCCGATGACATCTCCAAGGCCATCAAATTTAATGAAATAGAATAGTCATTGGGTTTTAAAACATTGAAAAAGGGAAAAGGGCTTGAATGTAGCGACCCACCAAGGAGTCCGCCTAAAGGGCCAAGTATCTAGAAAAGACAAGGACGCAGAAGAAGACAAAACAAAGTGACAGACAAGGAGATGACATGGTACAAAAGTGACAAGGTAGTCCAAATGGCAAAGTGTAGGTGATTTATTTCCTAATAGTCCCTAAATGGCACAAACAAAAAGCAACATGACCCTTGTTTTGAAAATGGGACAAACTTTAGTTTGTTGGCAAAAAAGAGGTGTGACCCATGCTTCTACATTAAAGCTCAAATGCGAAAGTCAAATTTGGTGATTATACAGCATGGTTCTAGTAGGCTTCTTCTAAGATGATGACAACGCAATAGTGTTTCCTCCTTCGAATGGGATGTGACAGGCCAACTTGTCAAACAAAGTGCCAAGTTTCTTTCTCTTTTCTTCTATATATTGTAACTTCTCATTTTTGAGAAGGATTGGTTCTTCCACTTTTTCAAAGGCACAGCCCTGGCAAAATTTCACTTGAATCAAACAAAATGTAGTTTTTTACCTCCATTTGGATAGATGTTTCAGAGTATGTATTGAATGTTTGTCTGTGTTCAGTCATCATTTCTTGATGCTCTCACAGGGTTAACACTAGCAGACATGTCATCTACAAGGCACCATTTTTGTAGCTGAAAGGAGAATAGCTGACATTTGAGAAGACCAAAATAGAAAGAATTACTTATAGTGTGCATTTCACATCACCTCAATGATTTTATATCTCCTATGTTTTCATGAAAGCCTCCCTACCAGTCTTTTATAGCCTGGTCTTTTCTACCAAATGTGTAGTGTATGTCTGTATTTGTCTGGTTATGAGAGTGGATGTGTGAAGGTTGACCCTTGTTTTTTTTGTGCATCACCTCTTTTAGAGTATGATTTTTTTTCCTGCATTCTCTCTCTCTCTCTTTTCATCCCCCCCTTTTTATATCTATATATATGTGTTATACTTTTGCTAGAAACAACATGATGCATCAAAGGGAGCTAGCCCTTATCTAGAGACTCTTTCCTCCAGCTTCGTTGGTCCCATAGGTGAGAGGAGAGTTTCCATGTTGTGAGGAAAAGGTAAGAGCTAGGCCTCCTTGCCTTAGGTGCAATCTCCAGTGTCAACAGTTTTAGCACACCTGGTGGGACCAATTGGGACAGGTTTTGTCCAAAAGAGTTGAAGAATTTTGGTGTGTTTTTCAACCAACTAGCCTTTAGAGGCTTTTACATCAAACACTAATGGTGACTCCAAGTTGAATCTATTGGTTAAGTAGTCTGGTGCCATCAAAAATCTACTTTCTTTATGTATAATCCCTTTGCACAAAATGATGGGCCTTATATTCCTTCATATTACCATGATCAGACTCAGCCTCTTTATGTCGTCCCCTCAAGCAGCTCTCCAAGTTGCCCTACAACGATAAGCAAAATGAGGCTGGATTTTGAGAGGTAGATGATGGAGATCAACAAAGAGGAGGAGTAGTACAGATATCAGTAGGAGCTAATGTATAAGGAGGAGTGTTTGTTTAGGTAAGCACAGGCTTCACAATCCATGAAGGATGAGGAAACAAAATGGAGAAATCCATTTGTCCAAGGCAGTCAACCTTGCACACCCCTTCCTAATTTGAAGAAAGCACCTTATTTTGTGCCAAATCCTTTCTATCAAATAGTGCTTGCTCACTCTAGTTCACCAAATGCATCCACTCTCAATCCCATGTGCATGGCTTTCCAATACCAGAGGGCATCAAAGCAACCCCCCATGGAGATTAATCTTCCCAATCCTTTATATTGTGAATCTTCCATTGGGGGGAATACCACCAGCCAGCATGTACCTCCACTGAAGTCTCCTCCAATTCACCAATAGTGTTTTCCTTGCATTCCCCAGCCTCCCCAAGTCCTTCAACATAATATACAGATTTTGAGTTGGAGGAAGGAATGCTAGGAACCAACTCTGAGCTTTGGAGAGGATCATGCTAGTGACCTCCAAGAAAGACTCTTTCAGGACAACCTAGCCAAGCAAATTGAATATTTTGAGGCTAGGATGAAGCTACTTCTATAAAGAGAGAAAAAACTTATAGACCTTGCAGAGGAGCCTCAGGACCTTATGGAAAACAAAGTTGCTGCCTGTTCATAGGAGCAAAATTCTAATTCAAAATTCCTGACTTAGGAGGAAATAGTAGAAACATGGGGTAGGAAGGAAGAAGAGCAAGGTTTTTCTCAAAGCCTTGAAGAAGCTGAAGCTACGCCTACTCATGATAATGTTGGAGATCTCCAAGAGAAGCTCTTCCAAGAAGATCTGGCTAAGAGAATAGAAGAGTTGGAATCTAAAGAGAAATTCCCTAGCCAATGTGTGGTGGATGGTTCAAACCAAACAGCACATTCCATGCCTAAACACACCCCACCTACACATTTCCAAGAGAGTTATCAGAATGTGCCTGATATTGATGAAGTGTTGATCAAGTGGAGATGGGAGAATCATTCAATTCTAGTTTAAGGACTGCCTCCTTGTCATGTCCCCTTTTCAGTTGACATGTTTTGAGTTCATGGTTAGCCTATTATGCGACCCTCGTAGGTTGAGAGGATGGTTAGAGGGTCTTGATGGAGATTGGCATGGCTTCATTTAGCAAAAATTTTCCAGTTGGCTTTTATTTGGGCTCGATTAGACATGTATTGAAGGAGATATTAATATTTGATTGATTTAATCAAATATTAATTATTTGGTCTAATTTTAATTTAGAAACCTTAATTCTAATTTAAGAAGAACCCTAATTAGGGCAAGCATATATTTTGAGAGTATAAGGGTTTCTCATGGAAGCCATTATTGATTATGCATTGATTATTGATTTTGATATTGAAGAATTCTTCTGTGAAGACTGAGTCAAGGGTTCTAGGATTCCATTGCAGTGGAAAACGTCGACTCTTCATTGTGTGCAATTTAGAGTATTAGAGATATCAGTTGATTTATTGCCAAATTGAGAGATAGATTCATACAGAAGTTATCATAGAGGTATAGATTGAGAGATAACTTCACACAAAAGTTATCACAGTATTTCAGGTATTTCTTTATTTAGTTTTTGATTCAATAAATTATACAGACAGAGATCTTTTGTATTAGAGACATATATTTTCAGATCAGGGGTTGAAAATAGGTAGGTTGTGCTTAATTGGTAGCTGTACAAAGTTCGTACAGGTCCGTACAAATCCATGCAAACACTAACCTTGGCAGATAAAGATCCCCAGTGACCGACATCGATCGAATATCGATTGACGCCGGCGACTGTGTGTTCAACAGACCAAGATAGAATTTCTAGATTCAGGGTCAATCTCCAGATTTGTAAAAGCCCATGGTTTCAAGACAGAATATTTCATGTTATTTTATTTGTATGACAGAGACTCAAACGTGTAATCGTCTAGAAGAACAAGTGATAAGATCTTTGATTTGCTATTGAGAGATTATGTTGTGATTTATTTATTCATATTTGAAATTATTTTGGCAAAAAGTGTATCTTTGGTCAAAGCTATTTGTGATTAGATATTCCCTACTGAAAGGGGATATTACAGTGGTATCAGAGCTTTTGCTTGGAAAAAGGAGCCCCTAAGTAAGGGACATCACAGTGGTATCAGAGCTTTTGCTTAGAAAAAGGAACCCCTAAGTAAGGGACATCACAGTGGTATCGGAGCTTTTGCTTAGAAAAAGGAGCCCCTAAGTAAGGGACATCACAGAAATAGGATGGATAGAGGGTCATGATGGAGATTGGCTTGGCTTTGATTTGTAGAATTCTTATAGTTGGCTTTCATTCAGGTTATTTCAGACACATTTGGCCTAAGCTCCTATTATTTAGGGATATTTGACATGCAGCAGAGTGCCTTTATTTTGGCATGGTCATGTGTGGAATCACTCCCTAGTTCACCATCTTCGAACAGTTTGAGGATCCGACATGTATTGAGGGAGATATTAATATTTGATTGATTTAATCAAATATTAATTATTTAGCCTATTTTTATTTAGAAACCCTAATTAGGGTAAGCATATCTTTTGAGGGTATAAGGGTTTCTCATGGAGGCCATTATTGGTTATGCATTGACTATTGATTTTTGATATTGAAGAAATTCTTTTGTGAAGACTGAGCCAAGGGTTCTAGGATTCCATTGCAGTGGAGAACATCAACTCTTTATTGTGTGCGATTTAGAGGCTGTGAGATATCAGTTGATTTATTGCCAAATTGAGAGATAGCTTCATATAGAAGTTATCATAGAGGTACAGATCTGAGAGATAACTTCACACAGAAGTTATCACAGTATTTTAGGTATTTCTTTATTTAGTTTTGATTCAATAAATTATACAGATAGAGATCTTCTATATTAGAGACATATATTTTTAGATTAGGGGTTGAAAATAGGTAGGTTATGCTTAATTAGTGACCGTACGAAGTCCATATAAATCCATGCAGACACCGACCTCGGCAGATAGAGATCCCTAGTGATCGACATCGGCCGACTGAAGATCGATGTTGGCAGAGAAGGACCTACAGTGACCGACATTGGCAGAATATCAACTGACGCCGGTGACTGTGTGTTCAACACAGCAGGCTGAGACTTCTAGGTTCAGGGTCAATGTCCAGATTTGCAAAAGCCTAGGGTTTCAAGATAGAATATTTCACGTTATTTTATTTTTATGATAGAGACTCAATTGTGTAATCATCTAGAAGAACAAGTGATAAGATATTTGATTTGTTATTGAGAGATTATATTGTGATTTATTTCTGCATATTTGAATTTATTCTGCAAAAGTGTATCTTTGTTCAGAGCTATTTGTGTTTAGATATTCCCTACTAAAAGGGGATATTACAGTGGTATCAGAGCATAAATAAATCACAACATAATCTCTTAATAGAAATATTCTATCTTGAAACCCTGGGCTTTTGCAAATCTGGAGATTGACCCTAAATCTAGAAATTCTATCTCAGCCTATTGTGTTGAACACATAGTCACCGGTGTTGGTCGATATTCTGCCAATGTCAGTCACTGTAGGTCCTTCTCTACCAATGTCGGTCTTCAGTCGGTCGATGTCAGTCACTGGGGATCTTTGTCGGTCGAGGTTGGTGTCTGCATCGATTTGTACAGACCTGTACAGACTTCGTACAGCTGCTAATTAAGCACAACCTACCTGTTTTCAACCCCTGATCTAAAAATATGTCTCTAATACAAAAGATCTCTATCTATATAATTTATTAAATCAAAAACTAAATAAATAAATACCTAAAATATTGTGATAACTTTTGTGTGAAGCTATCTCTCAAATCTGTATACCTTGTGATAACTTCTATGTGAAGTTATCTCTCAAATTGGCAATAGATCAGCTGATATTTCATAGCCTCTGAATCACACACAATGAAGAGTTGACATTCTCCATTACAGATGGAATCCTAGAACCCTTGGCTCAGTCTTCATAGAAGAATTTCTTCAATATCAAAATCAATAATCAATGCATAATCAATAGTGGCCTCCATGAGAAACCCTTATACCCTCAAAAAGATATGTTTTCCCCAATTAGGGTTTCTTAAATTAGAATTAGGGTTTCTAATTAAAAATAGGCTAAATAATTAATATTTGATTAAATCAATCAAATATTAATATCTCCCTCAATACATGTTGGATCCTCAAACCGTTCAAAGCTGGTGAACTTGGGAGTGATTCTGCACATGACCATACCAAAATAAAGGCGCTCTGCTGCATGTCAAATATCCCTAAATAATAGGAGCTCAAGCCAAATGTGTCTAAAATAACCTGAATGAAAGCCAACTATAGGAATTATGCAAATCAAAGCCAAGCCAATCTCCATCATGACCCTCTATCCATCCTATTAGCTTACGAAAGTCACATAATAGGCTAATCATCAAGTCTATCAATGTCCACGAAAAAGGGGACATGACAATCTGCCCCTCCAAAAATTGCTTATCCCCAAGCAATCTCAGAACAATGAACCACTCAATCCACCTGGATCCCAAATGTAGTTATGCTCTGCACTACTGTAAATCAATACAAGTACCTACAATATCATCAGAAGTAGAACAAAGAAGAATCCACAATCAAACTGGTGAATGCAACTCGACCAATCTCTGAAATCACAACTACCTTGGATGTGTTGATACTATAGGCAGTGTGATTGGCAACTGCAAATTCCATCTACAAAAGATGGTGTCAATCCATCCCATAACTAATCCCTTTGTAAAGGTGGCCTGATCAACTGTACCACACTATCATCGGTGTGAGAAGAATCAATCTGGAGAGTCAACTCCACTGGTATCCCAAACTCATCAAAATTATGTACTCCCAAATCTTGAGCATGTGTGTCAGCATCAACAACATGCTCCTCAGCAATAACTGTAGGGATGTACTCACCACCAACCACCTCGATATACAAATGAACTGGGTCTGGGGCTAGTGAGGACTGCAAATGCTCTAACTCTATGGTCATCTCAGCCAAATGAAATTGTGATTCCTTGAAAGCCAACTGCATACTCTCAAGAATCTTAGAAGTCACCTCAAGTTGCTGAGTAATATCACTCACCTTATCTTCCTTGACCAATAATGCATCATACGCTGTGCTGCCCCACTCCATAAGATAATCTCTGTTAGCTACCAACTACATATAATCCTATCTCAGAATCTGGATAGCCTCCCATAAAGAGTGGATCTCTATCAAGGATAAATAACCACCTCCCTACTCAATGCTAGTAGGAGAACCCCATCCATAAATTGCAAACAATTGATGAGCAACATCGAAATGCTTGCAAGCAGTAGCAATGTCTCACTCACTAACTCTCAGCTGACTAGACACATGGTGGCACTGGCTAGATTGTCTCCTACAATCCTCCTCTGATGCATGGTCCAAAAGAATAGACTCAGAATCACTGACCACTATAATACTACCATCCATACTCTGTGAATCAACTCCAAAGCTCATATCAACATATGGAGTATCAACCACTGTAGCATCACTGTCTAACTCTTCCATACCAAAAGAAACTGCTGGTGAAACTAAGTCCTCAAAACTATCCACTACATTCTCCTGGGTATCATCTGTAATAATCAGATCCTAGGACTCTTCTACAATCTCTGCCATAGCTTAGAGATCATCAACCCTTAGTGCACTAACATTTAGGCACACCTCTACACTCTGAGTGCAAGCATCGTACTCATCCTCATCTTCACTATCTCTTATCTCATAATAATCACGGGACATGTTGTTGCCCTATCTAAGTGATCTATAGTGCTCTCTCCTTAGCTTAACAAAGCAATCAAAAGGCAATAGCTCCCAAAATCAAGGTGGTGCTAACTCCCACTCCTCATTCACTGTCATATATCGTGTGGATTTGTCTTTGAATGTAGGGTATGAAAGAATTTCCTTCATCCTCCTCTGGGTTTCATCCAACTATTTAAAACTTTGTTTCAGCTTCTCCATATCCTTGTCCCACTGTTTCTGAGTATATAAAGTCATCATGGATACTTTGATGATTCTACCTACCCAAACTACCCAACAGGATGGCAAGACATTAGCTCTGATGTGCCCAACAGGATGGCAGGAATGTGGCTCTAATACCACTATAATGTCCCTTACTTAGGGGCTCCTTTTTCTAAGCAAAAGCTCTGATACCACTGTGATGTCCCTTACTTAGGGGCTCCTTTTTATAAGCAAAATCTCTGATACCACTATGATGTCCCTTACTTAGGGGCTCCTTTTTCTAAGCAAAAGCTCTGATACCACTGTGATGTCCCTTACTTAGGGGCTCCTTTTTCTAAGCAAAAGCTCTGATACCACTATGATGTCCCTTACTTAGGGGCTCCTTTTTCCAAACAAAAGCTCTGATACCACTGTAATATCCCCTTTCAGTAGGGAATATCTAAACACAAATAGCTCTAAACAAAGATACACTTTTTGCCAAAATAATTTCAAATATGAATAAATAAATCACAACATAATCTCTCAATAGCAAATCAAAGATCTTATTAGGAGGGGCAGATTGTCATGTCCCCTTTTCAGTTGACATGTTTTGAGTTCATGGTTAGCCTATTATGCAACCCTCATAGGTTGAGAGGATGGTTAGAAGGTCTTGATGGAGATTGGTGTGGCTTCGTTTAGCAGAATTTTTCCAGTTGGCTTTCGTTTGGGCTCGATTGGACATGTATTGAGGGAGATGTTAATATTTGATTGATTTAATCAAATATTAATTATTTGGTCTAATTTTAATTTATAAACCCTAATTCTAATTTAAGAAAAACCCTAATTAGGGCAAGCATATCTTTTGAGAGTATAAGGGTTTCTCATGGAGGCCATTATTGATTATGCATTGATTATTGATTTTGATATTGAAGAACTCTTTTGTGAAGACTGAGCCAAGGGTTCCAAGATTCCATTGCAATGGAGAATGTCAACTCTTCATTGTCTGTGATTTAGAGGCTGTGAGATATCAGTTGATTTATTGCCAAATTGAGAGATAGCTTCATACAGAAGTTATCACAGAGGTACAAATTTGAGAGATAACTTCACACAGAAGTTATCATGGTATTTCTTTATTTAGTTTTTGATTCAATGAATTATATAGATAGAGATCTTCTATATTAGAGACATATATTTTTAGATTAGGGGTTGAAAATAGGCAGGTTGTGCTTAATTAGCAGCCATATGAAGTTTGTACAGGTCCGTACAAATCCACGCATACACCGACCTTAGCAGACAGAGATCCCCAGTGACCGACATCAGCTGACTGAAGACCAACGTCGGCAGAGAAGGACCTATAGTGACCAACGTTGGTAGTATATCAACCGATGCTGGTTACTATGTGTTTAACACAATAGGCCGAGACTTCCAGATTTAGGGTCAATCTCCAGATTTGCAAAAGCCCAGGGTTTCAAGATAGAATATTTCACATTATTTTATTTCTATGATAGAGACTCAATTGTGTAATCATCTAGAAGAACAAGTGATAAGATCTTTGATTTGCTATTGAGAGATTATATTGTGATTTATTTATTCATATTTGAAATTATTTTGGCAAAAGTGTATCTTTGGTCAAAGCTATTTGTGATTAGATATTCCCTACTGAAAGGGGATATTACACTCCTCTTCCACATGTTTTTGCCACTTCACCCCTTCTCAAGGAAGAACCTATCCTACAGGAGGCAAGTGAGGAGTAGAAGATTCAATCTATAGTCTTTCAAGAAGCTGCCATAAGTGACAATGAAGAAGAAATCATCACTGATGCTCATTGTGAAGACCTTATCAGCAGTGGAGAAGATGCAGGTCTTGCATATATGCAGATGTTCTAGCAATATGAAGAGGAAAAAATACATGGTAAGCTCTCTTCTCCTCTGTTTGATGAACTTCCTTGCTATTTTGATGATGAGGATGACTATGCTGAGGAGCCTGAGTTGGAGGAAAGAAAGGAGAGGTCTGTCTTCCTGGAGGAATGCCTTGAAGAAGAGAGTTTTAAAGAAAGAGGTGATGTTCTGTGGGATGAGAAATCATTTTATGAGTCCATTTTAGACATCATAGTAGTCACCCTTCTTCAAGAAGGCCAAAGGGAACTAGAGGATGAGTCTGACAGAGCCTGCAATGAAGCAGAAGGAAATGGGTCAGACCATGATGCATTGCAAAGGGAATGTACATGTCAAAGGGCTAATAGTGATAAGCCAGTAGCCACTAATTTCTCAGTGAAGAGTACCAATTTGAAGGACCAGCATTCAATAGGCTTCTATGGATAATAAAAATACATATATATTGGAGACATGTTTGAATCTGATCCACTCGGCTTCCAACTAATGCAGGTGACAGGCAAGAAGAACAAGTCACCAACTCTCTTCTTCATTCAACTACTTGCCTACCACCATAAGTCTTCTTGCCAGGAAGGGGACTTAAGAAATTTTCCTTTCAATCCAAGAGGAAGGCGAATGTTCTTGGTTAGCTGTATATAATAGTTTGCTTTCAGTTTTTTTTTCCCTATTTTCCCTAAGTGCAGTTGCATAGGTAGTGTTTTTTAGCTTTGTGTGCTTCCCTTTGCATGTGGGGTAAAAGGCTTCATGTTTGATTCTTGAATCTTTTAGGTTGTTTATAACTCTTTCATAGATGCATCTGACTCCACACCCAATGGATTTTAAGGCAACTAGTTCTAAGCATAGTAGGCATGCTTCCCCTATGAGTCACCAAATTGTTGACCCATTTTGCCTTCAAGCAAAATCTTGGTCACCTTCTTCACCTGCTATTCAAATTCCAATCATTTTTGGGTTTAACAAGTTTAGAGAGTTCATTTCATGCTCGAGTTCAATGGTTCAACGTCCTTGGTTCATTGGCACACATGGCTTAACACTAAGGCAGGCGCTTCGAGGAGGAAATTGGGTGAGGTTCAAGTTAATCAAATCCAGGTACATTTTAAGGCCAAAAGCCCATGGCTTGATACAAAAAAGCCCATGGCTTAATACAAAGGCAAAGACATAAGGCAGTCTGTGAAGGACATAAGAAGGCCCATCAGCAGTCAAACAACCAGCATGGACCCGACTAGCAGGCAGAGGAGTAGGCCACGTAAAAGTTTAGGAAAAGAAGCTAGTAGGCCCGATGACATCTCTAAGGCTGTCAAATTTAATGAAATAGAATATCTGTTGGGTTTTTAAACATTGAAAAAGGGAAAAGGGCCTGAATGTAGTGACCCGCCAAGGAGTTTGCCTAAAGGGCCAAGTAGCCAAAAAAGACAAGGACGTAGAAGAAGACAAAACAAAGTGACAGACAAGGAGATGACATGGTGCAAAAGTGGCAAGGCAGTCCAAATGGCAAAGTGTAGGCAATTTATTGCCTGATAGTCCCCAAATGGTGAAAATAGCAAGCAACATGACCCGTGCTTTGAAAAGGGGACAAATTTCAGTTTGTTGGTAGAAAAGAGGCGTGACCCATGATTCTACATTAAAGCTTAAATGCGAAAGTCAAATTTGGTGATTATACAACATGGTTCTAGCAGGCTTCTTCTAGGACGATGACAACACAATAGTGTTTCCTCCTTCAAATAGGATGCGACAGGCCAACTTGTCAAAAAAAGCACCAAGTTTCTTTCTCTTTTCTTCTATATATTGTAACTTCTCATTTTTGAGAAGGTTCGATTCTTTCACTTTTGCAAAGGTGCAGCCTTGGCAAAATTTCACCTGAATCAAATAAAATGCAATTTTTTTACCTCCATTTGGATAGATGTTTCAGAGTATGCATTGAATGTTTGTCTGTGTCTAGTCATCGTTTCTTGATGCTCTCACAGGTTTAACACCAGCAGACCTATCATCTACAAGGCACCATTTTTGTAGCTGAAAGGAGAAGAGCTAACATTGGAGAAGACCAAAATATAAAGAGTTACTTACAGTGTGCATTTCATAGTACCTTAGTGATTTTCTATCTCCTGTGTTTTCATGAAAGCCTCCCTGCCAGTCTTTTGTAGCTTGGTCTTTTCTACCAAATGTGTAGTGTATGTCTGTATTTGTCTGGTTCTGAGAGTGGATGTGTAAAGGTCGACCCTTATTTTTTTGGTACATCACCTCTTTTAGAGTAGGCTTATTTTTTCTATATTCCCTCTCTCTATTTTTATCCCCCCTTTTTATATCTATATATATGTGTTTTACTTTTGTTGGAAATAACACGATGCATCAAAGGGAGCTAGCCCTTATCTAGAGACTCTCTCCTCTAGCTTTGTCGGTGCCACAAGTGAGAGGAGAGTTTCCATGTTGCAAGGAGAAGGCAGGAGCTAGGCCTCCTTGCCTTGGGTGCAATCTCCAGTGTCAACACCTACTAACCCCTATTTTATAAGGTGGCATGACCTAATTAGAATACCTGGAGTTTTGAGCTACTTTTTAGTATCTAGAACTTATGTGCATGACCTAAACATATAATGGACAAAGTTATAGTAATCCTTAATAGGTGTAGGTGGAACTTTTATAAAAAGACATATATTTTTTACATGATAGAAGCATTAACACTAGTGTCCAATTTTGATGGTAGTGTCTAAGTTGGTAGATAATTAATTTCCATAAATTGATCTAATACAAGGCCTTTAAACCATATGAGGTATCTCACATGTAAATGTCCATGTAATAATCCCATATAATGGGTGCACATAATGTGTATGAGGAGGATGTGCATTATATCCCATTTTCATTTCTAGTGATTTTTTATAATGATCTTATAATTGATTGTTAAATATCTTCTAGTTTGTTTGGTCACTATGTTATGATCCTGAATCCTTTTGAAAATAATAAAATATGATCTATTTACTATTAATAAGATATTATATCTTGTGATTAAAATTATAACTTATGTTCATATAATTATAAACACATTGGTTATATTTACAGTAATCTTTAACATCATATATTTTTGGTAGAGATCGACTTGGATCAACCTATAAGGGAAGAGGGAGAGATATGAGATAACACTCCAATAACTTTGTAAGGAGTGAAGTGAGAGACTCAATTTATAATTTAAATTATAAATTATCTCTTAGGTGTATTGGATAAAATTAGTTGATTAGGTTGTTGTGATATTGTATTCACCATTTTTTACATCATTCTTTGTCTATTGAGGTTTTACCTTAAAACTTGGTTTTATATGAAACTTTATATTTGGTGTATTTTGCTACACACTTAATATTATTTGATGATACAATTTTATTTTATTTATTTCAAAAAATATGGCATAAGTCATAAAAAATATTTAAACTTATTGAATGCAATATGATCATGTAGTGGGGAAATCATTTTGCTTGAAGATATCGTAAAGGTCTTTATCTTCCATTGGATTTCTCATTCTGGCCAACATTGTATTGTACCTAAAAACATAATCCTTAGTAATCTCATTGGTTCCTTATTTTATTTTTTAAATTTTTTCATATGACATCTTTTCAATATTGTTGATAGAAAAATGTGCTAAACACTGATCCAATAAATACTGGAATGCTTTTATGTATTGTATTTTGAGATGATAGAACCATCTCAAATTATATTCATTTATAAATCTTTGAAATTATCTGGTCAAAATTTTATCATTGGGATAATAATCAAGACATGATATATATATATATATATATATATATATATATATATATATATATATATATATATATATATATATCATAGATGTTATTTAGGATCAGCATTATCATCATAAAGTGTGAAATTAGGTGTTATAAAACTAGTTGGAAAAGGGTAAAAATATATCTTATGAGTAATGTTATTATTCAATATATCTT
This sequence comes from Torreya grandis, assembly GCA_037957365.1. Classification (NCBI taxonomy): domain Eukaryota; kingdom Viridiplantae; phylum Streptophyta; class Pinopsida; order Cupressales; family Taxaceae; genus Torreya; species Torreya grandis. The sequence goes on along the minus strand of JARHVA010001453.1, from coordinate 1,838,374 downwards.
GTGAATCAATATATAACTACTTTGTTTTTAATCATTTTTCTCAATGAATAACTTGGAGAAGGATTTGCACCATAGACCCATTTGAATTGTAGACAATGTTTATGAATTATATAACACCTCATTATTTTAAAATTTTAATATACATATCATAGATGTTATTTTCTATTTTATACATTTTTAACTTCTAAATGGCTCACATACACTATCTCTTTGTGTATAATTGCTTATCTTTTAGTCTAACCAATGTTATTGTGATGACCTATGCCTTCTATCTTACCCAGAATGCTATAAACCTACTTATTTTTCATATTAAGGTTTAAAATTATTGGATTTAGTGTAAATATATTTTTTTATTTAAAAAAATTAATCTATGTATCAACAAAACCATCCTAAAATTACTAGATGTCGAACTAGCTATGTTATGAGTGAAATTGTTGATAAAAAGGTGTCCTAAATATATTCAAACTTGAAAATATATGATTTTTGGTATAAATTATTGTATAAATTAAATAATATAATATATTTAACATATAAAAATATCCTCAATTTTAATTAATTCACTAAACAACCTTTTTGTGCAATTATTATTAATAAAGAAAGCTAAAATAAGCTTATTACAAGATAACTTACAATGCAAGTAAATTCTAAATATAAAAATATAATAAAGAGATATTAAAACATTAAGTGAATTAAAAATAGACTAATAAAAATTAAAATATACTAGATTAAAATTACTATAAATATTTTGGCATCATCCAATAAGCCTCTTTAATAGTAAAGTAAAACATTCAACTAGAAAGTCATCTTAAACAAGTAACTAAACTAATTAAAGAAAATTACTCAAATTAACTTTAATTTAAGTAATATAATAAATAAAACACACGATTCCTTTTTTTTAATGAGTTAATAATAATTTAAACTCAACTAATTATTCAAATAGTGAATTAGAGTAAACTGAAGTGAACTACAGTGAACTGGAGTGAACATACATTTCCACCTATTTTATAGGAAATCATTGAGAAGTTTCTCAAAGTGACCAAAAAAATAATTAAGGTCATAAATAAATTAAATAAAATTATATATATATATATATATATATATATATATATATATATATATATATATATATATATATATATATATATATATATATATATATATATATATATATATATAATTCAAGTGCCCATATTGGTATCATGCTCAACATTCCTTCCTTTGATGCAAAGAGATGAGATTCCTAACATCTCCTTGAGTTTTTTATGGATATTATTAAGAAATATAAACAATATTGTTTATGTGTAATATAATTTAATGGATATATATTTATCTTCAATAGATTATAATTCAATTGTATCATGTTTCATTGAAGACCAAGAAACCAACCCACTTCTTAATGCGAAGCAATAACTTGAAGTTGACTTCTTGTCATCAAGAGATCCTTTCTAATTTGAATATATGTATTCAAAGAGACATAAATAATTTTTTTTTATAAAATTAATAAAATTATTATAATTACCTCTTACATATCTGAAAATTCTCTTTTCTACTTGTAAATGTCTGAGTGATGATTTAGCCATAAATCTAGAAACTAGTGAAACCCATAACTGATATCAAGTATAGTCTTAGTGAGATACATAAAACATCAAAACATGTTTATTAAAATATTTTAATAATCTTAATTATTTACATGCTCAATCATAATATTGTATCCACATATAATTTAAGTGTTTTTAGGCTTCAAATCTTGAATATTATACTTCTTTAGCATGTCCTATGCATACTTCGCTTGACAAATGAATAATTCCTCTTTATTTTGATGGAATTACATGAAAATAAATTAATTCATAATTAAAATATCAATAAGGTCAAAATATTATTTCATATCATCCTTTAATCTATTACATATATCCATATATCTACTTGTAAATATCAAGACATCTACATAGAGATAGACATATAAATTATTAAAATTTAATGTTTATATGTAAAGAGTTAGTTTAATTTGATTTATTACAAATCCTTGAATCAATATCCAGTTATAAATTCTTTAGTAACAATATATTGTATCTTTATTTATCCGATAAATATCCTTATTCAAATTATATATCCAAAATTCGATACCATTTACCTTAAAACCTTATGGTTACCCCACATATACTTCTTTAATCACTCTATTAAGGAATGTACTTTTAGCATCCATTTGATGAAAATTTTATCAATTTTGAGTATATATAGAAATATTTAGTCTTATATTGTCTTTATGTGACATGAAACATAGGATTCCTCATAGATAACCTCATGTGTTTGTGTAAACCCTTTTGCAACTACTCTAATTTTTAGCTTATCAATTACACTATCACTTTTAACTTTGGTATTATAAACCCAATTTGTATGAATGACATATTTATTAAAATTATGTTTAAATGAATTCCATTTATCATTCCTTTCAATTTGACCCATCTCTAATTTCATAGTATCAACCCATTATTTTCTTAGACTAGCTTCTATATAATTTCTAGGTTCACTAATGATAATACAAACATAATATTTTCATCATAAGCATAATCAAATATGTTACATTCTTGATGTTTTATATTTATTATCCTTATCTCATAATTATGAACAAAAAATTTATTATTTAGATGAGGATTTAACAAATGTTTATTTTTTCTTGGTGTTGATGTAGATGGATGACAAGTCTCTTGTAAAGAGCTAGAATTATTTCCTAATGAACTAAAAACTTGTATAGGGATTTATAATCCCTCAAAATAAAATTAATACTGATGACCTATTAAATTATTACTTATATATACATGATAAAAATCAGCATATACATCATTTTTGTAATGAATTGTTTACTTAAGTAGGTGTGATGCTTGATCATGCACGCAACTCCAATTTTCAGGCATTCTTAGGGTTATAGGAGTTAGGTGAAATGGTTGAAAGATATGGCACACAAAATTTTAAAAAACTATAACATTGGCATCAATTTCACATAAGGAGTGAGTCCTATGTGCTCACCTAAAGTGTGATAGTGAGGAGATGAGGTTCATGTATGGCTAGTTACGTCATGGTGCAGCCACGAGTTATGCAGGGTACATTGGTTTAGGAGGTTTATTGGGTCTCTAATGTAGAGGCTTAAAATGATAGGTTTATTAGTGCATTATTAAACAAATATGGATAGATATGGGATGTCCATTCATCCTAAGTTCTCCCTTCAATGTTGGGTCTAGTGTAAGGACCTTCATAATGGGTAAGAGGTCTAAATAATGCAGTGCACCACTTACTACAAGGTGAGTCCTAGTTAATCATTCTCCATCAGGAAATAAATTCACAACTCAACTAATCTACCATATACTAACATATAACAATAGTAATCTATATTCATCCATTAATCTCTTATTTATATTACAATGACTTGTAGTAGCCTTCATTGATCAATCCTACTTTTACTAATGCCAGATGCTCACAGAGGAGAATGGATGACATTCATTAGGCTTCATCCTTTTATTATTCTCAAATTCACTAGAGCTTAACTTCAAAATTGTCTCTCCCTACTCTTGGAGGCCATCATCTTTAAATAGGCACTAGCCACTCCTCCTGCTGACTAGATAGGCACATGTTGAAGGGTGAGTAGCTGAGAGCTTGACAGCTCTGTTATGCCATATAAGATAACCAAGGCACATTCCAAGTGCCAAGCTATTAGTCAAGGTTGTATACCTACCTAATCCACTAATATCTATGTGATCCTCAAGCCTCAAACTGAAGTGTGTAGGATTTGGTAGGTATGCTTTGAGACTCATGTTGTTATATAATCATTGGCCATCTAGCTTAAGGATTTTGGGAGTCTATCTAATCAGTGTCAAGGTGTGAAAAAAGGTTCCTTCACTTATTATAAGGTTATTTTCATGATAGGGTTGGTCTAGCTAGTGTGGGATCAAGATTTCTCAAAAAGGGGTCCCAACATCACCCCATACAAAATTGCTAGTCCACCCCAAACTAGCCCTAAAGTGACTTAAGTGCATAGAATTTAGGTGCACCTTACTATAAATACTCCTTAAACTTTTCAAATCCTTGGATGTCACCCTTAAACTCTTTAATGAAACCATCCACTTTTGTAGATGTTACTTCTAGAGCAAGTACATTCATGCTTCCCAATTCCCTTCTAAAGGCTTCTAGCCTTTCCTTTGCCCTTCTTACTCATCCATTCAATAATTCACCTTACTTATTAGCCTTCATTTAGAAGGCACAAAATACTACCTCCAAGTATTGATCTTCTATTTTTAGTTGGTCATTGAGGGAATTAACTTATGCCATCACCTACATGTACTTGGTCCTTAAAACTATGAAGGAATGCTAGAGCAAGGAATCTTTCTCCCCCTTTATCTCCTTGAGGCATGTGTCGATGATCTCTACCTATTGCACAAAATTTTATAAAATGGTATTTAATTCTTTAGTGCCTCTTTCAATCCTAATTAAGATGTCTTCAACCTCTTCTATTTTATTTACTATTTCACCCCTTATAGCCTCACATGGGTCTTTCTTCTCCTCTAGCATCAGCTTTAGCCTAGGGATCATTCACTCAATGAGTGCATAGGTGTAGTCAACCTCCTTCATGTTAGAGTATTCAATGTTGTCTTAAAAGGAGGGATCCACTTCCTTGATGTGCTCAATCAGTTGTTAGAGCTTTAATTTGGTTTTCTCAAGCTATTTCTCTATGTCCTAAGAAAATTTCCTCTAGTTACTAGTGTGAACATTGTTCATGATGTTCTTGCATGCCACAGAGGTTTCCATATTGATCAAATAATTGGCTGAGCACATGGGGTTCATGTCATATGGGTTCATTAGATGGTAGTAATGGCCCTCTTCAGGCTTCTTAGTGCACTAGATGGCCTTTATAGGGATCTTGAACTCTAGCTCATTCATGTAGTAATCCATGGCCCATGAAACTTGATGGCACATAAGGGTTGTGGAGGTTGTTAGAGGCATGCACTTTATCATGTATAATTCATCATCCTCATTGAACCCCATCTATGCCTTATCATATTTTTTAGAATAAACCTCTACCTTTTTCCCAAGCTCTTCTTCTTCATTGACACTAGTGTCAATCCCCATTTCTTCCATTTTCTCTTCTTCTTATTCTCCTTATTATCTAATTATAAGATCATCATATTGTTGTTATTTTGGGGTTTCTTTAAAGTAATTTTCCCCTCATCATCTCCCTAGTGTGGTTCCTCTTCCTCCACTTTCTTTTCTAAGGTGCTAACATCACCTTTTTTTTCCTCAAGTACCCCCTCAAATCTGGGGTGTGATTCTATGTGGCTTATTCCATTATTTGGGTGTCAATTTTGAATTTTACCTTCGCTTATTCTCCTCTAGGATCCATGCTAATATAACCTTTCTTTCTTTCCCACTCCTTTAGCATCAACACCTTTTCTTCTTGGGTCACTTTTGCTTCTCATTCCTTCTTCTAGGCATTTTCTACATGTGCCTTCTCCATCCTTTCTTCTTTCTTATCCTTCCCTTCCTTGATCTTTCTTTGACACTTCTTGTGTGGCATATTTTTCTTCTCTCTTTTTAACCTTTTCAACCTCAAGCTGATCAATATCAACCTGGGTTAGGCCTAAGGCCCTCAACTCCTTGTGCCTTTGGTATAAGGTGAGTGTTGCATTGATGTGGCCTTGGTCTAGGCACATTTTTATCCATTTCTTTAAAAACCCTTCCTATTCATCACCTATACCAAAGGGAGTTGATTTTTTAGGTGCTTCACCTACTCTACTCATTTCTTCCCTCTATGTTGTATGCATTGCTTCACTTTTTTAATCCTCTACCTCTACCATTTGGATGACCTCAATGGGAACCCCTACCTTGGCCATATCTTCTTTCTACTCCCTTAAATCCCACACCCTTTTGGTCTCAACCTCATAGGAGCCAAGTCTTCTTATCCTATACCTTAGTTTTTCTAGCTATGCATATGGAAGAGGTGAAGGGGATTATTCACTAGGGGATGATTCCACATCCTTAGATGAAATGTAGGTACCTTGTCCCCACTTTTCCTCTTTTTATCCCTCTTATGATGTGTCTTCTTCTGGCATAAGGGAAGGGGCCCTCTTTTTTTTCCCCTTTGGGCTTACATGGGCTCAAGATGTCAAGTGCACATGTTTCTAGTGTGATTCTATCACTGAGGCTTCCCCTTCTAAAATTATATTTAGCTTTAGCCTCTCCTCAATCTCTTCCAACATCTCCCCCTCTTCTTTATGAGGATATTACTATTTTCTTGGGGAATGAGTGTTCCTTCCTTCCCAACTAGGATTGGGGGTTCTCTTCATTTCTCGATGTTAGACCATGTGTTGTTATCTTTTCTTCTAGGATTCATCACATATTATAGTCTATGGATGAAGGTAAGGATCATTACATCTTACATAGGATCAATATTTATCTCATCTGAGACATCTTCTTCATTTTTTGTTGAGCCTCCATCCACATGAGGTAATATATGCCTCATATGTTGGCTCTGTACATCCAACTCTTTGATTGTAATGTCAAGGCTCTATGTATTAGGGATTCTACTAAGAACATCCTAGAAGAAATCAATTGAGAAGGTGAAGGGAAGCTTCAAACATACTAACTTACTCCCATCCTTGAGTGATATATAGATGATGTAGTAGTGTTTCATGATGATGAAGGTCATCATTCTAAACATGCTCAATGGGAGCCCCTATAGGATGTGCCACTCTAACTTGAGGCATGTATGTATTTCTCGCACCATTTTAGTATGTGAGTCTTATACTTAGTGTTGAAGGCTATGGGGTAGGTGAAGTCCTTGTATTTATACATTAGGATTTTGTGGTGTTTCAAGAATACCCACAAGTTATCTTTTCTACCATTAAGGATGTTAATTTATTTCATGATTATCAAGATGAGAATGGATCCCCATCTAAACATTTCATTTATGTTGTGGCGCTTTAGCACATTCTTGGTCATTTTTGTGGTAATGAACTATACCATGTTGAATTTTACCCCTGTGTCATGTGATAAGCTAAGCAAAGGTATGCTTTGGACACATCAGTCCATCTCCCTCTTAGGCATAATTTTGAGCTAACCAGTCACACCACCACCCTCATGATTGGGTCCTCATACCCAATAATGGGGAAAGTGTATCCCCACTTGAAGTAATTAAGGAGATTTTTCATGTGATCCAACTCTTCATCATCACCCATCAATTGATGGATGTCTTTTTTGGAGTCTAGTAGTCTAGTTAGCTTATTGATCATTTGTGTAGATATCTTCATGTGCCACCCTGTGAAGTACATGTGATCTTTGTATATGTGTGGGAGGAGGAACTGAACAAGTTCCTCTAGATTTCTAAAATAAGGAAACTCATAGATTTGAGTTGTACCTAAAACATTCAATATATTTCTTATTGAGACATCAAATATTACATCTCCCTCTACAGTCTTACACTTAGTGTCCACCATCCAATTTTATGTCAAGTCTTGAAAGTGACTTGATGTCTAATGATTGTAATCCTATAGCTGACATACATACATGAATAAGTACTAGGGTTCACCCACCAACACTTTAGGTATGAATTACATGTGTTGGTAGGACATCTTGGTTAGTGGCTCAACTTCCACCATCATAATGTTGACTATTTCTATTGCTTATACCATTGTCTTGGTAGTAGCTTCTTCCTCTACTATTTGAACTTGCTTGGGATCAAGTTGCATCTCTTCATATCTTGATGCCTTCTACTTCTTTGTCATTCTTAATCTACTAGAATTAAAATTTAGGAGATGTGGCTTGTTGAAACCCTTAATTTTGGTTTGGTGTAAGTTGTTTGCCTAAGCTTCTCTAGCCATTAATGGTGGCCTAGTGTCTATTCTAGTTTTTATGCACAACTTTACTCTTGATGCACTTTCTACTCTAGTTTTTTACACCAATCCCTCACTTGATATGCTATCTAATCTATGGAGATTCACTCTCTTGGGATTATTTGACTCTATTTCTTTATTGATTTCATATAAGTTTGTAACCCTGTTCATTCACCATTCACCCTATTTATAGCTTGATATGTCAACCACCATTATTAATGCCACCATCTAGACTTGATTATTTAATTTTTTGAGAGATCATGAAATCTTTGAAAATTCCATGTCTTGTCCACATTAAATGAATATCTTTGTTCCACCATCACATTAAATACTTCTAATGGCTTTTCAATGATGTGACATCACTTTTCAAATACTCACTTCCCACTTTTCCTATGTGGATTCTAGTTGTCCTCGATGATCTCTTTATATATGTCTCCTTAGTGTGACCCTCACCTCTCTTATGGTAACCTGGTCATATCACCTCACACATGTGCAATTTAGTCTCCTTGGTTTCACTTTTTCTAGGTGCACTCTTTTTTTAGTGTGCTTCTTTACAATGGTCAATTTTTCACACATCATCTTACCTTGGCCTATCCTACCCCATAAAAATTATTTCCATTGGCCCTCCAGTACTTGGTATCTCCATTTACCTTGGGCACTTCATACAATGTTCATCTTTAAGCATCTTCTCATCTCATCATGCATCTAACCTAGTTGAACATCTTCTCTTGTACTAATCCTCTAGTGGTTCAGCATGTTCAAGGGCTCCTCCTACCATCTCACCATGCACCTCTTCATAGATGTTTCTTTTTTTACTACTACATGACATATAGGCTTCATACACCCACAACTTAGGTGTTTGTCCTCATGCATTAGTGGTGTAAGTTTTAGACTCAGTCGATTGGATTTATGCATGGAGCCAAAAAATATAGGGACCTCTACGGCCATCTTGTGCCACCTATTGAAAAAATAATCACATGTTTTCACTATATTTTGATTATCCCAATTAATAATGACTATTGACCAAAGATTCAAAGTGTCTTTGGAAAGAGTACCACCCTATTGTTGGTATGGCTTTAGTTGGTTGACATTGAAATTCCCTTAAAGAATTTCACTAGAAAAAGTGTATAGTTTGCTTGCATTAGTTTCTAAAACGTGATGGATCACATAGGGAACCATCTATTAGATCTATAGCTTACCTATGTGCCAAAATTATTTGGAGTCATACAACAAGATGAAGGCTCCTTGAGTTAGTACCTTACACTTAATATGTTTGTCATGCCACCTCTTTTGGTGTGCCTTCTCAACTTGTTGACCCCACATGGCCTAGGCACATGTCTCATCTAAGTGATTCAATTATTCCAACATTATGCTCAAAGATTCTTAGCCATAAAAGAATCCAATTCATACATGCATAAGGAAGGTACTAAAAACTTCATGTGTAGAACTTAGTCCACACCAAACACCATTTGAAATGGTGTATCCTTGTTTAGGTGTTTATATGTCATGCGGTAGGCCCATAATATTGTAGAGACATGAGCATCCTAGTCCTTATGACCTATGTCACACATCTTAGTGAGTCACATTCCAAGGATATTATTGAGGTCTTTAGCCATGTTGTTAGCTTAGGGATGATATGGGGTGGTCATGTGGTGTGCTATCATGTATTCCATTAGAAGGATGCACATCGTATCATTGATGAAATGAGTACCCCTATCATTAGCCAAACTTAATGGGAACCTATATTGACTGATGATGTTCTCCTAGATGAATCATGTGTTGTTATGGTTGTGAAATTTTTGGTTGACACTACCTTAGCCCACTTAGTAAAATAGTCAGTTACCATGAGGATATATCTTTCCCGTATGCACTATGTTGTAGGGTTGATTGGCCCTACAAATTCAATGGCCCATTTCTCAAATGGCACCTATGCCAGGATAGGGATGAAAGGCATCTCATCTTAATGGTTAAAATTTCTAATGTGATGGCATATATCACATGCCTATACATATTCCTCAACATCACTAAATATGCTTGGCCACCATAACCTTGATTGTAGAATCTTGTGCACCATTACATTTCCAGTGTAATGTCCTCTTGCTATCCCTTTATGTGATTCTTAAAGGATAGAGTCCTACTCATTTTTAAAAACACACTGATGTAAGACTTCATCCTTACTCATCTTGCATAACTCCCCATCAATGAGATTAAGGTGGAGGCACAAATAATAAGCTACTTTTTCTCTTTGGAGGATAGTCTTCATGGTGCCAATCGTAAGGTTAGGAAAGTAATAATCTCTACTAAGTATTTAGGAACATGATGAACTTAGTATACCTATGTATCTAAAATATCATCATCAATTAGTACCATCATATCACTAAAATTAATGTGGGACAAGTGGTCTGGCCCCACATTCTATTTTCCAAGTTTAACCATGATTAAAAATTGAAACTCTTGGAAGAGGACAACCCATCTACAAATATGCCCATGCAAAATAGGTTTGTTCATGAGGTATTTCAACTTCTCATGATTAGTAAAGAAAGTGAATAGTGTTTCTAGTAGATACTATTCTAAATTATACAAGGCATAGACCATTTATAACACTTCATGCTCAGTGGTGGTATAGTTATGTTCAGCCTACATCAGCTTTTTACTTGTGAAGGAAATGGGGTGGTTCATGTTACCATCATCTAGATGCACCAAAATGGTACTGATAATTGATCTTAATGCATCAACATGGATGTGAAAAGGAATCATCTAGTCAATAAATTGAAGTATCGGTGTACGTTCCAATTTTAGCTTCAAAATGTCAAATGCCTCTTCTTGCACCTCACCCCAGTAGAATGAATCATTTTTGTGTAAAAGTTATTCTATAGGCATGAAATTTTTTATGTAGCCCCTTATAAACTTCTTATAATATCCAAAATGGCCTAATAAGGTAAAAACATCCTTCTTCATGGAAGGGGTTTAGATTTGGATGATTATTGCAATCTTTGTAGGATCAATGAGTAATTTGTCCTTATAAATGATGTTCCTAAGTAGTGTGCCAAATAGGGTGGTGAAGATGCACTTCTTTAGATTAAATGATATCTAGAGCTATTTACACCTTTCAAACATAAGTTATAGGTTTTCATGGTGGTCCCTTAGAAGACCATACATGGTCCAATCATCTAGATATAGTTAGAGGTACTTGTGGATGAAGTCCTTGAAAGTGGTGCTTACCACTCTAAATAATATGGTTGGTGTGTTTTTGAGCCCAAAGGGAATCATATTGTAAGTGAAACAAACCCATTCAATCATGAAGGTGGTTTTGGGCCTATCCTCATCTTCTATCTACACTTGATGGTAACTTGAGAACCCATCAGTGAAAGTTGAGATTTTGTAACATGTGACCCTATCTAGGACTTCATTAGTGAATGGTGTTAGGAAAGGGTCATTGATGTAAGTGGTGTTAAACATCTTATAATTGATGAAAATTCATATACACCCATATTTATTTATTTTGATGACTATCAGACTCATCTACTCTAATTCTTACACTAGGTAGATGACACCAGTGGCTAACATTCCATTGATCTTCACTTTCACCTTGGCATGGAGATTGGGGTTCATCTAGTAATGGCACTTCTTGATTGTTCTTATACCATATATGATTTTTATGCTCATATTTACTAATTAATTATGGATTATATTCATTTCCTTGTAGCTACATAAGAAGAGATCTTGAAATTCTCTTAGAAGGTCAATGATGTGCGTGATCTCTACCTCAGACTAGTATGCTCCTATGGTGACCATCTTGGGCTCACATTTGTGATTGATGTCTATTTGGGTGGTCTTGAGGGGTTTTTAATAGGGTTAATTTATCTCTTGGTGGGAGTATTTTACCTACCTCATTCCCTCTATAATCTCAACCTAGAGGTGCATCAGGTCTCTATCATCTAGAGAGTTATCATCAATGAGGTACATGAGCATTTGCTTACCTCTCAGGGCCCTTCAATTTTTCTCCTTATAGGTCTCATCATATTCTTCACTAGAGTCACTATGGAGCACCATTTATTTGAATAAAGTTATAAGTGCCAGTCCTTTCTCTCTAAACATTTTTTTAATCACTCCTCTAAGAAAATTGTGTCCTTAAACACAACTTGGTGGATAACTTGTAGTGACACTAGCAATTCAATGATCTATGAAGAGAAGGAGAAAGTGTGTATAAAATTCACCTTTAGCACATCCAAATTTCTTATTTCCTAATGTGTCTCATTAATAATATACCATGCTCACACCCATGTCTTTAGATTTCTATAAAATGCATGCACCCACAAGCCTCATGGCACATTTTCTCTATAGATCACCCAAGTCTCTTCACAAAGTTAGATGTATGAAATGGGGTCAAAATTACCATCATAGGAAGGCATGTCTAGATCCTCATTTATTCTAAAAAATCTATTTCACATGGTTACCTTCACATCCTACCAAGTGGGTAAGCCCAGTTTTTATGTGGCCCACTAGTGCATGATAGTATTTTTTAGTGTATACACCAATGCACCCAACTGATCAATTTCCTTTGGGATGAAAGCCTCAATATCCTATACATACCTCTTAAAAGGTTGGATTTCTTCATACTTAGGAGTGATATGAGTTTCCCCTTTTTGATCTAGAGCACTCTCTTTCTTATCTCCTTTTCATGAGGAGTCAACTTCTTCTAGGGTCACACAATTCTAACCAAGCTTGTGCCAAATAGTCCAGATCTAGCTTTGCACACTAGGTAGCATTTGCACCCAATTACCTCATAGGATTCTTTGACCCAATGTTTTCAAGTTACATCTATTATATTTGAGGATGATTATTCATATTCCTAAGTGAGTACCCCTTGCTCACTAGAATTGAGAGTTTGAGTGCCTTGCACCATGATGTTATAAATGTGGTTGACCTCATCCTCAAGGTTAAGATTTTCAATCTAAGGTGTACCTTGGTCACCTAAAAAATGAATAACCACACTCTCTTTTCCATTTTTGAAGGTCATATACCTCTTCTTAAATTAAATACTGACATTATTTGCATAGCACCATGGCCTTCCCAAATGTGTTGTCCTCCTCTGCTAGCTCTATGACCTCAAAATTAGTGTAGAACTTGATGCCCATGATGTCCACAATGGAATAATTCAAGATACATATGGGTTGTACTTAGGCCTTATTTTCCATGAAAAATGTGTGTGGTGATGGTTTCAAGGGTGGCCTCCCCATCTTTTCCCAGACATTCTTGGTCAAGATATTGACCTCTACACCTATGTTGACTAGTACTTCACAAACTAACCATGCATTGATGGCGACATCTATTAACAATTCTTGGTATGTTTTAAAACTACCTTTTCTAGAGGGGGCTCACTATTAGACTTAGTATTAGTATCCATGACACATAATTCTTGCATAACTATGTTCATAAAGAGCTTGGTTCCTACAACAACTAGTTTTCCTATAGTAAGGGTACTAATCTTGTCAAAAACAATACACTTCACCTTATGATCACTTTTTAGATCATTGTTACCCTTAATCAACACACTGTGGAAAGCAATGTTATTTATAGTAGTGAACCAAAATGTTGTAGATAAGTGTTCACTTAAGTAGGTGTGATGCTCAATCATATGTGAAACTTTAGTTATCAAGCATTCCTAGGGTTATAGGAGTTAGGCACAAGGGGAAAAAGATCTAGTGCATAAAATTTAAACACACTAGTGTACTAGAATTAGTGTCACATAAGGCATGAGCCTTATACACTCAACTAGAGTATGACAGTGAGGGCACCAGGTCTATGTTGGGCTACTTGTGTCATGGTGTATCCATAGATTATGTAGGGTATAATGGTGTAGGAGGTTCACTAGGTCTTTGGCATAGAAGCTTAAAAGTATAGGTTTATCATTGCATGCTTAAATAGAGGGGGATAGACATGGGGATGTTCATTCATCCTAAGTTTTCCCTTTGATGTTGGGTCTAGTGTAAGGACCTTCATAGTGGGTAAGACGTATAAATAGTGTGAGGTACCACTTACTATATGGTGAGTCCCAGTTCATCAACATTCTTCATGGGGAAATAACTTCACAACTCAACCAATCTACCACAAATTAATATATAACAATAGTAATCTATATTCATCCATTAATGTTTTATTTCTATTATAATGACTAGTAGTAGCCTTCATTGATCAATCTTACTTTTACTAATGCCAGAGGCTCACATATGAGCATGGATTAGATTCACTACTTAGCACTCAAGGATTCATCATTTTATCATTCTAACATTCACTAGAGCTTCACTATAAAATCATCTCTCCCTAGTCTTGGAGGCTATCTTCTTTAAATAGGTGTTGGCCATTCCTCATGTTAACTATATAGGCATGTGTCGAAGGGTGGGTAGGTGAGATATTGTTAACTCTATTATGACATGTAGGATAACTAAAGAATATGTTAGGTGTTAGTCTATTATTCAGGGTTGTATGCCTACCCTCTCCACTAATATCTCCATGCTCCTCAATCCTCAAATTAGTATGTGCAGGACTGGGTAGGTATGCCTTGAGACTTGCACTACTATACAACCATAAACCAATTGGATTAGGGATTTTGGGAGTCTATCTAGTCAATGCCAAGGTGTGAAAAAAGGGTCCTTCACTTCTTCAAAGGGTCTCCACATATTGGGGTTAGTCCAGCTAGTGTACGATATGTGATCAAGGAATTTGACTTAAGAGAGGATGGTAAGTATGGTGTTAATTCCAAAATAAAAACAAAGTAAAATAAACACAATAATAGCATAAAATATCTAGGACTAGACACTAGGGAGAGATTAGTTAACAAAAAAAAATGATAAATAAAACTAAAAATCAAGGAATTAAACACAAGAATTCCTTCAACTTCTTTAGATGTTCCAAATGCCTTTGTAATAGTGGCTTGATCGATTTCCTGCTCGTGAATTCCTTGGAAATGGAAGGTTGGCTACCTCCATATCTCCTTGGCACCTTTGGCTTATAGCTTGGCTTGGCTTGGAATAAATTTGGCATGGTAACACTAGTTTCTTGAAGCTTTTAGAACCAATTTGGAATTATAAATTTGCATTAAGAAAGCTTAGAAATAATGTTGTGAGGCCTTCTATTTATAGATTTTTGGATTTGATTAGAATCAACCTCAATCATTGATCCAAAGATTGAGATGTGTGGTTGAGAGTTAATTGAATTTTTGGAATTAAGTTTTTAATTATCCTCATCATGACATTGGAAGAAGGGGTAATTAATAGGCATGGAGGGCATCATGGAAGGCATTGATGAGGCATGGGAGGCATGAATCCTAATATTTATGGTATTTATGGCCTAAGGATGTCTTCCCAAGAAATGAGGTCACTTGATGATGTGGATATTCAATATTCATTTCTAAAACAAGTTTTCAACAAGTTTCCATGGAATTATTAATTAGGCCTTGATTTGGGTTAATTAGCTCTTAAGCATGATTAAGCACTTTATGCACAAATTACCCAAATAAATTAGAATGTCTTGTTATTGATCCAAAATTTGACTGGATTAGAATTAGAAGTGATGTCATATGCATTAAAACCATATTCCCATTTAGGATTTTTCCAACAACAAATAACAAAGGCACATGTTTTGTACAAAATATTTGATAGGGAAGAACAATCCAGAACACCTAGGTACAAATTTGGCATTTTGACTCGAAATGAACTGATCAAAGTCAGTTATCCCATAAATTTCATTACCTCATTTAGGGATACCTTGGCCAAAATTTGCACTTGAATATGTCAGTTTCACCTTATTTAGCATGTTTTAGTGTTTTTAGACCAAATTGTGCATTTTATGTGGAAATTGGCCAAAATCTTGATTGAAGGTTATTGATGGCCAATTTTACATGTCTACAATTTTCCCCTATTTTGGAAGGCATTGCAAGCTATAAGCATAGTAATATCTTCTCAAAGAATGAAAAGGTCCCGTATGCCTACAACTATAATGATAATAAACTAACTATAAGATACCCCCTTGAGGGAATGGCTAGCACAAGTAAGTCGGCAAATGGTCCCTCAAAAAGAAAGAAATGAAGTGAGGTGACCAAAGAAAGGAAAGATGATGGGATGAAAAACACAATGAGATTTAAAAATTAGTTAAAATCATTGAGAATACAATTGGGATGGTGTGCAAAGATTTGCCTAAAGGTGGTTATAATAAACATTATAACCTGATAGTGCTAATGTTGTATGATAACATAATGATTTGCCCAAAAGTGGTTATAATCATTGAGAAGATGGAGCTACCCCAATTAGGATAGACAAACAATATAATATCATGCCCCTGTATGGGTAGAAAAAGTAAAGTGGTGAAAACACAATGATTTACCCAAAGGTGGTTATAATCATTGAGAAATGTAGGTGGGATGGTGTGCAATGATGTGCCCATAGGTAGTTATAATCATTGGAACTCGATTATGGAAAACATGATAAAATTGGTTAAGGAGGATGATAACTTAACATAGAGGATAATGATGAATTAGAACAACCTATTATTAGGGAGATGCTCATCTAAAATAATAAAGGTTGAAATTGTTTTGTGTTCAATTACTCTTTCTCAAATATGATTGGGAGTGAAATCAAGATGTCAATGTTGAAGAGATGCCACCATTTCTGAATAGACTTCTTAAAGCTAAGGTTTATTATAGCATGTGTTGATAGGCATCATGGTATAACATCATAAGGACTTATCCAAAATATGCATGGTGACTGACTCCTATAATCCAATACTCAATAGAAAAAAATACACCAATGATAAAATCCATGATGACAATGTAGACATATGAATATGGATAGATTCAAGTATAAGTGTGGGGAAGGAATCACCCAATGAACACACATAAACTAAATCAAGGCAAAAGTGTTGAAAGCAAATAAATAGGTAGATAAATAATCATAAATAAACAAACAAATAATGTAATAAAAACCCTATGAACATTTCCCCTTGAAAATAGGTGATAACTTAACAAACAAACAAAATGGGTGGATAGAATTAAAGGAAGGGGTGGTTGAGTTATCTCCATATGCACTAGGCAAGTGGACACTGCCTAGATAATTCCATGGATGTAATATCCACTAAAAAATTTTAGGCTAAATGTAGTTCTCCCAAGGAATGGGAAGAATGTGACAACTGATGACAAAATAGAATGGACGTGATAGAAGAAGAGGAATGGTCTTTCAAGTGTGTGAGAGAAAAAGGCCAAAAATGATGGGGAATCTAAATGACAAGTGACTTGCTTATAACTTAGTAAAGGTTCCCAGAATCCTTAAGGTAAATAAGTGGTCAATGTTTTTGTTTTTTTCTACTAAATTTTCAAATGTTTTTGGAAGTGTTTTGAGTATATCAACTCAATCAAGAATGAAGAGACACTAAATGGTTCAAGCTCACAAAATAGTGACAATGTTCAAATTGAGGTTAATCCAAAAATGGTGAGATCATGGCTTAGATTTATCATAAAATGGTGAGAGCATGGGGAAAAGGGTTATTGAGTTGACCTCAACAAGTATGGAGCACTGCCTACATAGTCTTAGAGTAGGGCCTCAATTCATTTTAGTTTTGCCCTCACAATGAAGGAATTTGACTAGTGTAGTTGTCAATTCAAAAAAAATAGGGATAGTTATTAAAAAGACACATTATGGCATAGGAAGTGGCAAGTTGGTAAGGCAAGGCTTAATATTTCCCCTAGTTTTCTCATAGGCAATTATAACTAGGACACAATGGTGTAGATCAAAGGTACTAATTTATCAAAAGTTGGTTATAATTAGTAGCAAGAACAGTGGTAAGAAAGGACTAACAAATGAAGGATGCAATTGCAGAAACTTATATCACACTTATCCCAAGATGTACTCCCTATCTAAAATAATTAAACTAACTAATGAACTAATTAGATACCTCAATGCTGAAACTATGTAATGAATGACAAAAACCAAGGTCAAATAGGCTAGGTTTTTAGAACACACTGGGTTAATAGGTTGGAATTAAAAAGTGGTTATGGCAAAGAGGATGGATAAGGATGGTATTTGTACAAAGAAGAATAGTGATAAAATGGTATAATTGAAATGGTCCTTATAGATAGTACACCTTAGCATTCAATCATAGTACCACTTAAGATGAATAATATTCATTGGCTCTGGAAGTTCATCTTCATCTAATGTGGCAAGCCTATATGCTCCTGATCCATAATCTATAGTGATGATGAAAAGCCCTATCTAGTTTGGTTTGAATTTCCCTTTATGTTTTTTCTTAGTTATGGTATTCTTTTAGTTTTCTTTAAGAACAAGATTACCAAATTCAAATGTTATGTACTTCACATGCTGATTATAGTGGCCTTTGAGTTAGTTCTGATATGCTTAAAGATTATTGAGCATGGCTATGCATTTTTCATCAAGTAGATCCAGCTCTTGCAGGAGAGCTACTTGATAGTCATGATCATCCAGGATATTCTTAAAAGAGATGCATAGTGAAGGCAACTTAACCTTAATGGGAAAGATGGCTTTAGTACCATGAACAAGTGAGTATGGAATGGCTCTTGTGGGGGTACAATGATTGGTATGGTATGCCCAAAGGGTAGGGAATATTTGGATGTGCCAATCATGATCGACATCATTGATAATCTTTTAGATAATGTTGATAATGGTTTTGTTTTATGCCTCAGCTTGGCCATAACCTTGAGGGTAATATTCTATAAAAAAATGTTGGGAGATGTTGTATTCAGTACATAGCTAGTCTACATCTTTGTTCTTGAATGATACTCCATTATCAAATATAATGTCATAGGGGATACTATAGTGATAGATGAGATGGTTGAAGATTAATTTGGAAATTTGTTTTTCAGTCACATAAGTGAGGGGTATAGCTTCAATGCACTTAGTGAAATATTTGGTGGTGGTAAGGATATTTTAATCACCATCAAATAAAGTGGGGTTAATCTTTCCAATGAGGTCAAGTCCACATGTATAAAATGGCCATGGTGTCAACATCAATTTTAGAGTTTTTTCTAGGGTATGAATCAAATTAGCATGCCATTGACATTTGTCACATTTATTTACATATACAATGGCATACTTATCCATTGTGGGCCAATAATAACTAGTATGTAATAGATTTTTGGATAGCACTGCCCCACTAGAATGAGATCCACATACTCCTTTTTGAACTTCTCTTAATGCTAGTGTAGAATCTATTGAAGTTAAATAATGAAGAAGAGTTCCATCAAAACTATGACAGTAAAGATTGGATCCAAGTAGAGTATAATGATGAATGAAGGCTTTGGTTTATCTTTGAGAGAGGTTAGGTGGTAAAACTTGGTCATGAAGGTAGTTGTAAAGGTTTGAGTACCATATAGAATTAGGACCAACAATATCACAAATCATGGCAACGGTTAAAGGTTCGTAAGCTAGTGCTGACAAATTTTTGACAAGGAATTGCTACTCTCTAACTTTATCTATTTGTCAAACTAGAGAGCCAATAGTAGCCATCGCATCTACAATTCTATTACTAGCCCTTGGTATGTGCTCAAATTGAATGTTGGCAATTTTCTTTTTAAGAGTGTCAACCATGGCTTTATATGGAACTAGCATGTCATCTTTCATCTAAAAATGATATGTGACTGGTTTGATTATTAACCAAAAATCACCATAAACTTGAAGATGAGATATATTCTAGTGCACTACTTATCAAAGTCTTGTAACAAGTGTTTTATACCTGGCCATGTTGTTTGTTTAAAGAAAGTTGATTCTGAATGATTTAGGGATTAGATCCCCTTATAGTGTAATAAATAATAGGCCTACCCTTGATCCATGTGCAGTGAATGAACCATCAAAATATAGTTTCCAAGGACACTCCTCAAGGGGTGTGTCAATTATGGTCATGATAGATTTATCAAGAAATTGAAATGTGAGTGGTTGTGTGTCTATGAGAGGCACTTCAGCAAGTTGATCTATAAGAACTTGTCTCTTGATTGTCCTCTAATTAAAATAATCTATGTCAAACTTACCAAGAATCATGATTTATTTAGCCATTATACCTTGAAAATATATTTTAGATAGTAGATACTTGAGTGGATCTACTTTTGAAATGACCATGGTCTTATTATTCAATATGTAATGGTGTAGCTTCTGAGCTACGAAGACCATGGCTAAACAAGCTATTTCAATAGATATATAGTTATGTTCATATGTAACAAAGGTATGGCTTAGATAGTATAAAATGTGCTCCTTTCCTTTGTCTTCATTTTGAGCCAAGAGTGCCCCCAGAGCATGGTTGGTAGCTAATAGATATAACAAACTTTCATGGCATAGGAGGTAATAAAATAGATATATTGACAAGATAATATTTAAGATGTTGAAAAAATGTTTTACATTGATCATCCCAATGAAATGCAACTCCTTTCTTTAAAATGTGTGTAAATAGATGACACTTATATGCTAATTAAGAGATGAAAAGTTGGATTGACTAGATCTTACCCTACAAACTATAGAGTTTCTTTAAATTGGTTGGTGGTGGCATCTCAACTATAGTATGGAATTTAGCTAGATCAACTTCAATACCTATATGAGACATGATGAAGCCAAGTAATTTGCCTAATGTTACATCAAACACACATTTCTTTCAAATTTAGTTGGACTTTGTACTCTCATATTCTTTCAAATATCTTGCATAGCACTATTGGATGGTCAACCCTAGTTTTGGATTTTCCTAATATGTCATCGACATAGTCTTCAAAAATATCATACATCATATAATGGAATATGATAGTCATGGCTCTTTTATATATAGCTCTAGAATTTTTAAGGCTGAATGGCATCACCTAATAACAAAATTTTCCCCATGGAGTGGTGACCACTACTTTATGCTGATCTTCTAGTGTTATTTTGATTTGATTGTATCCTTAAAAGCCATCCATAAGTGAGAGAATTTCACAACCTACCATGGAATCGATGATCATGTTAATATTAGGCAAGGGAAAATCATCTTTAGGACAAGCCTTATTGATGTCTCAAAAATTAGTATAAATTATGATCCCTTTAGGCTTTTTTCTAATAGGGAAAACATTAGATATCCATTCAGAGTAGTCAATGGACCAGATACATCCTGCTTCTAAGATTTTTGTCAACTCTTTCTTTACCAATATAAAAATGTGAGGATACATCTTAAGTAGCTTTTGTTTTACCAGTTTGACATTTAGATTAACCATAAGGTGGTGCAGAACCAAGGTGAGGTCCAAACTTGGCATGTCAAAATAGGCCCATGCAAAGATATCTATAAATTCTCTCAATAGATCTGTAAAGATGTCATGTTCCTCCTACATAAGGGACATACCTAATTTTATCTATTTCAATTCTAATGAAATATATATATTTACCTTTATTGTATCTTTGACTAGAAGGGTCAAACTATCTTCTAGGATAGTAGGCAGTGACTTGAACTATTGGACTATGTCAGTGTCCTCTATTAGGACTTGATCTTCAACTTCTCTTAGGCATGATGAATCTAAATCTCCTAATGGGAGATCTATCTATGTAACAAAAATAGCTAGAAATTTTTGGACTATTTGATCAAATACTTGTTTTTGCTCAAAGCTAAACTCTGATCTATAGACATGTTCATCATTGGTGGTCTCCTGGTCTAAATTTGAAAATGAACACCCCCATCTACTGGCTCCTAAAATAGGTCTTTACTACTAGACTGGCCTTTATCTTTACTTTTTCCTTGGTCAAAAAGTACCTCAAAGAAGTTTTCACTTGGGGACCTCAATTTTTTACTTATTTATTTTTGGCTAAGGGTATTCACTTGCTCTCCAAAATAGGCTGCAGGATCTAGTGTGATTGAGAACCCTAATTTGTCATCTCCCAATGGAATGTTATCTCTAAGGTCCAAGAAGTCATAAAATGCCTCATCATTCTAGAACTCATCAATCGACATATTGGATTCTTGTTGGTCCTAATCTATTAGTTGGGGATAATATAATGATAATGGATTGCAATGAATGTCTAAGGTAAGGGTACAAATGGCATTGTTATCAAGTAGATTAGTTTTATCTAGGTTATCAAAGGTAAGGCTATGATCAAACTCTACTTCATTATTGACATCATCATCACTAGTCCCTGGTGATGGAGTTTGAATAAGATATGTGGGCTCACCCCTAGGTGGTTTAAATCCAAATCCATAAGGTCTTTCATACTTAGTCATGGAAATTGGCTCGATGGTTCTTTATTGATTTGGTCTAAGGCCTCTTCCTTCATATTTGTGATGTTCCATGATCCTATTGGGAATATGATGCTTTACACTTTTATAATAATCAGCCTAGTTGTCATTGTATAACCATGATTTATCTCCTTCAAGAGGGTCAAGTTCTAGGCCAAATGTTTGTACAAATGTGATAGGTCTTGTATCTTTGTTCTTTTGTTGCCAATGCCTATGTTGGGTAACTTTAGGTCACCCAAAGGTTTTTGGATTTTGAGGAAGATCGACAATGTGAAATGTATCATAGGTCACATATTCTCCCAGTCCATTATCTAAAATGTTGAAATGATTGGAAGCATTAGGAGGTGGTATGTGAGAAAGAGAATCTAAAGTATTTGTATCTATGTAACTATCTAATAAAGGATCAATAAGTATAGCCTTTCCTTTATCCTACTTAGAACTTGGATTCATATCATACTAATAATTATAGCTTTGAAATTTGTCCTTAAGATGCTTGTAGTGTTCATATGGGTGTAAATCTCATATAATATTCACTTCCATCCCTAAGTGGGAAAACTTGATACATTGGTGCAGTGTTGATGGGACTGCATGAATCTCATGTAACCAAGTCCTGCCTAGAAGCATATTGTATGATAACTCAAGATCTAGTACATGGAAAAGTGGATCATGGGTTAAAGGCCCAATGATAACTATAAAACTAATGGTGCCCTATGACTCTCTTTCTTGATTATCATAGGATTTAATAGTTATTTTTTCTAATTGGAGATCTGTCAATATGTACCCAAGAAGCTTGATGAGCTTTAGAGACACTATGTTGAGGCCATGTCCATTATCTATAAGGACACATTTCACTTTATGCCATCTGATACAAACTTATATGTATAATGGTTTATTATGGAGTGGGCCAAGGAAAGACATATCACTTTGGTTGAATGTGAGTTGTTGGGTTGGAGTTAGGTGTCCAACCAAAGCTTGAAAGTTATCAAGGGATATATCACTAGCAACAGTGGATTAAGTCAAAAACACATTCAAGATGTTTTTGTTGATTATTGACATCCATATCAAATATAAATTATAAATTTTTATTGGTGTCTTCCGTAATTAGTCCAAAATATCAAACTTCTTGTCTTGGTCAGTAGTGAATGGTTTATTTTGAGGTTGAATGGTTGGTTAGATGATAAGTAAAGTGGTGGATGGTTATGGGCCTGGGATAGTAATATTTGACCTCTAATTTTTTTATTACACAATCAAGATTAAATACTAGACCATTATTGTTATTTGTTATTCAAAATGGTGTGGGACTAGATAGAACAAGTCTCAATTGTCAGTGCACTTGCATGTGGTCATGTGCAAGAACAAGTTGTCACTATAAGATCTAAAAGGGGAAGTCCTAGTTTTTTGGTTTGCCTATATTCACTCCCAAGTCAAAGAAGGATTATCCATGTGATTTGGTTAAATATTGTTTTTTAGCAATGGTTTAGGCTAATTAGTGTTTGGTCTGGGATTAATAGAGATGATATTAATAATACTCCTTGCAATATGAGGTACAACCCTATTGTAGTCATGTACAATTACATGGTAGGTTTTTTTGTTGTTACCATTATGACCTTGGTTTTGTCCATTATTCTATCATTGTGGGTTCTACTATTGATTTTGTTGGTTCTACTAGTTTAGCCTTTAATTTTGATACTATTGATTTTGTTGTTGCACTAGCTATTATTGTTGTTATTGTTGATTGGTTTTTTGTTATTGATTTTTATGTTGAGGAAAGGGGTTTTTATAAATCCCAAGAGTTTTATTAGAATTGGAATAACCATTATATAATTTTATCTCCTCATTCTATAACATATTTTCAATTAAATATTTGATTTGGACACATCTTCATAAATTATGCTCATTTACCCAATGATAGTCACAAAATTCATTTTCATAGTACCAATCATGATAAGGAATGCCTTGCATATAATACATTGGTATAGTCTAAAGAATTATATTATTAGTATCAACCTTGAGGAATATAGACTAATAGGTTCTTCTAGGTCACTAAAGACATGCTATGTAGGGACAGTTCTTCTTAAGAGGGTTTGTAATGGTAAAGATTGTTGTATTTGTGCTATAAGTTTTGGTTGTTGCACTTAAAACATTGGTTAGAGAGGTTTTTGGGTAGGTGTAAGCTTAGAATATGGTGTAAAATATGTCTACATATTTTAGACATGATGAGATTGGATTACTCCATTTCCCATAACATTCCAATTGTGGTTGAATTGCTTTGGTCTTTCATGATTATTGGCATGTGCCAGTTGTGATGCTTACACTTGGATGGGATGTTGGTCATTTCCATAATTGGTAACTTAATTTTGATTATTTGAATCAATATTGATGACTCCTTTATTGATGAACACCCTCTCAATCAACAAACCTTTATCAATGATCTCCTTCAATGTATGCACACATTACAATTCCAGATGATAAGCTATCTCACTATGCAAATGTTTGGTAAACATAATGGCTAATTATTTATCTATTAAACTATGGGTGAAATATATTTCAATGGATCTCCATTACTATAAATTACTCATAAAACTCTCCCCAACTTTTTACTTTAATTGTGTGAGGTCCACTAATGAAATCTCATGTTCGAGATTATAGGAAAAGTTCTACACAAACTTATCAAAAAGATCATCAAAATCTACTACTATTTTTTTGGGAAACTTCAAAAACCACTGCAAGGCTTGTCTAGCCAGTCTCCTTGGAAATAATAGCAAAAGGTATATGCCACTATATGCTATTGGTTAACATGCGATAAAGAATTCAGTCAAATGAGCCTTAGGATTACATTTCACTTTTTATTTATCAAATTTTGGTGGTTTATATCCTTGAGGAAATGATATTTGAAAATACTCCATGTTTAATGGATAGGAACATATGTTATCCAATTTAAACTTTTTGGTCTACTTCCCAACTTGAATGGTAGCAATTGTATCCTTCATCTATTACAATTCTTGGGATAGAAAACTAGATGGAATATTGGTTTGAGGGAGAATTTGGGTTTGGATAGATGGTTTGGAGGTCACAAGTGGAACACTTTGACCAAGGTATGATGTACATACCTATTGGAGTATATTGGTTTGGTTGGGTAATGAACCAAAAATATGCATACATGGATTGGGATGTACTTGAAATTACACATTTGGTTATGGGATGTTTGGGTTTGGGTTGGAGATAAAGGTTTGACCTGAGGGATTTTATGGTTGGGATGGAGGGATATATCTATAATATGCTTATTGTGGTTAAAAAAGGACATGTTGTTGACCAATCAAACCTTGATATTGAGTGGCAACTTGTGGACCAAGACCATCTCTCTAAATTTGTGGCACATTTTGAACCAATGGTTGTTTAGTAGGTACCTAAGAAACATGGGGACTTCCTTATTACATGAATCACTATAAGGAAGTGAAATTAGGTTACAAATTTGTCATCTATCATTGACCAATATTTGCACATTGTTGACTATTCATTTCTTGGTTTTGGATTGGCATATTAGTCTATGACTATAGAGGTATGTGCATCGCTACCTGGTGAGGTGGAACATTTGTTTCCCTTGATTGAGGTGATAATGTATTCATCATTTGTTACATTGATACACTAGATTGTGTCCATTATTATGGAATAATACTCACTACCTATTGAGGGGGAGTAGGATTCATCACATTTTATTATTGAGGTGTGACATTGGCCATTATTTGATTACCTAACCCCATAGGTTATACATTTGAGGAAACATTTGGTTGAGGTTGGTGTGCAAAAACTCATATTCCTTGGTATGATGATATACTCATGGGATTAACTACAAGCACATATTGTTGGCTAGTTGTTTGTGCATTAATACCACTTTGATCTATGTTAGACATTGTTTACACATTATCTACTATGTTTGGCTCACTATTCAGTGTAGAGACTAAAGACATTTCTTCAATAACAAGCATATGCATCAAGTTATCTATCAATGTATTTTATACAAATGGATCAAAACTTAGATTCTTTTGTCTAGTTAATTATATTAACAATCCTATTGAAGTTACTAGGTCAATAAGAGGATTACTCACCATGTTCATCTAATTGAAATCATGTACTAAATTTAGGTAGGTTTGATATGTTGTTTGAATTTGGTTAAAATTATCTTCCATAATTTTTTTGCCTTGATTAGATATATTAGGATCTTGGTATGTTGTTTGGACTAGAGCCATAGGATTTCTATAAAAATCCTATTGATCGTATATGATATTTTGGGGCATTCTTATTAGACTTGGTAAATTTTCATGGGGGAAGTCTACTAGAAACTTAGCTCCTACCTCTATGGATCTAACCAAAATATCATCTTCTTTCTCTAACAAATGTTGCTAAAAAAAATGGATCATACGTGGAATCTTTATTAGTAGAATATGACTATTGAAGTATTGGCTCATCCATTGCAGGAATTGTAGCTAAGTATTGCATAGTTTGCTCTTGATCTTATTCTATGTAAGGTGGTGTGTTAACTGAATAATTAGGTAATGGATCTTGGATTTGTGCCCCTAATTGAATATTATAAGAGGGATAAGAATCCATCTCATAGGCAACACTATCTATATAGGGGTCTTGCACTATTTCTTCCTATGCAACTACATTACTAATCCCTAGATTGTACATGAGTCCACTACGAATGTAGGAATACATGTTGGGATCCATAGTCAATGCTTTGTGATAAAAGGTCAAGGAGTTATAAAAACTCTAAAAAGGATCAAATCTAAAACAGATGATGCTCTAACTTGGTCTAGATTTGTTAAAAGGATCAATAAATTTATGCAAATGTTTGTGAGGAAATAAGCTAGAGTGAAGTATCTAACATTTCACTATTCACACAAAGGTAAGTAAGTAAATGGACTAAAAATAAAAATGCCAAACTTTAAGGTCAAAGTGTTTCAAATCCATCTAATCTAGGAATTTAAAAGTTTCTAGGTCTTTTGGCCAAATGCAACATCAAAAGCTAGGCTCAAACAAGGCATGTGGTAGGAATCTTGGCTAAACAAAATTAAAAGCTATACTTTGAAAATAGATGAAATTTTTAATCCAATGGATTTGAAACACTTCTAAAAAACACTAGGTATTTTTTTCTTAGACATGAACTTGGTCAACTAGGTATAAGGTATGAAATAAAAGATAATTTTAGCTATAGTTT
Organism: Torreya grandis; assembly: GCA_037957365.1. Classification (NCBI taxonomy): domain Eukaryota; kingdom Viridiplantae; phylum Streptophyta; class Pinopsida; order Cupressales; family Taxaceae; genus Torreya; species Torreya grandis. The sequence goes on along the minus strand of JARHVA010001453.1, from coordinate 1,811,020 downwards.
ATTTTCTCACAAAAAATGGTATAAAACTGGGTTCTTTTGGACAAACAAGGTAGACAAAAGTGAACAATATAACCATTTTTAGATAAAATATCACAAAATTACACTCGAATTGGTCTAAAAATGTAGGAAAAAATATGGAACTCTATGAAGGAGGGTCTATGAAACAATGTTTGAAATGTTTTGGGCAGCATAATGATGCTATACTACCCAAAAGGTGTGATAAAAAGGTTTGTTTCAAAACTCTCTAAGGTAAAGACATTTTTCCATAATTTTGATAACATAACACTACCCTTCTTGACTCAAAATATTGTGGTGTGTAGACTTAAAGTGCAAGTGTTTAACACAAAATGGCTTAAGTCTATTAAGTGATGATAATGATTATGAGTCTTAAATGGCCTTCAACCCAAATTAGACATTAAACCTAGGTTCCCTAAAGTTTAGTGTAAATGGATGGTGAATCCACTTAACACATTAACCCTATGAACTTGTAACGGTGTAATTCTAAATATATATTATAAGTGAAGAACTTAAACAACTTTGGTAAAGGTCTAGACTCAATTGGGTGCATAACTATGCCAAAGTGGATGATATGACTCTCAAGCTTTTGATGAACTTTTTGAACAAAGCAAATTGATGATCTCATGTGGGTAGCATAATGCCTCTTTATTCGAAAGAGAATTTGGACTATGTATTTGGTTTGGATTATTTTTTTACACCAAGTTTTGATAATAAATAAGACTTTTAATCTAGGATAAGACCAACTAATTAATCACTCTTAGATCCTAAACTGACAATGTTTCTTGATATTATTGGAATCTATAATTATATATCATTCGAGAGGGTTTTAAGTATTCATCCAAAAATAAATGCATATTTTATAGTAGGGTTTTTATACCCCCTTTCCCTCAATAATTGTACTACGACATGGAACTTGAGGTACACATTACACCAAAAATACTTCTATAGCAAGTGGGGATTTGTCTAAGATCTGATAACTTTTTGAATGATCTACAGGAATCAATTACACAATGACTTTCATGCCAAACAATATAAAATAAAAGCATAGATTTAGGGTCTATATCACTTAGCTTGTTACAAAAAGTTATAGTCCTTTTTGTAACCACTACATCTTGCTATTCACTCAATGTAGTGTGATGTTCATAGTCCGACTACATCCTGTGTGAAACTCCAAAGGAACTAAATGAAGTAAATGCTAGGAGATGAAACCCTAGGTCAAATCTTTCCTAAAGAACTTGTGGGAGGTCATGAAATCCCCCTCATAAGCCAAGATGCATAAAAAATAAAGAAAGCATGAAATAGAAAGACTTTAAGGTCATTTTCAAGTTCACCCAAACTTTGATGAGTTTTTGGGGAGTGTTTTAGATGACTTTCTTTCTAATCTTTGGACTAGGCTATTTGCAATAGGAATGGTACTTTTGATTTCAAGGGTTCCCTATAAGGGACAAATGGAAGAACATACATGTAACATTCCTCTCTTTACCAAACAAAAATTTGATTAAACAACTATTGCAAACAAGAATTGACAATTGTGTTCAATTTTAAACCCAAAATGAAATATTTTGTGGTGTTCATTTGACCCCTTAGTCTTAATTAAAAACTTTGAAAACATTCACCAAAAACATTTAAATTCTTTGTTACACACCAAAACAAGGTTCCTAATTTATTTGTAAGCATACAAAGGTGATTTAAACATGTTTTAAGTGAATATCAAGCTTGGTCTTGTATCAAAATTGTTAGCATGTCCTTTAGCTTTGAAGCTCTTTTTAGCTTAGAACAATGAACTTTGGAAAAGTAGCTCTTGGGTTTATGTTTTTGGAAAAACATAGTGACCAGAGTCGATTAATACCATTGATGTTAGGTATTGGCTAACCAAGATCTGACCAATGTTAGTTTTATTAACCAACATCGGTTAAGTCAGTAAATGATGTTGATATTTCCTACTGACGTCAGTTACTGTGTGAAAATTGTGACAACCAAAAATGGAAAAATAAAGTTAGAAAATCAAATTTCAAGAGTTTTAAAGGCTCAAATAAATATTTTAGAGTTGTAAAATTATCTTTTTAATATGTAGGATGCATCTAATCCCACGAGGTGTGCCATTATGTGATCTAGGAATTTGACTCAAAAGAGGATGGTTAGTATGGTGTTAATTCCAAAATGAAAACAAATTGAAATAGATACACTAATAGCATAACATCTCTAAGCCTAGACACTAGGTAGATCTTAGTTAATAAAAACAAATGATAAATACAAATAAAAAAAGGAATCAAACACAAAAATTCCTTCACCTTTCTTGGATGCTCCAAATGCCTTTGTAGTAGTGGCTTGCTCAGTTTTGTGCTCATGAAGTCCTTGGCAATGGAAGCTTGGTTACCTCCATCTCTCATTGGCACCTTTGGATTGTAGCTTGGCTTGTCTTGGAATCAATTTGGCATGGTAACACTAGTTGTTTGAAGCTTTTGGAACCAATTTGGAATTATAACTTTACATCCAAAAAGCTTAAAAATGATTTTGTGAGGCATCCTATTTATAAATTTTTGGATTTTATCAGAATCAACCTCAACAGTCCATCTCAAGATTGAGATGTGTGGTTGAGGGTTAATTTAATTTTTGGAATTAAATTTGTAATTATCCTCATCATGATATTTTAATAAGGGGTAATTAAGAGGTATGGAGGGCATCATGAAAGGCATTGATGAGGCATGGGAGGTATGAATCTTGATATTTGTGGCATTTATGGCCTAGGGATGTCTTCCAAATAAATGAGGTCACTTGATGATGTAGATATTCAATATTCATTTTTAAAAACAAGTTTTCAACAAGTTTCCATAGAATTATTAATTAGGCCTTGATTTGGGTTAATTGTCTCTTAAACATGATTAAGCACTTTGTGCACAAATTACCCAAATTGATCATAATGTCTTATTTTTGTCTAAAATTTGACTAGATTATAATTAAAAGGCAATGTCAGATGCATTGGAACCATACTCCCATTTATGATGTTGTTAAAAACAAATAATAAAGACACATGTCTTATGCAAAAGATTTGATAGGGAAGAGCAATCCAGAGCACCCAGGTACAAATTTGGCATTTTGACTCAAAATGATAAATTTTATTACTACATTTAGGGATACCCTAGCCAAAATCATCACTTGAATATGTCAATTTCACATTATTTAGCATGTTTTAGTGTTTTTAGACCAAATTGTGCATTTTAGGTAGAAATTGGCAAATAGCCTGATTGGAGGTTATCAGTGCCCAATTTTAGGTGTCTATAGGATCAAGATTTCTCAAAAAGGGGTCTGAACAATCATTTTAAAAAAAAATACAATCTATAGAAATAATTTTTTATTTACTAACAAGATTATAAAACTTGTATGACTTGATTTCCTCATAATATTCTATGAAAATATGATCAGCACTCTTAGGATAAACTAAATCACACTTACCTTTTATTTTAGTTATTTTAATTCTAAAATTTCATTTAACTTGGATGGACTTTCTATCTCCTAATTGATCTTGGGTTTTTAAAGAATCGTCTAACTTATTGAACTCATCTTTGTGACGTGTCACCTAATTTGAACAACTTGAATTAAGAGACAACAAATTATTTTTTTCCTCTATTACCAAAAAACATGTGATACAATACTATGATACCTATTTAAACTCACATTATTCAGTTTTAAATTCCTTTTATTCCCTTTATTTATTTTATTGATTCTTAGTTTTTAGTATTCTTTAATCTTTTATTGTTTATCATTATTTTTTGCAATAATCACAAGTATTTCTTACTCTTACTTATGAAGTTTGATTTAGATTTTTTCTTTGAATTTGAGTTTTTTAAAATCCCTTGATTCTTATTTTTATTTTTTTCTATGTTATTTTAAACCATTTACTTATTTCAAGTTCTTGTTCTAGACCATGTTCTAGATCTCCTACGTATAAGCTCTTATTATCCTCAAGAGACAAGAGAGAACCCACTAATTCATCAACACTTATAGTGTTCATATATTTATACTCTTCGATAATTATAAAAATATGTATCTATATTTGTATTAAGTATCTCAAAATATTTATTACTATAAAATTATCTTTTATATTATCTCCATAAACCCTTATTCTATGAACTAAATCATTTACCCTTATGTATTGATCTCCAACTCCTTCAGAATCTAACATTCTCAAATTATCAAAATTAAATTTAAGGGTTTATGTTTTTGGATTTTTTTTTAATTATATATATAATATATATATATAAAGTCTCAAAGGTTTTCCATGCCTCATGGGCACTCTTACATCCTGTAATTTTTGGATAAATTCTTGGGTCTATAGCACTTTGAAGATAGAAGAAAGTTTGTACATCTCTTTTTTATTCATCACTTTTTATACTTTTATGATCTTGTGTCAATGTGTTCTAATATTGAGGTGGTGTGTAACCACGGAAAACATTATCCTAAGCTTATTTCCACACAATCATTCTCTTCAATTTATCTCTCCAATACTTAAAGTTGTCACTTTCAAAACAAGAATATTCATGAAAGCATAATTCATTAAAGCCATTATATGTGTGTGTGTGTGTGTGTGTGTGTGTGTTTTCGATTTATATATATATATATATATATATATATATATATATATATATATATATATATATATATATATATATATATATATATATATGAAGTCTCAAAAGTTTTCCATGTCTCATGGGCACTCTTACATCCTGTAATTCTTGGATAAATGCTTGGGTCTATAGCACTTTCAAGATAGAAGAAAGTTTGTACATCTCTTTTTTATTCATCACTTTTTATACTTTTATGATCTTGTGTCAATGTGTTCTAATATTGAGGTGGTGTGTAACCATAGAAAACATTATCCTAAACTTATTTCCACACAATCATTCTCTTCAATTTATCTCTCCAATACTTAAAGTTGTCACTTTGAAAACAAGAATATTCATGAAAGCAGAATTCATTAAAGCCATTATATATATATATATATATATATATATATATATATATATATATATATAGTCTCAAAGGTTTTCCATGTCTCATGGGCACTCTTACATCCTGTAATTCTTGGATAAATGTTTGGGTCTATAGCACTTTGAAGATAGAAGAAATTTTGTACATCTTTTTTTATTCATCACTTTTTATACTTTTATGATCTTGTGTCAATGTGTTCTAATATTGAGGTGGTGTGTAACCATAGAAAACATTATCCTAAACTTATTTCCACACAATCATTCTCTTCAATTTATCTCTCCAATACTTGAAGTTGTCACTTTGAAAACAAGAATATTCATGAAAATAGAATTCATTAAAGCCATTATATCTTCTAAAAATGACCTAAAAACATTTTGAACCTTGATTTAATGTGGATATGATACCATATTAAAAAATTTATGATTTGATTAAGTGTAAATCATATCTTTTTATCTCTAGAATTGAAGTTGTGTCAAAAAAATTGTCGTGCATTACTAGTTATCAAACTATTTATATTTTGAGTCAATTTTTTGATAAAAAAACATGTCTTGAATATATTAAAACTTGAAAATATGTGATTTATGGTCTAAACCATTGTAAAACTAAAATAATATTACATATAAAACATAAAAAAATCTCCTTGATTTGAAGTAATTCACTACACAACCTTTGTGTGAAATTTTTATTAATAAATAAAACTAAAATAAGCTTATTACAAGGTAAATTGAAATCCAAGTAAAGTTTAAAAATTAATATATAATAAATAACTCATCAAAAATAAGTGAACTAAAAATAGATTAATACAACTAAAAATATAATAAATAAATTGAATAAAATAAGAAGTCATCATAGTTAACCAACTAAGATAATTAAATAAAATTAACTCAAATTAACATTAATTAAATTAGTATAATAAATAAAATACATGATCATATTTGGGAACGAGTGGATAATGATAAAGACTCAAATAAGTACTCAAATAGTGAACTAGAGTATATTGAATTGAACTACATTGAACTGGCAGTTCCATTTATTTTTTAGGAAATCATTGGAAAGTGTCCTAAAGTCACCAAAACAATAATTAAAGTCATAAATAAATTAAATGACCTTAAAAAAAACCTTAAAATGAAAAATATACTAATTATAAAAATATAACTCAATTCCCATATTGGCATCATAATCAACACCTCTCTAGAAGTTTTAGACTTGCACTTATTTTCCAACCGCCCAAACACTTATGTTCTAGTCTAATGCATACATTGACATAAGCATCTTATCCTAAATAATGTTTAAATTTACTTTAAGTCATCTAATTTTAAAATTAAATGTATATTAAAGGTTAACCTAAGTGATTTAATTTAATATATTTTCCAAATGGGTTGGTATAAATAAAATATCAACCTTCATTCATTAAAAACCTAGCACATACCTAAATGAGACCTAGGTAACTTACCAAAAACACTAAATTAATAATTCAAGTGATAAAAACATCACTATTTTCTCCTATTTCCATATTAGTCATAGGGATAACATATCTACATGTCTAAATCATTGAAAGAGTAGCCCAAGAGATATATTTTATAAGTGACAAGATAGGTCATTTTTTACTTTCCTATCACACATTGAATTATTCGCACACAATCCAAAATGTAGGGGATAACTACATAAGTCTTAGGACCTATTCATATTACTATCTATGTAGGTAGTGTTCATTGATAGAGGGGTATTTTAGCTAGATTGACACTATGTACCCACTAACCCATTTTCCCCATAACCAATATGAAGATTAAGAACTAGGGTTTTATTATTTGAAAAAAAGTGTCAATCCATGACCTATATCTAAATATATAATAGTGAAGGTGACATTAAACCCAAAGGTATCTAGGTGATTAATTCTAGTTTTAATAGGCATTTCATACTAGACACCTTCATCTGAGTCAAATATTAGCATCGATGTAACTATCCTAGGCCAATGTAATTGTCTACGGCTATAGTTGTACAATTTATAAAATCAAGTGACTGATCTAGAATAATGATCCAATATAATTTTTACATGCATATATATATATATATATATATGTATATATATATATATATATATATATATGTATGTATATATATATGTATATATGTATATGTATATATATATATGTATATGTATATATGTATATATATACATATATATATACATATACATATATACATATATATATACACACATATATATACATATATATATACACACACACACACACACACACACACACATATATATACACAAATATATATACACACATATATATATACATCTATATATGTATATATATGTACATATATATATATATACATATATATGTATATATATGTATATATATAGATATATATAAACATAATATATATACATACATATATATATACATACTGTTAGGGTGTGGAGCTAAAAACTTCACCAAGGAGCATTCATTATCAGGTTCGGGTCTACAGAGACACTGGCATCGGTCAGGAGCGACCGACATTGGTCACAGGCAGTTGTAGAGATGCCGACGTCGGTAGATGGTCAGCTGACGGTGGTTACTTGCATGTCCAGAAAGCTATTTCTGTGGACAGAAGCGAGTGTTTGGATGATAAGTTTGAGTTGGAGACTCAAGCTCGCATCTCTATTATTGGCATTACTATTTTTAGGGCCCTTGTTCAAGTGGCTTAACTGCTTGTTGGGTGTACATGCTCAAGTCTCCTAATTCTATATGTAGAATTAGATCTTCTTAGCTTAGTAGTTATTGTTGTAGAAAGTGAATTATTTTTTTCATTGTGTGAGAAGAACAGTATAGAATTGAATCAATCCAGGCTTGTTGGAGTTGATTGTTCTTGAGAGAGAGCTCTTGAGGAATAGAGATCCAGTGAGATCTATACACCTAGGAGAGGTGTGGGAGAAAGAAGCTTTCTTCATTTTGTATTCTTTTTGTAAAGAGTTTGTTAATACAAGTTTTCAGAGTGTTTTCTTGTATCTCTTGTTCTTGTTATTATCATTCTAATTACTTGTTAATCTAGTTTAATTCCATGTTTATTGCTATCACAATTGTAATCTATTGTTGGATTGATCCCCCAACAAGTGGTATCAGAGCCTTGGTTACAGGTTCGGAGCTTGATAATTGGTATCAAAGTTTAGGTTCACTAACAGGTAGTTCAGATCTGTGTAGTGTGTATTGATTATAGGTTCTTACAGGAGTTTCTACAGGGATTTCTGTTTGAGTGGGAGAAGCAATGGTAGATGAAAGTAAATTGAGAATGGAAAAGTTTAATGGCAAAAATTACCAACACTAGAGAATGCAGATAGAGGATTATCTGTATCAAAAAGATCTCTACTTACCGTTAAGAGGTATTGCAAAGAAGCCCAAAGACATGGAGGATGAAGAATGGGAAGTTCTTGACAGAAAGGCTCTGGGGTCTATAAGACTGAGTCTAGCATCCACTGTGATATCCAATTTATCACAGGCAAAGTCTACAGTAGAGTTGATGACTATGTTAGCAAATTTGTATGAAAAACCCTCAGCTTCCAATAAGGTATATCTTATGAAGCAGTTATTTAATTTGCATATGAATGAAGGTGGATCTGTTTCTACTCATCTGAATGATTTCAATGGTATTGTGAATCAATTAAGTTCAGTAAATATAGTGTTTGATGATGAGATAAAAGCTCTTTTAATATTATGTTCTTTGCCTGAAAGCTGGCATGGCTTAGTAATGGCAGTAAGTAATATTGCATCTGCATCAAATATTTTGAAAGTAGAGGATGTTGTTAGTCTTATCTTGAATGAGGAAATACGCAGGAAAAGCATAGAAGAGACATCTGGGAATGCTTTAAGTTTTGAGAGTAGGGGAAGGCAAAAAGAGAAGAGCAAGAAAGGTAGAGCAAGATCCAAGTCAAAGGGGAAAGGCAGATCTAAATCCAGAAATGGCAGGAAGCCACAATGCTGGAATTATGGAAAGATGGGGCACATAAGCAGAGATTGTTGGTCAAAGCCTAAGGAGGACAATCAGCACGAAGGAAAGGAAGAAGCCAAGATTGCAGGTATTGCATAGGATGCTTTAATTTTCTCTCTGCATAATAATATAAAATCTTGGGTATTAGATTTTGGTGCATCTTTTCATGTTACTCCTAACAGGGAATATTTCAGTGACTATATCCATGGAGATTTTGGAATAGTTTATCTAGGGGATGATGAGCCCTATAAAATAATTGGCAAAGGTAAAGTGCAGCTAAAGATGCAGAATAACAACACATGGGTGTTGAGAGATGTGATGCATGTTCTTAGCTTGAAGAGAAATTTGATTTTTGTAGGAAAGTTAGGGGATGAGGGTTGTACAGTAACTCTCACAGTAGAATCTTGGAAGGTGACCAAGGGTGCACTTGTTATGGCTAGAGGTAAGAGAGAAGGTACTCTCTATTTGTGTAATTGTGTTACTAACAAATCTCCTTTTGTATTATCTACTTCAGATGTGGACGCTAAATTGTGGCACTCAAGGCTTGGCCACATGAGTGAGAAGGTGATGTCAGTTCTTAAGTCCAAAGGTATGCTTTCAAATTTAAAAGGCATAGATCTAGAGTTTTGTGAGCACTGTGTATTTGGAAAACAGAAAAGGGTTAGTTTTCTCAAAACTGGGTCTACTAAGAAGAGGCACAAGTTGGAGCTTGTTCACACAGACGTGTGGGGACCAGCTCAGGTTGCTTCCATTGGAGGATCACAGTACTATGTATCTTTCATAGATGATGCCACAAGGAAGGTATGGATCTATTATATTAGGAGAAAATCTGATGTATTTGATACTTTTAAAGTTTGGAAAGCTATGGTTGAGAATGAAACAGGTAAAAGATTAAAGTGCCTGAGATCAAACAACGGTGGTGAGTTCTGCAGTCATAAGTTCAGAGATTATTGTTACATGCATGGAATCCATAGGCAAAGGACGGTTCCAAGGACACCTCAGCAGAATGGTATTGCTGAAAGGATGAATAGGACAATAATGGAGCGTACAAGATGTATGAGATTGCATGCCAGTTTGCCCTTACAGTTTTGGGCACAAGCTATTGACATTGCAGTGTACCTGATTAATAGAGGACCCTCTACAGCTCTGGATGGTGGTATTCCAGAAGAGGCATGGACAGGTAAAAAGGTTGATCTCTCATATCTCAAAGTTTTTGGTTGTGAAGCCTTTGTGCATATAGATAAGGAAAATAGAAAGAAGCTTGATGCTAAGTCTATGAGATGCACGTTTATTGGCTATGGCTCAGATGATTTTGGTTACAGATTGTGGAATCTAGAAACTAACAAGGTAATCAGGAGCCGTGATGTTGTTTTCAACAAAAGAGTGATGTATTGTGATCAGCTAAGGAAGTTGAATCAATCTGAGCAGAGCAATGGTGAATTGGATGAGGTGAAAGTCCAAGATGAGCTCATGGGAAAAAGAAATAATCACTTACAGGAAAACACAGAGACCGACGTCGGCAGGTTAGGAACCGGCGTCAGTAGGATAGAAATCAGCGTCGGCCATACAGAGACTGACGTCGGCCGTACAAGTACCGAGGTCGGTCAGGCAAAATTGACGTCGGCCAGTAACAGGTCTACAGGTGACCGAGGTCGGTCACTGTCAGAGAATTTGGGTGGACAGCATGTTGTAGACGAGTCTCAGACACCCATCAGGAGGTCAGAAAGGGTGAGTAAGCCTCCAATTAGATATTCTCCTTCTTTATATTATTTATTGCTAACTAATGGTGGAGAACCAGAGAGTTTTGAAGAAGCAATACAGGTGGAGTCCAAGAGTGAGTGGGAGCGTGGCATGGTTGAGGAGTTGGAGTCCTTAAGAGAGAACCAAACATGGGATTTGGTTGAATTGCCAGCTGGTAAGAGAACACTCAAGAACAGATGGACCTACAGGTTGAAGGAAGCCGAGAATGGACAGATGAGATACAAGGCCAGATTAGTGGTAAAAGGATTTGCATAAAAGCCAGGTATTG